>JAJLXN010000014.1:0-307129 GCA_030571295.1 [Candida] citri
CCAAAGTACCCCTTTATGAGTCCAGCAAATATCCACCCATCCACCAAGAAAGTGTACAAATATCACCAGATATCAATCCAGCTCCCTCATCTGAACATCCTAGGCTTTTTGCCCAAGTCATTTCCTGTCTCATATCATGATTACGATGACCCTAAACTTCATACTAACAATGTCTAGACACTAAGGCTGCTGCTGCTAAGAAATCTGCTTTGAAGGGTACTAACTCTAAGAAGGCCACCAAGGTGAGAACCTCCACCACCTTCAGATTGCCATCTACCTTGAAGTTGGCCAGATCTCCAAGATACGCCAGAAAGGCCGTCCCACACTACAACAGAATGGACGCCTACAAGGTTATCGAGACCCCAATTGCCTCTGAGACCGCTATCAAGAAGGTTGAGGATGGTAACACCTTGGTTTTGCAAGTTTCCCTCAAGGCCAACAAGCACCAAATCAAGGCTGCCGTTAAGGAGTTGTACGAGGTCGACATCGAGAAGATCAACACCTTGATCAGACCAAACGGTACCAAGAAGGCTTACATCAGATTGACTGCTGACCACGATGCTTTGGACGTTGCCAACAGAATTGGTTACATCTAATCTGCATGCCTTCTTCAGTACTATAGTATTTGTAATTAATAAAATTAACGGATGAAGTGAGAGAAGTGTAGGATGAGGAGATACTGACGAGGTTGGGTTTCAAGAGATACTTGTCTTTTGCTGCTGATTGAGTCAAAACTAATGCATAAGTTCAATGACACTAGGATGATGGAAAGTTTCGTGGGTATGAAGATCTGATAAAGTTTTCCGTATGTTGATTGAGTTATCAATATTGTGTCTACACCGGTGGTGATAAGCAATCTTGAAAAGAGTTTACATATAAATATGTTGGTGAGTATATAACCACTAAGTGTAGCTCATCTCAGCTTTAGCTCTTTCTCCTATTATGGGCTAATGCCATTGTGGCACCAAATGAGATGCCTCTACAAGATGCTAAAAAATACCACAAGAAAAAAACAAATCCACTTATAATTTTCTTGACTTTTCACCTTTATATTATTTTCACTTAATTTTTTTTATTTTATTTTTTTTTTCTTTTTCTACTTGTGCTTAAATTTCACACCCATTCGGTGTGCCAGGCTTAGGACCCACTGGCACTCGTGAGGCTGGCGCTAGCAGAAAAAAAAAGCCCTCGCTCCATTTCACCCCAAGCCATGTCACGTCTTAAAACATTTTCCTCATGAGAAAAAATCAAAACTGCCACGTCTCAAATCATTAAATCACAAAAATATTTCCCCACCATTTATTTTTTAATGTCTCACCTATCACACATTGCCGTGTCTTATGATTGGCACCATTTCTCGCCTAGTCTTGTCTCATGTTTGGCTTAACGCCATGCGGCCCCCAGTAGTGAAACTTGCGCCTGCCTATCATAGAAACAAAACAAACGTTCTCGGGCGCATTCCTTCATAGCGAGAGGCCCCGACCAAAAGAGTAAAAAACAGAAGCCACCGTTAATTGTAAAGTTTAAAGGGAATTCCAAGATTTTATGTTTATTCCATCCAATGTTTACATTTTGTTGTTCTCATATTATTAATAAATTTTCTGATCCCATTCTCTCTTTATTTACCTCACTGTTTATCCCCATTATGTAGACTCCCAAATTGGAACAGATTATGCGGTGCGGGCGCGAGTCTAATGACTTGTTTGTCTTGTGCGGCCCCGTTGAAGGCATTTTCGGTTATTTTCTGCGACCGTGTATTGACGACAATCGCGCTCCACTACTACGAGGCACACCCTGTAAACAAAACATTCACAGAAACAAGCTGGAGAGATGAATTTGAAACATTATCGAATTGGAATTTTACAGTGAGATAGTCAGAAAATTAAAATTCACGTCTTGTACCCATAATCACTTCTCTCATCCCTTCAGCTCGCTTAGTGCTTTTTTCCCCCAGCCCCAGGCGCGACTATAACTCCATTTTCTGCACATGGTCCCCTCTCGGTAGTAGTAGCCCACCTCTGCATTCTCATTACGTTCTTTTTTTTTTCTAGCTATCCGGTAAAACTGTTCGTTCGCCCTTGAAGCTCAGTTCGGTCTTTCACTCCACAACCATGCAATTGCGCAACCTCCCCAGTTACTTTCGGGGTGAACAATCTCCCATGACGGCGTCCGACTCGCCTTTTCCTCCATTGAAGGTGGAACATAGATACAAAGGTGTCTATGAAAGGGCCGGATTCGACGTTTACCATGGTCTGCAAGGTGACTCTCGCTCGATCTACCTGAAGAAACCAACATCACCGCCATTTCTGGCCGGAAGAAAACCGCCTCTCACCAGGGTCTCGTCAGACTCAGCACCTCCTCCAAGAGTGCACCCATCCAGAAACGTAACATCCCATTCGCTTCCACATTCGGCGTCGACCGCCTCAAATTACGTTGCTCAAGTCGAAACTCCTACTACTTTCAGCGATGATTCCGTTCGTCATGGCCACTATTCGTCAGGCTCATCTGGCCCAGCATCTCGCCTGTCTCCATACGGAAGAGACTCTTCAAGCCCGTCCATTAACTCCTATAAAGGTCACTCACAATCAGCACCAACTTCTGCTGTGGCTCCACCTGTGGTAGAGACCCCAGAGAGGTTCCAAATGCCTAAGAAGTCCATCGCTAATGACTCCAAGAATTACCCTCAGCATCAGCAGTTCCAGCCTTTTCAACCTTTCCAACCAACCAAGGGCGCCGCAAGAAACTTCTCTTCGCTGTCCCAGGACTTGGAAGACCCATCTGGCATTCCAGAGCGTAATGTCAAGAACCTTTGCTTGCACATTCCTCACAGCAACTTCGTTGCTACAAACAATCCTAATCAAGCTTCAACCGATAGCTTTTCTGCATCAAATTCACCTTCATTTGACGAATCTGGCAATTACAAAAGACAATCGCCTGATACTTCTGCTAGTTCGTTCGAAGAAGTCACTCGACACGCTGCTCCTACCGTCCATTCACCTGTCAGTGTAAAGACCTCTGAGCTTACACTGGCACCATATCCAGTGGACGATAGCTTCTGCAACCCAGACAGAAACTTGTCTGATGTTTTGGACGACTTCAAAAATGATGTTGAACAGCATAAGAAATACGATCCAAGAGCCAATTCAAGAAAGGGTGCAAGACAAGCCGAGCAGGCTCAATTCACCCCAATGAAGGGAAATGCTCATGTTTCTCTGAACAGATCTTCTAATGAATTCAATGAAAACATCAACAGCTCTCAAGATGAAACGTCTTTCCGTCTTAACTCTGCAAGACAGTCGAATGAGACGGAAGATACCACCAATGAGGACTTTGAGTACTTCTTGCAAACTTCTCAAAAGAACCACAAGTCTACCAGAAACTCTCACTTATCAACGATAAGCTCCATCATCTCGAAGCCTGACCATTCAGATGACGAAGAAGATGAAGTTGAGAGAGAATTGGAGAGACAATTGGAGAATTTGAAAGCCGGAAGCGATATCAGTCTCGGTTCGACTAAGACCAACAGAGTAGACGATGACTCTTTCCACACGGCAACAGACGCCCTGGAAGAGGTGCTTCCAGGTCAAATTTTGCCATCTTTCAATATCCAAGACGTGTCGAACGATGTTGAGCTGGTTGAGTCTGAAGACACCGAGACCGAATCTGAAGGTAACGACAGAGAAGTCGAGGACTTGAACAGCGATGGTGAAGACCAAATTGCTCCACTCTCATTCAATAAGCAGAATGACACGAGCAGAGGTTACGAATCGATGAGAGCTCCGGAAACTCCATCGTTGAGAGACCATGGATTCGAAGATCAAATCGACACACCAGAAACAATCAAACCTTTAAGTCCCAAGAACCACCGCGTGGAAGAGGAGCTCAAAAACATTAATTTCAAATATGGATCTGAAACACCACAACGCACCGATGGCATTGTTTCGCTACCCTTGGATTCTGACAAGTCATTTGACACTCCTTCGAGCGACGCGATTAGCGATGAGGAGATCCTTCTGCACAACCCGGCTCCTAGAGAGTTTGACGCTTTCCCTAAGTCTGTTATCGGCATGCCTGTTCCTCATTTGAGAGCCAGTGGTGAGTTACCCTCATACGCACCAGGACTGGGACCATGTCGTGGGTGCCACGGACACGTCGACCCAAAGGCACGGGGAAGCCAAAAAGCTATATATTCCAAGACGGGTGAATTAAGCGGGCAATGGCACAGAGGATGCTTCTCTTGCTCGTACCAGGGATGTCAAGTGAAGTTCAACAAACACGTCTCCTGCTATGCTCTACTTGGCAACGCATTCTGTCACGATCATTATCACTCGCTTAATGGTACCCTCTGTCAAAGCTGTAACAACGGCATTGAAGGTGACTGTATCGAAAATGAATTGCAACAAAAATGGCACATTTCTTGTCTCAAGTGTTCCAAGTGCCACTGTGGCATCAGCAATGATTATTTCTTGATCAACAACGAGATCGTTTGTGAGAACGATGCTCCGCTGATCATCAGGGACTTGGAACGGAGCGGGCTCTCGACATCAGACAAAATTGAAAAGAGAAGAACAAGAATGTTGTACATCGATCAACAACAAGGCATGTAACTATACCCTTGACATTTCAAGGGATTTGGGGAACTCGAAATTTATAGCATATATTTCGTTTCAGTGAAACTAATGTACAATATATCACCGACTTAGGGCTAGTAGTCTCTGTAGCCCTTACGTGGCTTATCAAAGTCATCGACATCGTAGTCCAAGTCCCTCGTCTGCTTGACCTTGGCCGTCTGCTTAGTGATGTCGTCACGGCTATCGATCGCTTCGTCTCCTTGCAAAGCTGAAGCCTCGTCATCATCTCCAATGATGAAGTTGTCCTCGTCGAAGTCGCCAGCATCCAATTCGACAGTAGGACCCGATGCCAAATCATCAAAATTGCCAAAGATCATCTCATCGTAGCCTTCAGCGTTGCCGCGGTTATTATGGTGATATGAATCCAACTTCCGTTGCATCCTGCTGTAGATGATATAAGATGCCAAAGACAAAGCACAACCCGTCACCAAAATACTCACCACGTCTATAATTTTGGCCGAGGTTGGTCTTTCGGCATCTCCCAAGTTCTTGATGGAGTGCCCCACAAAGATGTGGATGAACATCTTTGGAGATGTGATTAATGAGGCCATGAAGTAAGTAAGAATCGGAAGGTTTGGAATGGCGGCAAGAGCACCATTAGACAATGAATATGGCAATGGACATAATCTCAATAGAATAAGCAACAATAAGGACGCGTCCTCCTTCAAGATCTCGGCAAATGCTCTGAACTTCTCGTTCTTTTGCACCAAATGCTCAGCCTGGTTTCGGAGCAAGTAGCGGAACGTCAAAAACGATGCCAATGATCCCAAAATCGTAGCAGATGCTAAGAGCGGCCATCCTCCTGGGAATCCATAGACCATACCGCATAGCATCGACAAGGCGGAGTATCCAATGAGTGGAGGGAAGCCCACAAAGAAGATCAAGGTGAACAAGAGCAAGCGACCGTAAGAGAGCTTCTCCCAATTATCAGCAACATCAACCAAACCTTGAATGACATATTTGTGGAATATAAGCACCACTACACCCACACAGAGTATAATGACTCCACCTATAGCGAGTAGCACCTTCTTGATTGGCGACTGGGAATTATACCATGCCAACGATTTGGCCCTCAAGTCATTGACGGCCTGAACAAGACTCGAAGCCGAACTGTTGATCTTGCCAGCTAAACCGGAACTCATTTGAGGATCAGATGAAGAATGTAGGCGAGGCATCAGATATAGAAGTAGCCTAGTGTAAGGGCCCAGGCGAAGCTTAATGATAGAGTCCTGCAGTCAGGGCATTGTTTGTTGGAAAGTGAAGGGGACACGAAATCTGGGCTTAGGAAGATGGAATTAATTTTTTTTGAAAAATTTGGAAGTTGAAAAAATGATTCAAAAATGGAAAATTTAATTCATTTTAGCTGATTCGAATTTTTTACTGTCATTTTCATGGGCCTTTGGGGTGGGGCTATGACATAGGTGCGAGCATATGTTAAGGGCCGAGCGTACGTCAAAAGTGCCGACGGAATATATGAAATGCCGAGAAGGAGGGGGACGTAAAAACGGTATACCAATTGAAATAGAAGGACTTTTTAATGAAAATCCCAAAATATGAGTGTCAAAAAATTATTCTTCTATTTTTTAATTTACAGATCTAAAATGTGTCAATCGTTCCCGGTAGAGAATATATTTGTAAAGTGGCTGCGGTTAGGCACAATCTGCACAAAATATGAAAGGGTCGTTATCGTTCCAGATGAAATAAGGTACGATGAAACAGGAATAATTTACAATTTTATGAATGATTAATGTTCAAAACTCATATAAAACAAACTCTACGAAAACCAGAAACGAAAATTCTCTTGCCATCCCATTTTCATCTCCCCATTGTCAACTACCTCTGCCCTCAGGTTGCTCTCTGTTCCTCCCACCGCGAGCCAAGCCTCGCGCGAGCAAGGTCACCGGGCGGCTCGGCAATAAACTCATTGTAAAGCCTTTGTCCGGTATCAGAGAGACAATTTCGTCGTATAAGCAGCGATGATTGGCCTATTATAAAAACCCCGGTGTTTGTTAACTCAATTGAAAGAGATTTCATTTTGTTCCTCACATATTTAGGACATTCCTTACTGCGAGTGACTTCCGGAATTCTTGGTGCGTGGTGCATTTGAGCGTTTCCTCCATTGCAAATTTCCCCGGCTTTTGCATATTTTGCGTTTTTTCTCCTTGTCTCACTTTTTACCCCCATCCCCTGACTTGAGCATTTCCCAATGAAGCTCGTCAATATCCTTTGCCTAGCGGCCTCTGCCGTCGCCTGGTCTGGAGGTTACGCTCCGGGCTCTGCTTCCTGCCCTTCAGGGTCCATGATTAGAGCAGCTACAAACATTTCCGATGAAGAGTCCGAATGGCTTGAAGGAAGAAACGAAGTTACCAATGAATACTTAAAAATCTTCTTAGAGGATGCCGGCTTGGAAGATTTCGATGTTGACACTTTCCTTGGTAACACTACCGATGGGCATTCCATCACTATTGGTATTGCCTTCTCTGGAGGAGGATACAGAGCTATGTTGAGTGGTGCCGGTCAATTGGCTGCTTTAGATAACAGAACCGATGGTGCTGCCGAATCCGGTTTGGGTGGTTTGCTTCAGGCTTCTACCTATTTGGCTGGTTTGTCTGGTGGTAACTGGTTAGTTGGTAGTGTTGTGATGAACAACTGGACCAGTGTTCAAGGCATTTTGGATGAAGGTACCATTTGGGATTTGGAACACTCTATCGTCAACTACGGTGGTTGGAACCCAATTAAGGCCTACAAGTACTATAAGGCCATCTATGAAGACGTTGAATCCAAGGAAGATGCTGGTTTTGAAATTTCCCTTACTGACACTTGGGGCAGAGCCTTGTCCCATCAATTCTTCCCAGACCTGACCAATTGGGGTGAATCTATGCTTTGGTCTGACATCCAAGACTTGGACGCGTTTGTTAACTACGAGATGCCTTTCCCAATTGTGGTTACCGATGGTAGAACGCCAGGCACCACCATTATTAGTGGAAACTCTACTGTTTTCGAAGCTAACCCATTCGAATTGGGTTCTTGGGATCCTTCCTTGTACTCTTTCACCAACATCAAGTACTTGGGCTCCCCAGTTAAGAACGGTGAATCAAGTAATGGTACTTGTATTCAAGGTTTCGATAACGCTGGTTTCATTATGGGTACTTCCTCTACCTTGTTCAACCAGTTTGTTTTGCAAATTAACACCACCTCTTTGTCCAGTACCTTGAAGAGTATCATCACATCGCTTTTGAACAAGGTCTCAAGTGACGAAGATGACATTGCTGTTTACAAGCCAAACCCTTTCAAGGGCGCTGAAGATGCTTCTGTCAGCTCCATTGTCGACAACAGTACTTTGTACTTGGTCGATGGTGGTGAAGATTACCAGAACATTCCATTGTACCCATTGCTTCAACCAGAGAGAAACGTTGATGTTATTTTCGCCTATGATAACTCGGCAGACACTGATGAATCTTGGCCAAACGGAACATCTATGATTGCATCTTACCAGAGACAATTTTTGAGCCAAGGAAACCAAACTCTTTTCCCATATGTTCCAGATATGGCCAGTTTCCGTAACTTGAACTTGACTGCAAAGCCAGCCTTCTTTGGTTGCGATGCCACTAACCTTACCTCTTTGCTTAATGACGGCGAGGATGAGGACGCTGTCTACGACGTTCCTTTGATCGTTTACACCGCCAACAGACCATTTACTTACTGGTCCAACAGATCCACTTTCAAGCTTTCTTACGAGGATGCAGAGAAGAGGGGAATGATCAAGAACGGTTTCGAGGTCGCTTCAAGACTTAACCGTACTTTGGATGAAGACTGGCCAGCATGTGTGGCTTGTGCTATCATTAGACGTCAACAAGAGAAGCAAGGTATTGAGCAAACCGAGCAATGCCAAGAGTGTTTCGACAAGTACTGTTGGGACGGAAGTATTGATGACTCTGCTACAGGAATCAACTTCACTTTGGAGGGTACTACTAATGGAGATGAAGACACTGGTAACCAGACCGTCAGTTCTGCATTTGCTCTTCTTCGTTCTGGTAACAAGCACGAAGTGATGAAGGTTCTCGGATACTCGCTTGTGTTCGTCATCGCATGTACCTTCTCGCTTTCGTAAAAGTGACATAATATTCACGTGAAAGTCATTTTTATATTGTTTTTTATACGTCAAGATGAAGAATATTGACGGTTGTGGCACCCTTGCCGCAGATTACTATGCATTGAAATTTCTTCGATAGCCACAGTGTGGCTCACAATTGTATTAAATCACCGTGATTTTGACACGGAAAAGTTAGTTTTTGTCTTTAGCTTGAAAATGACCAAGGAACTTTCAATCGTATCTTCGCCGTATACTGAACCTGACCATCTTCTCCAATTTCCAAATTTGCAACCAGAGTATCATTCTGTGGCTTTCGCACTTCAGCAGTTTAAGCCAGTGGCTTCTAAATACGCCACGGAAGAGTACCAAAAAAGCTTTAACATTGCAGATGTTGTGGCTCAAGCACAAAGCCTCGCTGAAATTAGCAAAATTCCACTTCCTCCAAGAATTTACATTATTGCATTCCGTTCAGTGCTTAAGCCTGAAATAAGAGCCAATCCTGCCCATATAGAAGCGCTTTACGAGGCAGACAAAAGTTCTCATGCCGAGGCCAATCTTCTGGGCGGCCTTTTAAAGTATTGGTACGGAGCTCCAGATCCAGCCACGGGCCACAATTTGGCAACTTGTTGGTGGAGAAGTGCTGAAGATGCCAAAAGGGGCGGTGTTGGTAAAGCCCATAGAGCCAGTGTGATGCGCACTAAAGATTGGTACTTGCTCTGGCAGGTGGAACAATATGAGCTACAATTGAACGCGAACGAGTGGAACATAGTACCGTATATTGCGACTTATTGAGAATAAAATACAGAGTGCGTATTTATCACTTACGTGCGACTTACTCCACAGCCGCACGCCCAAATAAGCTACCCACAGTGAACCCTGCAGAAGATTAAGCAACTATGCACTTGTACTTATATAACCCCAAGTGGCCCGACAGTGGCGACCCCGCGTAATTCTATTCATCATGTCTGGAGCCCATTCTGTTGTAGATGGTGACTCGGTCGCTGATGACCATAAGTCGCACGCTGTATTGAAGGTGCTTGATGATACATCTCTGGCCTCGAGCTCGGAGTTTGGCCTTTTTGATGACTCAGATTTCAGTCAGACATACATAAGGAAATCACTGCTTATAAGTCATGCTATTGATGAAATTGGTTTTGGTCGTTACCAGATTGGATTGTTCATTGTGGCTGGCTTTGGTTGGTTTGCTGATAACGCATGGCCAACAGCAACGTCGTACATTTTGCAAAGATTGGATGAAGTTGATAAGGTCCACCATCCTGTGGGGAGAGCCCCATACTTAACTTTGGCCCAGAATTTGGGTTTGCTTGCGGGTGCAATGTTTTGGTCTCTTTCTGCTGATATCATTGGCAGAAGATGGGCATTCAATTGCACTTTTTTGTTTACAGGTGTGTTTTCTGTTGTTGCTGGAAGCTCTCCCAATTTTGCCGCCATTGGTATATTCTGCGCTCTTTGGAGTTTTGGAGTCGGTGGAAATTTGCCTGTTGATTCGGCAATTTTCTTGGAATCTCTTCCTACCAATAAGAAATGGCTCTTGACAGTTATGTCAATTTGGTGGAGTTTTGGCCAAGTGTTCGCTGCACTCATCTCATGGGCTTTGATCACTAATTACTCATGCTCAGATACTGCTACCAAGTGTTATTATGCTGATAATAAGGGCTGGAGATACTTCTTATTCACTTTGGGTGGTTTGACACTAGTGATGTTTGGTGGAAGATTTCTCTTTCCATTATATGAGAGTCCTACATTCTATTTGGCCAGAGGTAACGATGAGAAGGCAATTGAGACATTGAATCATATTGCCAGGATCAATGGAACTTCTCATACGTTGACAATTGAAGATTTACGTGCAATTGATGAACTTCAATTGGAAAAGGACGTGGAACAAACAGGCGGAATCAAAGGCAACCAGCTTTTACAGTCCAGACTCAAGAAATACGACTTATCTCATATCAGACAATGTTTTGGGTCCAGAAAGCTTGCGCTTTCGCTGGGTTTGGTTATCTTCTCATGGGCACTTATCGGATTGGCTTTCCCACTTTACAATGCCTTCTTGCCATCATACTTGGAACTGAGAGGTTCTGCCAACGAGTCGCTTAGTGTTGGCAAAACTTATCGTAACACGTTGATCGTGGCGATCATGGGTATCCCCGGATCAATCATTGCTGGTGTGCTTGTTGAGCTTAAGATAGGAAGAAAAGGTACCCTCTTTGCTTCGCTTCTATTGACTGGTATTGTCTTATTTGGCTCAACTACAGCAAAGACTTCCAACTCATATTTGGCTTGGAACTGTTTTTTCAACTTCTTCTCTACAATCATGTATGGAGTGCTTTATGCTTATACTCCAGAGGTGTTCCCCACTAAGATAAGAGGCACCTCAGTCGGGCTTGCAGCTTCTGCAAACAGAGTGCTCGGAGTATTTGCGCCGATCATTGCCATCTTTGCTGATTTGACTACGTCAGCGCCAATTTTCGTCTCGGGTGCTCTTTTCCTTGTTGCTGCTGTGTTGGTGATATTCTATCCATATGAGCCTAGAAACAGGTCAAGTTTATGATATGGGAGGGTAATCTTTGGTGGAGTCAGTTCGTTTCATTTCTGTGTTGATATGGTATCTTGGAAAAGCAGGTATTTTCCAATTTATATGGTTATTTAAAAAATCATAAATTTCGTTACTTTAACCAAACTCCTAATATCGAGCGGAAATTTTCAGGCATTTATCTATATCTCGCTAATCCGGATTCCGTGCCCTGTTTAGGCAAATCAGTCCGCGCCATATATCGGAATATTGCGCTAATATACTCTTTAAGCAAGAACCCACTAGGTCGAGAAAAATTACCAACCACAATGTCTTTCTCAACCAACGGCGAAATCTCTCAATTCGGAGGCAAATTGTACAAATTGTCCCATGATTCAACCACCACAAACACAAAGATGGACGTCAATGTCTATGTCCCTCCATCTAAGTCTGAGTCCATTCCTGTGTTAATGTACTTGTCTGGATTGACTTGTACACCTCAGAATGCCTCTGAAAAGTCCTTCTTCCAATACTTTGCCTCCAAATATGGTTTCGCTATGGTGTTCCCAGACACTTCTCCAAGAGGTGCTAACATTGAGGGTGAAGACGACTCCTATGACTTCGGCACTGGTGCTGGATTCTACGTGGATGCTACCCAAGAGCCATGGTCTAAGAACTACAACATGTACTCCTATGTGCACAAGGAGCTTTTGGAGAAGTTGGCTGGTCAATTCCCTTCATTGGACTTCAAGAACATCTCCATCACTGGTCACTCTATGGGTGGATACGGTGCCCTTGCTGGATTCTTCAAGAACCCAGGTCAATACAAGAGTGTCAGTGCTTTTGCCCCAATTGCCAACCCTCTGAACTGTGCATGGGGTGAGAAGAACTTTGGCAACTACTTGGGCAGCGACAAGGACGCTTGGTACAAGTATGATCCAACTCACTTGATCAAAGAGTACTCTTACGAGAACCAACCAGATATCTTGATCCACCAAGGTGGTCTGGATGGTTTCTACACCAAGGACAAGTTCTTGCAACCAGAGAACTTTGCTGCTGCTGCCAAGGAGTCTGGTTACAAGGGTAAGATCGACTTGAACATCGTTGATGGCTACGATCACCTGTACTTCTTTATCAGTTCCTTCTCCGAGGAGCACGCCAAGCACCACGCTAAGGCTTTGGGTTTGCTCGATTAACTATCTGTCGGGACATCTCGAAGCAAGATTTGAGGTTCCTGGAAACAGATGTGTGCTGAAAATTGGATATGCTCGTGGCTTTATAGTTTATACAGATATGCGTGAGTTGTTTAACAATGTCGTAGCTTGTAATGCAGTAAATGTTTTCTAAAATCCAACTAGATAAGCTTGCTCATGGAGTCCAGCATCTCGGTGTATTTCGACTCCCATGAGCCACACCACTTGATTTTCGTGTCGTTCGCCTTGTTTGCTTTCTTCAACAAACTCAAAATCTTGAAACAAGCCTTGTCCAATCCCTTGGCTTGCTCCTCGACCTCTTCGTCCAAAATTTGATTCATCATCAACTCCACTATAAGTAGATCCAGCTTCTTACAGATGACTGCCTCCGTCTCAAATATGCTATCAATGTCTGTACCTGCTGTGAATGAAGGCAATGACTTGTTGATAGAAAGGAAGAGAAGCTTGACCAACTTGAACTTTTGGAGCCACAACTTGGAGTATGCAATGAGGTCTTCTCTATCTTTCTTCAGCTCTTCATCATCACTTTCATCTTCTGGAACTTCTGGAGCTTTTGTATCATCCTCCTCTTCATCAGAAAAGTCATCTTCAAGGCCAAACGGATCTTCATCATCAACTTCGTGTGGATTTTCGGCCCATTCAGAGAACTCATCCAAACCATCTTCTATGAGGGAGAGATGCATTCTAGTCTTGCGCTCAAGGAACTTCAAGCTACCAGCTTCGATGAGTTTCACCAATTCATCAGTCAAAGCCCAGATCTTACCAACAGAGACCAATCTTGGGTCAACTTCAGTTGAAGGCTTGGAAGACTCGACCTCCTTACCAGCGTTTTTGCTCAATTCGGCCAATTCCTCGGTGAATGTGATTGTGCTCTGAACAAGATCTTGTGTCAAGTCAGTGATTGCTTGGTGGAAGATACCGGAGATCTTAGATGGAGAGAGGGCAGAGTAAGCCGAGACAAACAAGTAGAAGGATCTAGTCAAGTCCATGAGACAAGTCTTAGCAGCGTCATCCTTTCCCGTCAACTTGGATGGCTCAAAAAGGATACCGACCTTTGTTGTGTGTGATTTGATGAGCTTAGCAAGTTTCACAACTTCCTTCAATGGATCCTCAGCTTTATAAGGAGCAATGCCAGTTTCTTTAGGGTCATAGGAGTGAGAATGCCAAAATTGAAGCGTCTTGCCGAACGCCTGGACCATCTCGGTCAACTGCTTGCCGTCTGTTTCGGACATTGTTACCTAGTTGATATGGAACCTGTCAATAGATCACAGTAATGAAGTCCAGTGATGAGTATTGGAGTGCGCGAACCAACTTACATGAACCAAGCTAAGTACTGGGGCCAGTGTAGAAGAGTCCGCGCATGAGGGCCATTTTTCGCACCCAAACCGTAGGCTTACCATTCATCATCGTCTTCATCGTCACTAGCCGCAACCTTACCCTTTCTCTTATTAAGGGCATTTGCCAAAGCATCTGCCAAAGATTCAGGTTGGCCTGGAGCTGCCGGAGCTCCGCCACTTGAAGGTTGAGCCACTGGCTCACCTTTAGCTTCTTGTAAGAGAACACTAGGTCTCTCCAATTGAGACTTATCGGTCTTTTTAAGTGCACCGACTCCTGCTCCTCTAATAGATGCCAACAACGCGTCTCTCGAAGAATCCACTTGGGGCAATGGAGGTGCTGGTCCAGCATCCAATGCTCCTGGAGGAGGTGGAGGAGGTGGGGGAGGTGCACCACCCAGAGGAGCAGCTTGCAGATTGAGATCTGGCAAAGGAGGAGGTGGTGGAGCAGATGATTGAGTGGTTTGTTGTGCAACTGGTGGAAGAGGTGGCGGTGGTGGAGCACTGTTCAGCAGAGCTTGAGGAGCAACCGGAGTAGCTGGAGCAGCTGGTGCACTTGGAGCAGCTGGAACAGCAGCGCTTCTTTGAGGTGGTGGTGGAGGTTGATAGTTTTGTTGAGCTGGTGCAGTCTGTTGCATCTGGATTTCTGGCTGAGCCTGTTGTGGAACTTGTGGTTGGATTTGTGGCTGACCATATGCTTGTTGTGGCTGACCGTACGCTGGTTGTTGTTGACCATATGCGGGTTGAGCAGGAACAGCTGGAGTTGGTCTTGTTGCTGTTGTAGATGATGCTCTGGAAGGTGGCAAAGGTGGAGCTCCACGTCTTGCTCTTGGCGGTGGAGGCGGAGGTGCAGCAGCAGTGGTGCTTCCAGTTCTTTGTGGGAGAGGAACAGCATTTGGTAATGTTCCAGAAGCTACACGCGGTGGAGCCGGTGGTGGAACACCTGCAGCACCTGGACGTTGTGCATTGGCCCTTGGTGGTGGAGGCGGAACGGTCCTTTGAGCATTGGCATTGGCTCTAGGTGGAGGTGGAGGAACAGCATGAACAGTGTTATGAGCAGGCTGAGCTTGACCATATGAAGCTTGTTGACCGTATTGTTGAGTTTGTGCTGCCTGAGGTTGCTGTTGACCATATTGTTGTCCAGGAGTAGCAGGCAATGGACGTTCTTGGACTTGCAGTGGAGGTGGAATCGATGTATGTGACACTGCTGGTGCATAGGCATTAGCAGGAGGAACTCTGAACCTTGGCTTAGCTGGAACAGGCGATGGTGACTGTTCTGGCTCAGGAGTGGCTTCAGAGCTCTCAATTGAGTCTCTTCCAAATGGTGTAGTTGCCGCTGGTGACGGTGTTGGAGAGGCAGATGGTACAGGAGACGGAGAGGCCACTGCGGCACTTGGAGGAGGTGGAGGTGGCGCTTTCTTGGTCTTTTTAGGAGCAGTTGGCGGAGCAGGAGCCGAGGAAGTTTCTGGAACTGCTGGAGGTGCCTTCGTGGAGAATTTCCTTGGAATTGGTGGTTCCAAGCCAACTAAAGGTCCACCTTGCTTCAGGATATAGTCCTTGATGAACTCTCTATTTTCAGCGATCATATCCTCGGTAATACCGGCAGCAGCAAGCTCCGCATACAAGGAACGCCATTCTGGCGGAGGCTGGTCATCATAGTAGAGCACTCCGCGTGCTCTCCGGGATCTTTGACCCGTATTAACATCAACAAATTCACCTCTGGAACCTTGCTTTCTTTCCGCTGGACCGAGACGATCTTTCAAAGCAATTGCATTTTTGTTATTGGCAGTTTGTTTCGATGCATGTTTTTGACGAGTGGTGACTCTTTTATAGAAATGGGCTGCATCATTTGTGTCTTCGAAAAGCAACCCCACCAAACAGTCTTCCATCTCGAAAGTGTGGAAGAACTTACGATCCTGGTGGTATTGGAAGTCCACATAAAGCTCCTGGTCCCATAAAACACCACGGGATCCAACAACGTCAACCAATTTCAAGAAAAATGTGTGGCCCACTAGATCATCCACCAAGGCTATTGCGCCTGCTAGCCCAGTGTATGTCCACAGGGTTGGGTCTGGATAGGCGATATAAAGACGGGCAATTGTGGCATCAATTACCTTATTGGACGCTTTAGGAATCGCCCGCTTGACTTTTTCTTTATCTGTTGGTGTTAGAATTGCCATTTCTGGGTCGGTAGTAGTGGATAGGTGGTGCTAGATATGGGAGGATAAGTATAGGAGGTACTGGTGCTAGAGTGGATACCGTTGGATGTGGAGTTGGGAATTTGAGGAGAGGGGAAGGAGAGATAGGGGAATGATGTTACGATGGGATTGAGGTGGATGAATGTTTCTAAAAAAAAGATGAAAATTTGGATTTATGGTGATTTTGTTGGTGGTTTTGGAGGTTATTGGTGGTGGAGACGTGGAGTGTGCGGCATGTCAGTTGCAAATTGAGAATACTCCAAGAAGATTCAGAAAATCAAGGGAAAAATGAAGAAAAAAGGGGAAAGAATGGAATCGGACTTCCTCTAAGTCAAAAACACCTGCTTAGATCTTCCAGTTCTGGAAGCTTCTGCTCAATTGGGTGTCTACTTACATTACTACTGATCTCCTAATTAATGAGGTAGTATAGTGGTTAGCAAAGGCCCACCACTTCACCCCCAAACCCAAAAAAGAGATACAAAACAAGACAAACTCCATTAAAAACACTCAATTCAACTCCTTCACTCATTCAAATTCTCCCAACCTCCTAAATCTCTCCACCTTTTACCACCTCTATTACTTTCCAGATCACTTCGTGCATATAACCCAACGCACCTAGTCACTTTTTTTGTTCCTTCATAATCTCATCACTTACTACTACAACCCAGAACAATGTCCGGTCGTCAAGGTGGTAAAGCTAAGCCTTTGAAGGCTCCAAAGAAGAAGACTCAAGATTACGATGATGAGGATATGGCATTCAAGGCCAAGCAAAAGGCCGATGCTGCTGCCAAGAAGGCCATGGCTGAGAAGGCTAAGAAGGGAGGTCCAATGGTTGGAGGCGGTATCAAGAAGAGTGGAAAGAAGTGATTGATTGAATAAACGATATCTTTTATACATTAAACACATTGTAGAAAGCACATTTAAAAAAAATTTGGCCAAATCTTCGATTTGCAAATAAAAAAAGAAGCGACCTCGGTGAGGATCGAACTCACGATCTCAAGATTAACAGTCTTACGCCTTAACCAGCTTGGCCACGAAGTCGTTCTATATGAGGGAGGGAGACAGTAAGAAACCGATGAGGCAGGGTGAGGAAGATGAATAAATTCTCCTACTTTTGAAATAAAATATGATAAAAGGATACATTTTGAAAAAGAAAACCAGCTCAATTATCACGTTATATATTTCCAGAAACAACTCCCATCATTCACTCTGAATTCAACACCCTCCACTATATCCAAATTAGCCAACACACGACCTCTCGAAAAAACTTTAGTAGCCTGCTTAAGCTCTCCAAGCTGACCCATCCTTCGAGCACTAATGCCAGCATTAAAAAAGTTCGATGCCAACGTGGCCCGCCACGTAAAGCTGATGAACAAAAACTTGTGTGCGAACTTGATTCGTCACGAGTCCATCGTTACAGGCAGAGTTAAGGCCAAGAGAGCCCAAGCCAAGGCCGAAAGGTTTTTGGCCAAGGCATTGCATGAAAACAGTCAGTTTCAAGATCAGAGCGTTGAGGAGAAGTTTGCTCAAATCAAGGCCCTTAATTATTTGCAACCTCCTGACAAGAAAGACGTCGGAACTAAGGTGCTCAGTGAGCTTAGTCAAAGATACCCACAAAGAAAGCACGGTTTCACACGTATTATCAAGTTAGAGCCACGTTTGGGTGAGGACAAGGCTCCTATGTCTGTTTTGGAGTTGGTTGATGGTGAATTTGAGATCAGATTCTGGTATGTTGCCAAGATCGTTGCCAGATTGGAGTTGCAAGGCTTGCCAGTCGACTCTTTGACCCAACACAACGTTGAGAAGTTGACACAATTCAGAATCAACGGAGCTGAGAAGTTCAGAGAGGCCGTTGAAGAGGCCAAGGTGAAATTCTTCCAATACAACCCAGAAACTGGAAAGGTTGAGTCTGAGTCTGTAGCTGAGAACTTGAAGAACTTGCCTCCAAAGATGCATTACTACAAAGAGAATGGCAAGCCATTTGGTGTGTCGAAGAAGTTTAGTGTCAAGCCAAGAGAAGGTAAGCCGGAGGTGGAGCTTCCCAAGTCGCCTTTCTTGGCCTAGAGTTGAGATCCAACATTGTACATAGCATTATACACGGATGAGTGTGGAGAACCAATTTGTCTTATTTTGCAGAACTATTAATTTCTGGCTTGAAGAGTTAACTCGAACTTGATTTCCTCCGGTAAACGGAACTCAAATTCTTCCAATACTCTAGGACCACAAGCCCCAGAACCAACACCATGTTGTTTGTAGTCAAGACGAACGAATTTCTCTCCTGTCACAATCTCATATGGATGCTTGGCCTCTTGGAGGTTATGCTTGTTGGAAACCTTGAAGTCGAATGTCCGATCGGTGAAAGATGCGAGAACACCAAAATCTTGACCTTCTAATCCCAAAAGCACGAATCTTGTATCGGTGTGATTTCCATTTTCTTGAGGATAATCGTAATTGTAGTCCAAGTCTTGCAATTTTTCACTGAAAAGGCCAATTTTCTGGGACTCTTTCTTATCAGCATAACTCTCACCTGGACCTCTTCCAAACCAAGTAACGTTTTCAGCAACTGTCTCTCCAAGAGTGAATTCATAGCCTAATCTTGGGATTGTCTTTGGCATAAGCGAATGAGTTGTTTCTGGCTTCAAATAGGTATCCAATTTGATCTGGCCATTTGAGACCAAATACGTCTGCTTCGCCTTGAACCTGAAGTCAACGATAGGTGCGCCAATGAATGAGTCCACAATAATCTTTGTAGTATCATTCTCGGCTTCTTCGACTTGAACATTGATCACATTCATCTCCATATGGTCGAGGCCATACTTTCTCCATTCCTGCTCATCAAAAGCCTGGTCATTGTTGATACTAGGTCTCCAAAATGTCAATTGGTTGTAGAATTGTGAACTTGAAGAAGGGCCAATAATCATTTTGGAGCCTAGTTGCCATTTATCAATTCTTCCCAGGATTGCATCGAATGTCAATTTGGAATCTCCAGTATTAACCACGATTTCACGAGCAGATTTGGTGATTGTGGCTTTTGAAGAAGATTTCTGCTCTTCAGCAGCCTTAGAAGCCTTTTGAAGCTCTACCTGGCCCCAGGCCACAAGATGGCCCTTAGCAAGCAGAATAGTCTCCTCAGCCATGATAATATCCACATTTAAGAACACACAAGAAGAGTCCTTGAGAGAAGAAACGTCAAAAGTAGGCATGTGAACTGTAGCAGTTTCGCCTGGTTCAGTTGGCGGCAATTCCAAAGTTCCACTTGCCAATTCGTGGCTCTCAATATCTTCATACTCAATAATCGAGTACTGAGCGGTAAATGGCGACAAGTCAATAAAATCATGAGCGTTTTTGAACTTAATGAGTGATTTTTCAACGTCAAAGTCCACAATAACTGGCTCAATTACCTTTTTATACTCAGTCAAGCCCGGCGTAGGTTGGTGTCTGGAGTCACATAAGCCATCCATAATGAACACACCATCATGAGGATACTCACCGAAATCACCTCCATACTTATACATTGTTCCACCATTTGGATCTTTGGCAGCAATTCCATGATTTGCCCATTCCCAGATAAATCCACCTTGTAAATTCTCATGTTTATAGAAGAGATCCTGGTACTGTCTCAAGAGACCTGGACCATTACCCATAGCATGAGCATACTCACACAAAATGAGCGGTTTTTTCTTGCCAGCATAAGATTCAACAGTTTCAATCTTCGGATACATTCTTGAGTAGAAGTCAGTGCATTCTGCTTCCAAATCTGGCTCATAGTGCACTGGTCTTGTAGGATCAAGATTCCGGATTTGGGTAGTCATATGGACATGATTATCACCAAAAAATGCTTCATTTCCAAGTGACCAAATGATGACTGAAGGCTGATTGACATCACGTTTCACCATTTGTGTAGCTCTATCAACATAGGCTGTTCTCCATTTTGGATTATCTGATGTATACTTCTTTGCTTCCTGGAATAGCTGGAGCTTCTGCTCATCATACTCAACCTCATCAGAGCCATCAATAGGTCTTCTGACAGCCTCAAAAAATTCATGACACTCCAAATCAGCCTCATCTAGAACCCAAAATCCGTACTTATTGGCGAGCTGATAAAATTCTGGAGCGTTGGGGTAATGCGCTGTTCTGATGGCATTGATGTTGTGCTGTTTCATGAGGATCATGTCTTTTTCCATGAATTCAACAGGAACCGCTCTGCCAAATTCGGGATGATGTTCGTGACGGTTGACACCACGGAGAAGGATTCTTTGTCCGTTAACCTTAAGGATACCGTTCTTGATCTCGACCTTTCTGAACCCAACCTGTTGGGAAACTCTCGAGGTGCAACGGCCTTTTGTGGTAAGTGAAATATCCAAGTTGTATAAATAAGGCGTTTCTGCGGTCCATAGTTTTGGGTTTTCCATTTCGAACTCGAATTGAGACTTAAATCCAGATAATTCGCCTGTGCTCTCGAAAACGATCTTATCATCGCTATCTTTCAACGTAAAGGTAGCAGTGACATCAGAAAATGTGTTTGTTTTCAATTTCACCTGCAATTGAGCATCTTTGTAGTTCTCATCCAATTCTGTGACAACCGTGAAATCTTCAACTGCACCGTCTTTGCTGAACCCTAACAAGTTCACACTACGGAAAATTCCACTGAGCCACCACTGGTCCTGATCTTCGATGTATGTGGAGCAAGACCACTGGTATACTCTCACATAAAGGTTGTTTGGTCCATTCCAATTCACAAACTCCAGAACATCAAATTCCGAGGCATTCCGTGAACCTTCTGAATAGCCCACAAAGTTGTTATTAACGAACACATGGAATGAGTTGTCTACACCTTCAAACCTCAATCTGAGACCTAGCTCATTGGTCCAGCCTGAGGGAGCCTCAAAATCAGTCAGGTAACACCCTGTAGGGTTGGCAGATGGAGGGTATGGTGGATTGACATTGAATGGAAGAACCACATTGGTATAATGAGGAGCACCGGTCCCCTGAAGTTGCCAATGGCCAGGAACGGTAATTTTCTTCTCAGCAACAAATTCAGAGGGCAATGGAGCAACAAGTGGCGACTCATGGTAGGAAAAGTCCCACTGTCCGTTCAAGCTCATGGCATGGCGGGGTAAGTAATAAGCCCTTGATGGAAGACGATTGATCTGGACAATTTCCGGATTTGAAAGCACGTCAGTTAGCAGCTTAGCATCAAACATGGCTTGATAAGTCTTTGAAAAATAATAAAAGAAGAAGTAGTTCCACTTTGCAGCAGTCAATCCCAACAATATCTGGGGTTGGAGAGTGGGGTAAGTGCGTTTGGAAAATCTGGGGATGTGGAATGATTCAACAGGGTGCCGAGGAATTTGAAGGTGTCATAACCTCCAAATTTGTCAGCTACTCTATGGAATTTGGGGGATACATGTGGGGAGACTTATGAATCTAGGAACTTGTACCAGATTTGGAACTCATACCCGACTGCCGGTCCTGTTTGGAGTGGAGGATCCTGCCACTTTCGCATAAACTTTGAAGTCTAAACTTGTGACAAAAAATTTGTCGAAAGTGACAATCCTTGAAGAATTCTTCAGCGACGCGTCTTCTTCAACGTTTTTTAACGTTTTATCCAAGAAATTCGGCCAAAATTTGGTGGCTGGCACAAGTGACGTAGAAAATACTTCGCTGTCTTTATGCGCGAGGTTATGTGACACAATATGGGGATTCATGCAGAGTGCCTTAATATCACCGGGAAGCTCCCCGAAAATGGTTTGAAGGCTGGGGAAACATACACATTGCCCCTAATGAGCTGACAAAAATGTTGGAATTGGGTTACCGGATATTCCAGCGGAGCATTATGAGGTCTTATTGTATGTGGATCAATAGCAACCTCGGAAAAGTATGCGAGAACGCCGAAGAGGAAAGTAACTTCCGAACTGATCTCTCAGATCGCGTGTAGATATTCCGTGTCTTGAATGTGGGGGCGGAGAAATAGTGACATGACGCTTGCGCTTGGCGTAAGCCCTCTTTGCGGCGGAACAACTCAGATTCATGGCCGCTTCGGGCCTCCCCCACATAGTTGCATGATTGGGGCAATAAACGAATGGTGGGGCGGTTTCCATATATAAAGACAGTAGTTCTCGAAGTTTAGTAAGCACCAAAATGACAAGTGTGAGTTCAGATTTGGAGTTAAAGACAGAAGCAATCCATTTGGAGGACACTGCCCAATCAAAGGAAGATGACTTGGTGGTGCCAATTGAAGAGATAGAGCCACCCAAGCTCTTGTCAAAGCAGATGATGCCATTATTGGCATGCTGTTTCATTGTGTATTTCTGTTCGACATCTTGTGGATTCGATGGTTCATTGATGTCTTCGATTTATACTCAAGAGGACTATTTGAAATTCTTTAAGTTGGACGCCACTTCGTCAACATCAACTGGTTTGGTGTTTTCCATTTATAATGTTGGACAAATTGCTGGTGCATTTTTCTGTCCATTGATGGACTTCTACGGACGTAAGTTTGTCATCATGTTGGGTGTCTACGGTACAGTGATTTCAGCAATCGTCACTGCAGTTGCAAGAAACAAATCGACGTTGATCGCCGGAAGATTTTTCTTATCGTTCTTTACTCAGCTTGCAAACACCTCCGCATCTAATTATGTCACCGAAGTGGCTCCAACTAGACATCGTGCTCGTGTTGCCGGTTTCTATAACTGTCTCTGGTACTGTGGGTCTATTATCGCTGCTTTCACCGCCTATGGTTGCGAAAGAAATTACAACGGTAGTGAAAAGGCCTTCAGAATCCCACTTTGGGTCCAGTGTGTCTGTCCTGGTATTGTTTGTCTCTTTGGCTGGATCATTCCAGAGAGTCCTAGATGGCTAGTTGGTAAAGGCCGCATTGATGATGCCAGAACAATGATTACAAAATTCCACTGTGGTGGAGATGGCCTGAGTAAGTTGATCGATCACGAAATTGCTGAGATCGCCGACTCTTTCAGAGACGCTAGCTTGAACAATTCATGGAAAGTGCTTGACCTTCGTCCTATCTTCAAAAAGCGTTCTGACAGGTACCGTGCTATGCTTGTGGTTGTGATGGCATTCTATGGACAATTTTCTGGTAACAACGTCTGTTCTTACTACTTGCCAACAATGCTTACAAATGTCGGTATGACCTCTCAAACTACCAATGTTCTCATGAACGCATGTTACTCGATCGTGTCATGGTTTGCATCTCTTTCTGGTGCTTACGCTCATGAAATCTTTGGAAGAAGAAAAATGTTCATGACTTCTTCGCTTGGAGCTTCTGTTTGCTTGATGGGTCTCTCTATTGCTACTGCTCGTTACGAGGCTACTGAGGCCAAACTGGCATCGAACGCAGCCTTAGCATTCATTTACCTATTCGGAGTGACATTCTCATTTGCATTCACTCCAATGCAACCAATTTACCCATCTGAAGTTTCATCTAATATTTTGAGATCCAGAAATATGATCTTGTTGAACGTCACCTCGGGTGTGGCTCAGTTTATCAACCAATTCGCAGCTCCAGAAGCCATGAAGAACATCCGGTACTGGTTTTATGTTTTTTATGTTCTTTGGGACATTTCCGAATTTGTTGTTATTTACTTCTTCTTCGTCGAGACCAAGGGTCGTTCTTTGGAAGAATTGGACGAAATCTTCGAGGCTCCTAATCCACGTAAGGCTAGTGTGGTGGGTATTAAGAAGATCTCAGAGGCATAAAAATGTCATTATGTATTTTCACTTTTAATTTGATATTTAATTCTGTATGAAGAAAAGAGCAGAAATTCCTTGATCACTTTTTTTGTAAAAAAAAAAAGTGGTAATTTTCTTACTATTTATCAAACACGTCTTCTTGTTCCATATCTGTATGGTCCAGCCTGCACCATCACCTGCGCTAACTCACTATCACTACATACTTTTCCAGATAACACCCAAACAGGAAATATCACTCATTTTTTTCCAATATGTGGTGGTCTAAATCTAATTTCTCTCCTATGGGAAAGACCGCTTTGATCGTGGGTGCCTCCCAAGGTATTGGAGCCGACATTGCGCTTCGACTCTATGAACAAGAGTGTTCAGTGATTTTAGTCGCTAGAACCGAGTCCAAATTGAAGCAACAAGTCGATCGTTTGATCAAAATCGCCGGAGAAAAGACAAACAGCAAAGGTGAACCTTCCGTCGAGTACTACGTGTGCGATGCTGCCGACTACGACCAATGTTTCACTATGTGGAACAACTTGGTGGGCTTGAGAGACATTGATCCTGATTTCATCTTCTGTTGTGCCGGTTCGTCGATTCCAAAGTTGTTTGGCGACTTATCTGGAAAGGAACTCACCTCGGGAATGAACGTCAACTACTCCACTGCAGTGAACACTGTCCATGCTGGACATAAGGTTGTCAGCACTAAGCATAAGGCCATCGAGCCCTTCGATAACAAGAAAAGACACATCGTCTTGTTCTCGTCAACTGTGGCATCGTATCCTTTCATTGGTTATGCCCAATATGGCCCGGCCAAAGCTGCAATTTCAGCACTTGCTATCATTTTAAGACAAGAGTTGGGTCCTTTCAACTATAGAGTGACATGCGTTTATCCAGGTAACTTCGAAAGTGAAGGTTATGCTGAGGAGCAATTAACCAAGCCCGAAATCACAAAGAAAATCGAGGGACCTAGTCTGCCTATCCCTTCGTTGCAGTGTTGCGACATGGTGCTAGACAAACTCAGCAAAGGTTATGATAGCATATACACCGATTTCATTGGTTGGTTGCTTGGGTCTTCTGTGCTAGGCGTGCAACCAAGATACTGGGGCTTTTTCCAGATTATTGCATCTTTGATTTTCCTGATTGTTGCTCCTATTGCCAACTATGTGGTGTATATGGATGTGAAGAAGTTCTTCAAAGAGTCCAAGAAGAAGGATTGAGAGGGGAATTAAAGCTTGAGTAAATAGAGATAAATGAAGAACGATCAGAAGAGAGATCTAGATGGCGGGATCTGTTTAATAGACGTGAATGCCCTTTAAAGTTGGGCCTCATGTACCTCCACATGTACCTCCCCATGTACGGCCTCATGTACCTTCTCAATGTCTACCCAACCTTTACCTTATCAAAACCCCCAAATTACTAAATCTAAACTTTAAACGCCCTTCTACAAAATTCACGTATGCAATTTATTGAGCTATTTTTTTTCCACCGTCATCAGAACCACCTTGTCTGCCAACAGATTCAATTTACGGTCAGCATCAAGTCCCCATTGGTACCAATTGATCGAGTAAACCCAGTTCACCATTGTAATGATCTCTTCATTCCAAATGTCTTTGCTTGTTTCCCACACAGAAGGTCTATGAACAGCACTGACTCTCTTATTAATAGGAATTTGTGGTGTTTCAGCGTCTTTGTTTGTGAGGATTCTGTTGTTGATGGTACGGTCGACATCATGGATGATTGTGGATGCTGCAAGCTGGGATGCTTGGAAATGGCCAGCAGTGGCTGAAACAAGGCATCCAGTCAATGTGACACCGGCAAGAAACCCCTGAATTCTATTACCCATTTCGTCAGTTGAACACACCTAAATGTAAAGGCATGAGAAATTGGTGCGCACAGTGATTGGTAGTGGAGTGTGCAGGATGTTGAACCCGGAAGTAGAGGGGCATAAGAGGGACAAAGATAAGCCTTGAAAATAGTGATAGAAACCCGGAGAAACACTAAAATTATTTGGGGGAGACCATTAGTAAGGTTTGTATATTGGAATGTTCCATTTTCCTTTTTCCCGCTATTGTTTCTTGGTGTTTGATTTAGTTGACGCAGTAGGCCCAAATCAAGCAATGGTGATCTCACAGGCAAGATTGAGAGAAATGATGCTTTTCAAACACCGAGGTCACCAATGAAACGCTCTAAATTGCTCCGTAACCTCAAACTGTCGGTATTCGTAACCTGTCATTGGACTTGTTATGCGCATTCCCTAAAGCCTCCATACAAGTGCAAGATTAGCCACTTTCCAATAGCAACATTTAGCTTACGTATTGTCCAACGTTTAAGCCACTTCCATATGCCCTTCGATGGAATAGAAGACAAGAAATTTCTCTTGTGAAGTTTGTTGGCCCCACACCAGCGCCTACACACAGACACAGACACATCACGTAGAATTAGGACCCTGGAAAACACCACCATCAAATTTGAATCAGTCTTGGTCCATTTTGACAGGCAAACGTTGGCCAGATGTGCGGCTGATGTCATGGGTAAAAATCATCGGCTATATAGTGGGGAGACTCCTCAATCAGGTAACCAAGAATTCTGCGAATGCTAAGAATCCCGCGCTATCTGCATCCTTGGCAGTCATGAGGGGGTATTCCGAGATACGTCCAGAAGTCTAGCCCTAATTAGTCATCTTTCTGTAACACTTGTCGAAATTCCTGTCCTAGGGTCCTCAGGTCCCACAACGTGGACTGCGCTATACTGCGCCGTAGCCAGCTCAGCCCTCTCCTGGACTGGATCTTGCAAGGGATCTATGTAGGCATGTAATAGAAGGGTGAGGGATCTTCATTTCGCGGTAGGCTTACATGGAAGCTGCAGTGGGACAAACTACACCTGGTGGTGTAAGTGACATATGCGTAGAAAAAACATCAACGAGCAAGCGGCAAACTTAAGAGAGCGCCGGTGACCCCTGTAAATAATATTGAAACTCCGTGATGCCTAGAAATTAGTTCAAGAAAAAAAAAAAGATCAAGTGCCCCCCCCTTATGCATGGACTGCACTATCCAATCCCCGGCGCTCAGCCTCTAATAGTGCGCTTTATGCACCCATGCTATTTGCAACCATTTGCTGTGACAGGTATAAATTGGGACATTTTCGTTGGGAATAGGGTTTGCAAACTTTTCATATAAGAATCACAGTCTGGATCATCTTCTACTGAATTTCCCAGAATTTTACATCCACAATCATGAACTTATTCCTATTGCTTCTTCCGTTGTTCGTGAGCTACACACTGGCTATTGAAATCTACCACAGACGCGAGTCTGGTTACTATGGATGTGGTAGTCTTCACGCAAGCTTAGCTCTGTCTTCGTCTTACTTCGTTTTGAAGCCTTACTGTATCAAGACCAACAAGCCATACTTTGGTTCTATGGCTTACTGCTTGAAGACCACTTGGGACAAGGATATGTACGTGACAAGTTTCATTGATGCATGTGCTGAATACGGATTTCTGATCACTGAAGCAGACGTTGAGAGCGCATACACCAATGCTACAGATTACGTTGTTCCAGCTCTGTCGCTTAACTCTACTGCCCTTACTTACATGAAGTATAAGGTCCCACTTTCGTTCCCAACTGCAACAGTGAAGGCAAAGGCAGAGAAGTACTACAAGGGAGAGCTCACCTCCAACTACTCCGTCTACTTTTCCGCTGCTTTGGCTCTGTACTGGTTTGCAATCAGTTTGGTTGCAGGTATCATCCACTGGAGTCGTTTCTTGATGCCAAAGGCCACCACCAACGTCATCTTGAGTCGTCCAGTCAACTGGATCAGACGTTGGTTCATTCTTCCACCACTCTTCAGAAAGCACCACTTCAACACCATGAAGATTGGTTCCTTCGAATGGTTGGTACCATTGAGACTTGAAGCTATTCTTATGTTCGGTTACTTTGTTCTTGCTACTGTCTTCTGCGCTGCTGACATCTACAACGGGCCAACTGGCTTCACTTCCAAGAACCTCGGTAACAGAAGTGGTATCTTGGTCACTTATACCTTACCAGTTCTTATCCTTTTTGGTGGCAGAAACAATTTCTTGCAACTTGTCACTGGTTGGCAATTTTCCAGATTCCTCGTGTTGCACAGATGGATCGCCAGAGTGTCATTCTTGCTCATGATCGTCCATGTTGCTGCTAAGACTCTCGTTCAATTTCACTATGGAACCTATGCTTATAAAATGAGCCTACCATTTATGGTCTGGGGTACTGTTGCTGTTGTTGCCATGGGTTTGATGATGGTGACCTCGCTTATTTGGTTCCGTCGTAACAGATACGAGATCTTCCTTTTGATTCACTACATTCTTGCTGCACTCTTCATTGCTGGTGGCTGGATCCACGTCAAGTACAATGAGTTGCACCAATTTTTCATCGCTGCTTTGGCTATTTGGGCTTTTAACTTTGTTATTAGAGGCCTCAGAATCTCCTACTTTGGTATCAAGACCGCTACCATCGAACTTAAGGCCGATGAGACCATCAGAGTTACTCTTCCAAAGCCTTCCAGATGGTGTGCTCATGCTGGTAGCCATGCTTTCGTTCACTTCTTGACTCCAGCTTCTTTCTGGCAATCTCACCCATTTACCTTGGTTGAAGACCCTGTTGAGCCAAACACCATCGGTATGTACGCCAAGATCAAGGGTGGTGTCACTCATGGTCTCTACCAACAACTCAGAGATAAGCCAACCCATTCCATGAAGATCAAGGTCATGATCGAAGGTCCATACTTTGAGAGAATGCCAATGCACTCGGTCGACAACCTTGTGTTTGTTGCATCTGGTAACGGTATTCCAGGAATGTACGCTGGTGCTAAGGAAATGGCCAAGAAGGGTTCTCGTGTGAAGTTGATCTGGATCATCAGAAACTACTCGTCTATTTGTTGGTTCTACCAAGAGTTGAGTCGTCTTGAAAACTTCGACGTTGACGTCAATATTTATATTACTGGCAGAAGAAATTCTGTGCAGCTTGAGCATAAGATTGAGAGTGGATTGAATGAGAAGCCTCTTGACTCCAGTTCGCTGGCAAACAGCAGTTTCATCGACTCTGTTGACGAATTGAAGGCTAAACTTCCATTTGTGAACTTCTACGAGGCTCGTCCAGACTTGAGAGCCGTCCTTAGTGAGGACATGGAGGTCTCTAAGTCTCAAAGTTTGGGTATTGTCACTTGTGGACATCCAGCCATGGTTGATGACATCCGTGTGATGATTGTTGACCAAATTCTGGAGGATAAGTCGAAGAAGATTGAACTTTTCGAGCAATTCCAAATGTGGTAATTTTATTTAGGAGAATATTCCTAGCAATATATTTAGTGTGAAGAGAGGTGTAGGCGTACTTGGAGAAGCGATTGGATTAACAAACATATTAAATATTATCAATCTTTCTTGCTCTTTTCCTTTCTTTCCTACCTGTTTATTTCATTCTGTCAGTCCTCTACACCACTTACTCTTATTATGCTTCGATTGAACGATCCTCGCCCTATATATACATGAAATAGTCTTATTTACCATTAGTTTTCGGTGGTGTCGACTTCAACATTGTCCTTAGCTGCTTGTAAAGCATTTCTCAAGAATGGGAAAATGTCAATCTTGTCGAGCTTGACGCTCTGGCCAGCCTCTCTCAATGCCTTAACTTCCTCAATAGCCTCCTCAGTACTACGCAACAAGAATGGCAATTCCTCCATAACGCCATTCAAAGGCAAGTCCAAAGCATCTGGGTTCACCTTCAAGTGTCTCTCCAACTTCAAGTTAGCGACATAGTTGAGTCCCTCGACGAACTTGACTGTGATATCCTCCTCCAAGTTGCACTCCAACAAGTTAGGCTCAATACCAAACAATGCATACTGTAATCTCACGAGCTTGTCGTTGAAAGAACCAATAGAAGCGTCGTCAGCAGAGACGTAGTTCTCCTTGAATTCTTCCAAGTATTTTTGTTGTTCTTCACTGAATAATTGCACTCTCTCGTATGCAACTTGTCTCTCCAACAAGGTCTGTTTGATTCTCTTTTGTGTCAAAAGCAAACGCTTGTCGACCTCGTCGAATCTGGAAACGTTGACAAAGTCAATAGACTGGGCCAATCTGACCTCTCTGGCCAAAATATTTCTCTCTTTCAAGGTCAAGTACCACAACTTGTGCAAGTCGTCAAAAGACTTTCTACGCAACTCAGCCATGGTCCAGGCACGGGAATCCGAGCCTAATTCTTCAGGCTCACGGAAACAGGTCTCGGAGTTGCTTCCTTCTGGGAAAAATGCCCATAATGGGTGGTCTGGAGAGACATCGAAGTTCTTGTGGGTTGGCACGATTGGAGCTCTCAATTTGATCGACTTGAGATCGTTAAATTTGAGAGGCTTTGTTCTCTGGAGATTCTGAGCAGACACCAGGAGAGCCCTTTGAAATCTTCTGGCGAACATTGACATTTCGAGGTGGCTGTTGGAGTTGAGCTTGACTTAGAGAAAATTTTTGGTTAATTGTCGAGTCACGTGAGAGAGGTGATCCGAGCCAAGGTGGGAGGATTTAGTCAAAGAGGTAGGGGATTGGGAATTTTGAAAAGAGATTCGGTTTTATATATCGTGAATGAATAGGTTGATTACTTTTTAAATCTTGATTTCCCTGACTTTTACCCGTTTTCGTTGTACTCTCTTACCACTAATGGTCGCACTTCTATACTTGACACTATAGCATCGGGAAGAGCCGATATAGTCTCGAAAAAACATATGGAGAACCCAAAATTACATCAAATCCTAAAGTTAAAAACCCTTGACTTCACCTTTCATTAACCCAACATCCCCGGTTCTTCTCTTTACATCACCTTCTCTGATAATCCATATCTCACCTGCATACACCACCTACTACTACTTGTAAGTGCCAGTTTTCGTCCACCACTACAACCAGCCAAAATGTCAAGTGTCCAAACTGCCGCTCAACAGGAAGAGCCACTTGATCTCATCAGATACCAACTCGACGAGTTTGTTCTCGTTAAATTGAGAGGAGCACGTGAGATGAAAGGAAAGTTACAAGGCTACGACTCTCACTGCAACATGGTGTTGAGTGACGCTCAAGAAACCGTTTACGGTGAGAAGGAGGAGGATACTGTGGTTAAGAAGTCCGAGATGGTGTTTGTGAGAGGTGACTCTGTCATTTTGATCAGTCCTACCGAGGAATAGAAGGACGAATAGAAGGACGAATTCATGTTCCACTATGAGTGGAAATTGTATAATAATCAACAAAATTACGGGAGATTGATGTAAGAAGGGGGAAATTCTTTGATATCTAGAGATGGAACTTTGATATTTAGAGATAAAAAGTTTGATTTGGGTGGTTTCTAACTGACAATTATCATCTACCATGACTTCGACAGGTATAATACTTACCAATGAGTGTACTCTGTTACTCATCATGGAAAGCATCTTATTACTTTTAGAAACTTGACTCTCTACTCCCCACCCTATCAATGCTATCTTTTATTCCCTATCTATGCATCAACATCCATCGAGGTGTCTTCAAGACCCTGCAATACCGCATTCATCATCTCCAACTTCCTAGCGTTGCTCATCCATCTTTCCTTGGCTTCAGCACCTCCTGCCACCAAATCTTGTATGTCATTAGTCAAACTGTCAATGTTATGAATTAAGTCATCAAGAATCATAGCAGAATTACCGGCGTCCACTGATGTGGATTTAGAAATGTCGTAGGAGTATTGGTCATCGCCCAATCTCGAGTATGCTCTGTTATTCTGGAGTAGCTCGTCCAAGTACTTCTTAGTGTCAATGGATGGAGCTGCTTCAGTTGTTTTGGATTCTTTGTTATCCTCGTTGATTTCATCCACTGTTTTGAGTTGTCGAAGTTTGGAGTCCACTTCATCAAACATCAACTCAAGCTCGCTTTTATCGAAGATGCTTGATTTGGAATCAATCAGGAGGGCATCAGAGTATGTATCGTTTCTCTTTCCACCGGCATTTGCAGACTTTCGGCTGTTTGGCTTGGTGAAAATCTTCTTTTCGTAATTGTCCACCAATTTACCCATTTTTTCAACAATTGGTCTGCTATTCTCCCGAAGTTCTTCGATTTGTTTGCTCAATTCTCTCTGTCTTTCTTCCAATGCATTGTATTGTTTCTCCAAGTTCTGGAAATATGGTGATTTGTGAGTTTCAGCATACTGGAGGACGCCAACTATTCTTGAAATGTACTCTTGATAGATTTGACCCGTTTGGTCTGCATCAACTTCAAGTTTCCTTAGTCTTAAGACCAATTCAGGGCTCACTGTGTTGTTCTTTATGCTCTCTTCGGATATCTGTCCTGCTGTCAGCAAGGCCTCTTGTCGAAGCTTCAAATATTGACTTGCAATATTATCATTTGTCTTGATGAAACTCGAAATCACGTTATCGATGATTTCCTGTTGTTTAGTGGATGACATCTTGTTCGGAAGAGTAGATATGGCTACCATACCCAGGTCAACTTTCAATAATAGTGCTACCAATCATTACACCCGTACACCACAACTCTATTGAAGGTCTTCCTTTTTAGCACCAATAGCCCAACCGATACCAGAAACAAGCAAATTTGAAATTTTTTCACTTGCTTGATTTTTGGAAATTGCTGCTGTGTGTGCTGCATCGCTCAAAAGTGTGTTGATGTTTTCTTGGAGTTGCTCTTGAGTGGACAGTGCCGCACGTTGAACGTTCTCACCACGACGACCATCATTTTCCGAGTACCAGGCATTAATTTCGGAATTAATGTGTCTCAATTGACCAATGATTAATCTGCTGTTGTCCACAGTATCTTCTGTAGGTTTCGCAAGCTTAAGTGTCATGGATAAGATCTCTCTTTGCTTCAATAAGACTGCAAATTTGGCCTTTTCCACATTCTCATCATAATCGTTAAGCCAGTCAGCTGAAACAAACTTTCCTACTTGGTAGAACGTAAGCCAAAGCTCATTAAGCTTTTCGCTGTGACCTCTGCCTTGGTAGTGGTTGAACAAGTCCTTGGATTGCTTGTATGCAAAGTCAAAGTTTCCATCTATAAGAGCAGACTCAATACAAGCAGATTGAACCATTGGGAGGTAATCTTCGGTGTCTTCAATCTCCAAGTAGATAGCAAGATCATTGGCGATTTTGTAGAGCTTTTCAAAAGCATAATAAGCCTTAGGATTTTGCTCAAGCACCGTGGAAATGAGAGTGATTGGTGAGTAGTCGTTTTCGGAGTTTTGTTGCTTGAGCTTGTTGACAACTTGACGTGGTGTAACCGGCTGGTTTCTCTCGATCACAAGCTTGAAATTCTTCAATCTTTGCAATGCTTGAAGGAGGTGCTTGATACGAATAATGACTTGTTTGTTATCCTTGTCAATACCCTCGTCTCTAGAAATGACATCCATAATAGTCAAACATTCGGTTGCCAATTTGAGCTTTCCGATTCTGTCATCCAAATTAGAGGCATTATCGAAAAGATCCCAGAATTTGCGGATAGTAAGGTCAAAGATTGTGTTAGGAGACATCTTGAGGTCGCCTTGCTTATCTTGATAAAATTGAATAACATAAGGTATGAGATTCACACTGAGCAATCTCTCAATGACCAATTTGTTGAGCTCCTTCAGTTCATTGACTTCCTCAGCAGCAAAAGCAGAAGAAAACACTTCCACTGAGTTCAAAAGTTGAGCGTAGTTCGACTCATCAATTTGTAACAAAATCTGCATGACAACTTTCTGTCTCAAACCATAATCAATGGTAGGAGAGCTCTTCAATTCCAAGTACTTCAAAATTGTGAGTTCACTGACTGGGAAAAGCTCACAACACGTAGTTATGATTTGCTTCAAAGTTACAAGACTTTGTTGGATAGTACCATTATAAAGGAATTGGAATGGGTTCGAAGATGAGCTGTAGAATTCGGAGAACGATGCAAATTGTGGAAGATTCTCAAAATCGATTCCTGTTGCAAGTTTAAGTGGTTCAGTTGAAGAAACCTCAACTCTGGACAATAAGAAGTCCACAGTGACTCTGATTTGGTCATAAATGTTTGATCTTTGCACAGTAGAAACTTCAGACTCTTGGCTCATTCCAAAGTAAATGCAAGAAGCCACGTAGTTACGAATTAAGTCTTCATAAGCAGTCTCAGGCAATGGCTCACCTCTATGGTTATGGAAGCTCAAAACTGCTCGAAGACATCTGTCCCACACATGGAACTCATGAGTAGCATCGCGAGAAGGATGTTTAGTGAACATCCATGTCAGTAGAGGCTTCAAATTGTTGTCGTTGTAAACAGCAAATGGAAGCAAGACATGGACCAAGTACTTCTCGGGACTCAACTTATCACCGAAAGAAGAGTCTCTGTTGTCGAGAGCAGTGACGAGATAGTCAAATTGGACCCAGTATGAGTCCATAGTCAAGAAAACATGAGCCTGATCTTCTGACTGAGTGAGCAAGGCATAGTTGTTCCAGAAGTACATGTATGGATGAATAACACCTTCAATCCAGGCGTCAAATGGTTCATATCCCTTGAGGAGGTTGAAAAGTGGCTGGAATGTGGATAAGTCGTCGAAATATGCGGACAATTGGAGGGTCTTGGCTCTCACAAACGAGAATAACCAGTCGTTGCGATCGTTCGACTCAATCGCCACAAAACCGTATTTTTTAGCTTTGAAAGCAAGGTCAGCTGCAATATCCCTTGCAGTTTGAATCAATGCAGCTTGAGGCTCATCAATTACGACTCCATATTCTTCAGAAAGCCAGGTCAGTAGGTCTTGAACATCATCGACCAAGTCCTGGTGATTTAAGTCCAATTCGCCTGGATTTTGCACAAGTTCATTTGCCATGGAAGAGATGTCATTGAGATCGGCAGAGACAGCACTGACAAACGAAAGGAGTAGCCTTAAGAGCGTGGTAGACTTTGTAAATGGTAATTGCTGAGTTGAGGCCACTGGAGCCAATTTGGTCAAGATTCGAACGAGGTCTTGAGGGTAACGTGCTAGCGCCGTGCAAGCAGTCACAAAGAGAAGCGAATCTTCTTCTTCGAGAACTCCCGACATTGTTTTGGGTGGTGAAGGGAAGAGTATAGTAGTAGGTGGAGTCTTACTGAGGGAGTGTATGGAGAGGTAGATATGGTGATTCAGTGGGGTGGAAGAAAGGGTTTATAAATTTGAAATTTGAAAATAATTTAAGTTGTATGATATTGCTTAATGTTAAGGTGAGTGAAATTGATTGATAAATTTTGGGGATTATTGTGGTTCTTGTTGTTTGTGTGGTGGGTCTATTGCTCATTCATAGTTAATGCTCACTATGGTAATCGTAGAACTAATTGAGATTAAAGGGTCGGGGAATGATGGGAATGTGCGGAGAAATTATATGAAAACAACAGATGTATGGTTTTTTGAGATGATAACGAGGAGAATTGAATTATTGAAATAGAAAACTTCATTGTGGAATTGTGTTTTCGATGAACCCTTGTGAGACTTGAACAAGCACTTACTATAGACCTTTAAGTAGTGAGACCAGTGAGAGCAATGAGTCCATTGATTTCCACAAGTATCAATAGTTGATGCTGAAATTTTGGGTGATTTGCAATAAGTGCTAGAAACCTAATCAGAAATAATATTCAGAAGAATTGAAATTTCTCGAAATTCCTTAATTTGGTATACTCTCTTCTTCCTCAGTGTCTCACACTGTGCTACTGAGCAACTACCATGGATTTCCACACGCAACTCATAAAATCAAACAGAAAAAGAAGAAACTTTCATCCAACAAGAGCCAGTGAGCCTCAATTCACTTTTTTTCCTCCTTCACCAATTCCATTTGTTATAATACTCCCCCTCTATCTTCCTACTCAACCCACCCACGTCACATGACTAACACGTCCTAATGCGCCTACTACAACACCATCGCAAACCCAAAACCCATATCGACCTTATGGAAACACACCAGCCACAAGTCTGACGTTTATGTTCCGAATACTCTTGTCATCAACGCGTCTACTCAACAAAAAAAGCATTCCTTCAGCCCTCTCTAGACGTGGAGCTATGACACTGACAAATCTGTCCCAAGGTGATGCTATCAAGCTTCTAGTGCCGCCCCAAGAGTCGCTAGAGATGCTTCGATCGTTTGAATTTTCTTCTTTTAGCGACTCACAACCTTTGGATGAGCCTGTTTATGCTCATGATACCGATAGCGACGATCCTTTTGATCCTGATGACCTAATAGGTATAGTCCAGGAGCGTATACTTGTCACTGAGGAGCGTTTGAGAGCTTCACAGATGCCTCTTGGCCAGAGCTCACCAAAGAAGGAGGAGAAAGTTGTGGAGCTTTCAGGAGACCATTTACGTCTCTCACAGGAATTTAAGCCGGTTCTTAAATCACCAATCAAGGCGAAGATCGAATCACAGTCGAAAGTTGCATCACCACCGAAAATTTCAACACAACCAAGAATTCCTACACAACCAAGGCTTCCTACACAATTGAACACTGCATTACTGCCCAAATCAACTCTTGTTGAGTCCCCAAAACCACAAAATGATGGCTTTCCCCGCCTTTTTGTTCCCATTCTACTGTCACCCATGTCGTCTCCAGAACAGCCCTTGAAACGAGCAAAAATGGTGTTTTCTTCGCCTGAATCAGTAAGAGAAATCCATACAAATGCTCGTGTCAAGCGAGAGATCGAGGCTGTCAAACCAAGAAGAGATAACGACTTCAGAAATAACAGACCTAACCCAACAATCCAATTAGCCACACAAAGACCATTTGGACCAGGCCAAGAGAGACAATTTGAAATTGACAATGATGCGCCTGAAGAGAAGGTTGTTAAGCCAATCATTCTCTCTTCAGAGCAAGAACGCGTCCTTCAACTTGCAATGGAAGGTAAGTCCATTTTCTTTACTGGTTCTGCCGGTACAGGTAAATCTGTTCTTCTACGATCGATCATTAAGCAATTGAAACGTAAACACGGCCCTGGGGCTGTGTCTGTGACAGCATCAACTGGTTTGGCTGCTTGTAGCATTGGTGGAAACACCGTGCATAGTTTTGCAGGTATTGGGTTGGGTAAAGGAACGGTAAAGGATTTATTAAAGATGGTTAGAAGGAACAGAAAGGCGGTAGCTCGTTGGACGGGAACTTCTGTCTTGATTATGGATGAGGTGTCGATGATTGACGGTAGACTTTTCGATAAGCTTGATTGGGTTGCAAGGCTGCTTAGGAAGAAAATGAGTGTACCTTTTGGAGGCATTCAAGTGATTGTTTGTGGTGATTTTTACCAGCTTCCACCGGTGAGCAAAGTGACGATTAATCCAGACGGTACAGAGCTGAAAGACGATACTTTGTTCGCATTTGAAAGTGAGGCATGGGAATCAGTTTTGGATGCGAAAATCATTCTTAAGGAAGTTTTCAGACAAAAGGGTGACCAGAAATTCATTGATATGTTGAACGATATGCGTGGAGGACGTGTTAGTGCTGAGACTGAGAGAGAATTCAGTCGTTTATCTCGTCCTCTTCAATGTCCTAACGGTATTGTTCCAACTGAGCTTTATGCTACCAGAAATGAAGTTGAGCATGCTAACAATATCAAGTTGAATAGCATCGCAGGAAGTTCCAGAGTGTATGAAGCTCGTGATGGTGGTTCCTTGCCTGCTTACGTGAAGGCAAGCATGTTATCGAACTTTTTGGCTCCACAAAAGCTCTTTTTAAAGGAAAAGGCTCAAGTTATGTGCATTAAGAACTTTGATAGTACGCTTGTTAATGGTTCCTTGGGTCAAGTGGTCGGGTTTTTGGATAGAGACACTTATATGTGTCAGACAGTTATAGAGGAGAACCCAGACATGGATCTTGAGGAGGTCAAGAAGGAATTGATTAAGAGAAAGGTGAAATTTGAATTGTCTCAGAGAATGGGTGAAGCTGACGATGCGACAATCGAGAAGATGAGTCAAGAGATTGAAGCTCTGCAGCCTCTTCTTGATAGTGTCTTCAACTTTTTCTACGAAGACAAAGCTGTCACTGAATCCAAGCCTTCAGAGCCAATTGCCGTTCATTCTCCTGGAAGCGACGTGTCTAATAACTCGTTTGAAGAGCTTAGAGAAGTCAACAGAACGAGAAAGTTGGAATTCCTTCAAAAGCTTGAACAATCTTCAAAGGGCGAGAAATACCCGCTTGTCAGATTCTTAAATCCTGATGGTGTCACAACAAGAGATGTACTCATTGAGCCCGAGCTTTGGGAAATCACTGATGACGACACTGGAGAGGTTTTGGTGTCCAGAGTGCAATTACCATTGATGTTGGCTTGGGCTCTTTCGATTCACAAGTCTCAAGGACAAACCTTACAGAAGGTGAAGGTCGATTTGACTAGAATCTTCGAAAATGGACAGGCTTACGTTGCATTGTCTAGAGCAGTCTCCAGAGAGGGTTTGCAAGTGCTTAACTTCAGAAAAGACAAGGTGAGAACCCATCTGGCTGTGGACTGCTTCTACAAAAGCTTACATGAGCTGAGTGATTAGACTATGAGCTAAGTGATTAGACTATGAAAGTGATGAATTTCAATTCATGTGCTTTTATTAAATAATGATTTTGATGTCGTAAATGATCGTTCAACGTATTAAATGGAGTTTCTCCTATGTATGCGCTTTCTGCCAGAGCCACCCTTCTGTTTGAAGTTCTCCATACCTGGGATGTTTGGCAATTTGTTCTGTGCTTCCCACTTGGTAAGAAGTTCATCTGCGTAGGCCAAGCCTACATTGAAGATTTCGTCAAATTTGAGGAAATCAAGTGTTGCATAGTCGTCAATTGGTGGACGAAGGTAGATCACACCTGGTGTTTTCTTTGCCATTTCAAGAGCGTTCACACTTGCAACATATGCCAATCTCAATTGAATGTCCATCATATTAGGAGGATTTGGGTGCTTGGAGAAAGGATTGATCTTATTGAGAAGGACCCAGAATCCTGAAAGTGTATCACCGTAGTCCATTGGAACTCTGTCATCAACAGAACCAACGTCAACGGCAATGATGTATTTAGCTCCACGGTTTTTCATTTCAAGCACCGGCAAATTGTCCAAATATCCACCATCCAAGAGCATAGAGCCGTTGAAAGCGATAGGGGGTAACAAACCAGCCAATGACATTGATGCTCTGATAAATCTCCAGGCATATCCGGTTTCATGGATTTCCATGGTAGAATTAGTGATGTTGGTCGAATTACAGAAGTAGTCAAGCCAAAAATCTTCGATCTCATGGTATCCAAAGACTTTGTAAATACCTCTGTTGAATTCGTAACCGGTAATGTAAGAGGTGACTGGATAAGTCAAGTCAAAGACCATTCTCCAGAAAGAGCCAATTCTGCGAGAGAATTTCTTGGTTTTACCATAAATGGAAACCACGTTATGTTCTTTGGCATAAAGACCACCCACAAATGAACCAATGGAGGTACCTCCAACGAAATCGACTGGAATACCGTGTTTCTCAAGAGCAGTGACTACACCAACGTGAGAGATACCACGAGATCCACCTCCACCCAAAACCAAACCCACAGCTTGATTTGAGAGGATTCTAGCAAGTCTCAAGAAATCGTTTCTGAAGACAGCTCTGTTATCGTCAGAATTGTTAACTTTGGCATTGACTTTGATCAACGAGGACAATGCTCGAGACTTGACATTCTCAAACTTCATCTTGATGTTTGGATTTGCTTTGCTGCTTATCTTCAAAGCAAGTTCTGACAAAATGTTCGTTTTCTTCTTGGACATGCTTGCAGCAGTGTTCTTTGGGATTTCCATCTGAATATGATGATGGCCCTGGACCCAAATTCTCTTTTTAAGCCAGATACTGGTAGAGCCAGGAATGACAGACTTTTCTTGATGGATCAAACAAAGATCAGTACGTGCAGTTGTCTTCAATTTAACAAGCAATCTCTCATACTCACCAACATTGGTTGCACACTCATCATCCTCAGCATCTGCCAAAAGCAAGATGCAATCACCCTGAGAGATACAAATGGATGTCCAGTTTGACTTCAATGGTGTATCACAAATGTAGACCACAGTATCGTACTTCTCCTCTAAGTATGCAAAGTATCCAGAAAGCTTAAGTCTTGCAAGTCTATCATCGAATGCATTACGACCCAAATGAGTGAGTGTTGTTGCCTGGTCAAGAGCAATGACTTTACGGCCGATCGACTTGAAAGCTTTCACCAAACGTTCACCAAATTCTCTTACTGGCAATCCATTCACACATGGTAGAATGGTAATTGTCTTATAGTCATTGTTAACTCTCAGCGTTCCAGAAGAAGTGAATGAGGTCATGGCATTGACTGCACTTTCTCTGGTTCTTCCCTCGATTGCTCTCTTAGCAACAATACGAGACACTTGGACCATGATCGCTGGGTTTTGTAAGCTGAGCATCTCAAACAATGCTCTTGGAATACGTGCTGTTTCAGAGTCTCTCACTGCAATCAATGAGTTTGTTCTTCTTGACGCAGTCAACACCTCCACTTCTCCAATCGACTCTCCATGGCCATATTCTCCCAAAACCTCGTAGTCCTTCGTATCTCCATGTTCAGGTGCGTTGGTATCATCAATGATTGTCTCAGAATCAAGTGAGTCTTGATCTTTTTGGTTTTTGTTCCTGATAACACGGAATCTTCCACTTAAGACAATATGGAAACCATTGGCCAAGTCACCTTGTGAGCACAATACACCGCCAGCAGGGATATGACACCACTCCAAAGCGAAATCAATTGTGCGGATCAAGTCAGGCAACAAGTTCTTCAATCTTGTAGCAACAGGAAGTTGCAAGAAGTAAAACTTATCCATTAATTTCGTGAAATCTCTCTTTGAAATGACTGCAACAAAAGCACCTCTCTTTTTTGATGCTTGAATTGAAGCCAATGAGTTGAATCCAACGATACATCCAAGAGCACCAGCAATACCACCAGCACTCACAGAAAAGAGCTTCTTGCTGATTTTGGCTTTCTCTTCCTTCTTCAGATTGGTAGTATGGATCACATCCAATTCACCATCGATCACATAGAAAAGACCAATATCAGTCGAGTCTTGACTGACAAGTGTAGCTCCAGGCTTATAATACTTCACCTCAATGTGCTTACTAAAATTGTTCTTGATGGTGTTGAAGCTCACCTCAGCGTTTCCACCATTACTCGATCTGGTACGCTTCTTTTTGTCAGGCTGTGGACTGTTCTCTCTTCCTTCTGGATCCAATGCTTGGTGGATGGTACTGTAGAACTTTTGGGAGTTGGTAGATGCCCCAAGAAGCAACTCACTGCCAACATTTTGAACTGATCCCCATTTTGGACTGTCAGTGATGGAATCATATACAAATCTCTCCCCACTAACAGGACCTGAGGTATCATTCATGAGGGTAGACAAACCAACCAAAGATGAGTTGGCAGTGAAGTTGCCACTGAGCATGGCTAAGTTATGCAAATTACTAGGATCTTCTTCGATACCCAAGAGCTTGAAAATGTTCTCAATGATCGCAATACGAAGTGCTGTTTCTTCAGTTTCGTCTCTCTCATCAGAGAACGCGATCTCACGAATATTTTCATCCCTATGCTTTTGGCCAAGGGAAGTGAAACTGAGCTTTTGTCTTGTTAAAAGCTCAACAGAAGACGTGGCTTCCATGTTAGTGCTTTCCTCGAGGTTTTGTGAATGTGTATGGCTGAACTGGTCAGGCTTTCTCGAGATAGGCACTGATGAAAGTAAATCACCAGGATGTGAAGGTTTGGATCTTGAGGCAAGAACAATGTACCTTGATGAACCCTCCCGATTGAGCTTATGTGCTCTTTTATTGGATTTTGGAAGAATATCCACGCCCGAATCAGAATTCTTCCTTTCTTCTTCATTTTGATGTCTATAACTCTCAAGAACACCTTCGTAAAGGTGACTTGGGAGCTTGCATTGTTCACTTGATGCATTTAATGCAACTTCACTGTCCATGATCTCTTTGGTAAGGCCCAAATAATTATGCACTGCGTTCATGGTAACCTTGTATAAACGAGTCAAGACCATGGTGACTATATGCGATGTTGCCTTTGGATACTTTGATTGGACTCTCTGGAAGGCCAGACCAGGGATAATAGCAATAGTTGCAGTGCTTGTGTTGTCTTTTCCAGCCGCTCTTTTAGGTCTTGCAACAATATTAGGGTAGTCTCCAGCAGATGTATCAAGTAAGGGGAAACTGCTCTCATTGGCAGGAGTACCAATTGCAGACTCGATTGCTGGACTCAATGTAGCTCCAATAGATGGAGAAGGAGCATATTTAGAATTAAAAAGATCAGCCAATTCGTGCTTCTTATGGTCCGTGGAATTCAACTCCAAATGGTCTACTGACGACACCACATCGAAACTTCTTGCTGCTTTTGCAGATTTGGCCAAATGTGACCGTTCTCCAGTTCTAGCAAACACGTCTGGAGATGCTAGTGGAGAGTATTTCGACCTGAATAGGTCTAATGTGCTTAATAATGACGATAAGGGAGAACCACTTTTAACTTCGTTCAAAAGCTGGTACCGTTGATCTCCAATCACCAAAACATCATCATTATTGTGATCATGGGGAACTCCATCAAGTTCAACTAGTGATCCTGACCTATCCTTCATTTTAGTATAGACTTGGACAGTACCCTCCACAACAATGGAGAATCCCAACTTCTCGTCCAAGTACAAAATCTCATCTGGTGCTAGTTTCTGTGTGGTCATATTTTTGGTGAGTTCATGGAACACGGGTCTCTCCAAATAACCAAACACCTTAATAGCACTTAGGAACTCATCCAAGTAATTTTTTATGCGATCAGCGCCTCTCTTCTTACGGAAACCCGTAGCATAGTCAATTTCCAAGTCCATATCAAGAGCATTCTTCTCTGGTTTGGCTGGTGCCGTGTTCTTAGTGTACTGAGTCAAGTACTTATGTCTCACCACATAATAACTTAGCGAGGCAGTGATAAATAGATATATCATGATCAGCAGAAGCGACAACGTCACCAGGAACTGTTTCTGGAGCAAAAACACCAATGTCTTGGGTAATGTCACCATTATGTAGTTGGCAAACACGAGCAACTTCCATACCCAGTGCCATAAGATAGTGGGTAGGAAAGAGAACTGGATCTCGTCATTTCTGGACCAATTTTGAGTGGGATCGATCACTGGATGTGTGGTAGTGGCTATGGCAGCCGTCGTCAGCATATTGGCTACGATTTAGGATCAATTGGTAAAAGAATGTGGTGATTCCTGGGGAAGCTTCTACTTATTCCTATATATGGACATTGATGTCTCAAGCCCCACTAATGTTGCTCATGTTAGTCATGGCCAGTGATTTGGGTATTTTGGTAATTTTTTCAGAATCATCTTTTCATCTATATAATTTGTATACTGAGATATTCGAGACTTTAGTTTCAAATTCCAAATTTGTCACTTTTTTGTGTGTTTCCATTGGACACGGTGCCCTTTTGATTAGCCTCATTATATGCGTGGTTGCGCATGAGGGCTTAAACTGGCGTCATGAAACATCGTCGAAGAATTTTATGGAAAGAAAAGTTTTATCGGAAAAATCGGGTACCTTGGGGTTCAAGACAAGAAGCTTTATACTATTTTCTATTTTTTTTCCAATTATTTCTATCAAAATTTGGTATTTTTATGCTAATCTCTCTACATCACTCCACGCTCACTGTATGCATAGATCACCTAGCAAATATGTTAAAAAATTGTCAGAAAATTGTCCTTTAAATGTCCCATTTGAACTTCATCAACTCAATAACCGAATCTAGTTATCGTAGCCGTCTGGCAAACACTCGAACTTTCTCAAAATGCGCTCAATACCATCCATACCCTTCTCCAATTGGTGCATCTCTGGACCATAACTGATTCTCACGTAATTGTACCAAATGACGTCCTCCAATCTACTAAGGTTCTGTGGGTTGATCAAGAAGAAAAAGCCAGGAACAACAATAACCTTCTCGTGAAGACATTCGTGGAAGAATCCAAGACAGTTGCTAAGCTTTCCAGGAAGATGTGAAAGATTAAGCCAAAGGTAGAAAGTCGAGTTTGGAATGTTCTTCTCGTTGAACTCGAATCCCATACGCAGCAAACGCTCAATAATGTAGTCTCTCTTCCACTTGAAGTGAATTTGAAGAGCCATCATCTCCTTCTTCACACTGGCTGGTTTCAAGAAGTCAATGGCAGCATATTGGAATGGAGCATTAGATCCACCATCCAAGAAAGATCCAGCTGAACTAAGAGCATTGATATACTCCTCTGGACCCAAGATCCAACAGATTCTCCATCCTGGCAAACGGAAGGCCTTTGTAAGACCGTTCAAGATAAGAACTGGGTCCTTGTTGACATCTTGAACGTACTCTGCAGAGGAAATAGACGAACCAGTGCAATGGTCATCGTAGTAGTAGTGAGAGTAGAACTCGTCCATAATCAAAAGACACTTCTCTCTACAAAGATTATGAAGACGTTGCAACTGCTTTCTGGTCATGCACTTACCCGTTGGGTTTCTTGGGTTGGAAGTAAGCAAAGCAGAAACACCTCTCTTCAATTCCAAAGCAATGGTCTCCAAATGGACATGGTAGTTATCACTCTCATCCAATGGCACTGGAATTGGAGAAAAGTTCTTGAAAAGCGAAAGCATCTCGGCATAAGCAGTGTAATCAGGCAAAAAGAACGACAAGTAACAGTCACTGATGATAGAAGCGATTCTAGTCAATCCAGCACGGCCTCCAGGAACGATACACACGTTCTTGTAAGTGTACTTGGAATATTGATGCTGACGGTAGGTTTCATTGTAGTAATTGGCCACAGCTTCACGCAATTCCTTAATACCGGCAGTTGGAGCGTATTCCTTACTCACATCAGAGATTGGAATCGAGGTAGGTCTCTTGAATGAGCCTGGGATGGTGTCACCATGCTCTGGGGCACCTTGACCCAAATTGGCCCAGTCGTCGTCTCCATTTCCACCGAAACCATACTCATTGGCTCTCTCTGTGACCCACAAAACACCAGTCGAGGACTGTTTCGTGTTCATGGCAGGCTTATGGATCTCTTCATTGAACTTAGGCTTAGGCACTGGCACTGGAGAGCTTTCTCTACCATTTTCGGATCTTGAAAGCTTCTGAAGGAGTCTCTGGTGTTGGTCTTTTGGAACATTATCGTCAAGAGTTCTCAGCGATTGGTGATGTGGTGTTCTTGGCAGAGGAGTATCAAAGAAACCACCGGTCAAGTGGTTCTCTCTTTGGTTTGGACCGGAGGTCATCTTCTCCAAAAGCGACGAAGCGCTTCTCTTGAGCGGATCGGGCAATGTCGATTCCAACCTCTCGAATTCACTAACGGACTCGTTTTCTGAGTTATAGACGGACATGGTCAGGAAGAGTGATAGTTGCTAGTAGTAGGAATTGTACAGGCCTATTCCGGGGAGATGGAGGGACAATAGGAAGAGCGGAAATTATTGGGGAATATTTTTTCGGAAGTTTAGGAAGGGTCACTTTTAGTGGGGAAATGGGTTTTTAGGTTTTTTAGGTTGTTTGAATAAATTTGGTCGGTGAATTGATATGGTTAATTGGTGTATGTTTGTTTATAGGGCCTATATCGGCCATATTGAGAAGATGGGGGAGGTGAGATTTAGTGAGGGACGGGCGAAGAGGTGAACCAGACGAATTTGGTATGAAAAAATGGGTAATTTTCGATTATTTAGTCAAATGAAAAGTATAAAAGTAGAATTGAACATCCAAAATTATGTTAGTGAAGAGGGTGCTGTTTATTGGTGGAGATTCAGAGGCTGATGGTGTAGAGGTTGTCTACTGTGAGACAGAGGTTTCTCAGTGCATTGTTTATGTCAAACGGCAAAGTATGATGTCATATACTGCGACACCATTGTTCTAAAGTTGGGGTATTGACAGGCGTCCTAATGGTCATTAAAGGCTCTGTTAATGTAATTGAATAACAATTTTTGTTTAGGTAGATTGGATGAAAGTACAAGTGCGTGCTCAATTGCACACTGGGTCCTAAAGTTAATGTGTATGGAGCCGCAGAGGCCACTTACGAGGCGAGAAAAGTCATAGAGAGTGACCAAAGGTAACAAGAAAAATGGACAAGATGAGAATTTATGTTTGTTTCTGTTTTCCTTATGTTTTCTTTTTGACTCTTCTCCACTAATTACGATCCAATCCTACAGAATCTTAGTCAATTCATCATAAATGCCCTGGATGACTCGGTGCGGTTCGGTGCGGATGCCTCACCATGAGCCATCACTGGTCATCTCGGGAAATACACCAAAAATCGACAATTCGCCAGTTTCAATCCAATCTCTACTCGAAAATGAACCTTAATCAACATATTTTCTCCCTCAAAATGGAGAAATTTCCCCAATTTCTAACAATACCCACAGATCAAAGACATTTCTGTTTATGACTGCAGATCAGGACTCGGCCCTAGGCCCTGGCTCAGGACCAAAATACCACCGCTAATTCTGTCGCTTCTTCCGCCATCCGTCTCTTCTTCAAATGCCATTCCCACCCTCTTTCACCTCCAACTTAACCACGTCGTCTACACCTCTCCTACAACAAAACCCCAAATTCCTTCTCAAAACCAAAATACCCCAAACCATTCCCGGCTTCGGTTGCCTTTCTTGGGAATTTAGTCTCCTACATATCGTGTCCGGGCCTGTTTCGCTGGTTCCGGCCCTATTCGCGCCAATGCCTGGGGCCTAACCCACCGCCGACTCGGCCTCCAAAGCGGCGTTCTTCGCACCGCACCCATACACGCCGGCCCTATTCCCCTGCTACCTAATCGGTATTAACCATTTAGCAATTCGACCGATAACTCAATTATCTCGACGGGTTCTTATCAGAACAATCTACAATTCCGTGTCTAGTCCGAGATTTGTCACATTGCTCTAACCATAATACTCCTTAATTTTTTTTTCTTCTATTTCCTTATTTTCCCCATGTCCTTCTGCCCCTCAGACCTTCCCCAGCTGGCACCATTGAGTCCTGCCTGTCTACTGCCCAATGACTCTGTCCTGGCTCCACATCTCCCCACACTCTGTACAGTAGCGATGATGTCGCCTTCTCCATACGACTCCTCGTCGATCTCATCCTCTTTATCGTCAACTTCATCGTTATCTGAGTATATGGGACAGACGTCGCTGAAGCACAATTTTGGTGCACAGTTGACGCCGCAGTCATCGCTGCTGAGCCAGAACAGGAACCGCCAAAACCTTCCCAACATCTTCTCCGTGCTCAATAAGGAGTATGCTGATAACTTGGAAAATGACACCAAACATCGAGCTGACGATGGTGGCGGCTTCTTCTTGCTGCCTGTGATGTCGAACGAGTCACAGATGTCGACTTTTTCGCTGATGTCGGCGTCTTCCGTCACCAAAAACTTCACGTTGGTGGACCCTCAGGTGGTCAACGTGAAAGACTCCGAGAACTTCTCTCCACTTCTCCTGCTTCCGATGGAAATCTTATATCAGATCATCGAGATCGTTTACTATGACGAGTCGACGTCTTCCATCCCAGCAAACTTGGAGAAATTCTCGAAAAAGATCCCTGTTCTCCTGAAAACGTTCAATCAGTTGGCACTTCGGTTTCTCTACAAGTATGCCGTTTTCAACCGTCCACATTCATTTGATCGTTTCTTGATGAATATCCTGAACCAGCCTGAAATTGGTTTTTATGTGGAATTCATGGATTTCCAAACTTTCACCTCTATTGGTCTAGGGAGAACAGGCAGAATGAACCAAGAGATCCAAATGGTGACATCGCAAACGATCCACCAAGCCCTTATGTTGTGTCCTAATCTTATTGAGTTTTTAGCATCGGAAAACATCCAAGATGATATGGATGTTTCGGTGCTCTCAGCTTTGTTTAACGATATGCCTAAGATCCAGGCCCTTGACTTCTGCGGAGCTTCCTCGAGACAATTTGCCCAAGCATTCAATGAGCTCGTTATTAATCCTATTGATCTCTCCGAAGAAGCCATGGATAATGCCCTGATTGCCTCAACTAAGACCAACTTATCGCATCTTTTCAAGATCTCATTCCATGATTGCTCCAACTTATCATTATCTACGTTTGAGAAGATTCTTCCTCACTTTATTAATCTCAGAAGACTCGATTTGACTCACACAGCCATCACGTCTACTGTTCTTTTGAGCCATCTTCCACATTCTTGTCGCCTTACTCATCTCTCATTGGCTAGATGCTCCAAACTCACCACAAAGGACTTGATTCAGTTCTTAACTCAACATCCAGCTGTTGCTCTGGAGTCCTTACAATGGCTCAACTTGCAAATCGATTCTAATGTGGTTTCTCCATTGAATAATCAGTACTTGATGTTCACATTGAACCGTCTTAAGGCACCAGATTTGAGGTACCTTAACTTGGGTGGAATGCCAGTAAATGGAGCTGTTTTGAAGCTTATCAAGAACAGATTCCCCAAATTGGAGAGTTTGACCATTTCCCACTCGCCAGTCGAGAAAGCTGATTTGGTGGAATACATGACCGACAACACCGAGATCAAATTCCTCGATCTCACCAATTGCAAAGCATTAAACAGAGGAAATATCACCAACTTCCTCAAAGCATGTTTCGACTCGGGGCTTGAAGCCCTTGAGTTCGATTATAAGGTCCTTTTTGACCTCACTGGAGGTGCACATATCCGTGTGGATCCAGTTCAGACCGACTTTTCCATCAACAACACTGCCAGTCTTCCTCAAGCGTGGAAATTCTACGATAACGAAGGAAGAAGATGCTGGATTTACAAAATTGATTCTTCTAATCCTTCATATGACTCGATTATTTCCGGTGGTAAGGGCATTTCTTCAACGAATTCCAATATGGTCTACTATGACTTGGAAACCGGAGCCAAAATCGAAACGAAGGTGTCCAAGCCACAGTTCTTGAAGTATGCCTCGCGGAAAATCAACTGCTCGATCGGCTACTACAATCTCCTGACAGTTAAGAAGAAATCGTATATCAAGGGAGAATTGGAAGAGGCGGTATGGCCATCTGAGTTCAGCCAAAGAGGCATTTATAACTACTACTCGCTCAATGTGAAGTAGGACGACTTTCATGATAGAAAAACGGAAAAAGGTAAAAAAAAATTGCATATTATTGGTAATAGGAATGAACAAAAAAAATGAGAATTCACAGTAAGTTAATTGAATGAGGAGGGAAAAAAAGGCAAATTTCAATTTTTATAAATCATGAAAATCATGAAAATCATGATGTAATCATTAAAAATCATAAAAATTACATTGACTGGCCCTACCCAACATTATCCGTGCCTCGATCTAGCTAAATTTCCTCTATAGGGATATCGCACTGAAAGTCCGAGGTTGTCACTATAATGTGGGGTAGACTGCAAGATAGCCATATCTCAGTGGCTCTACCCTCCTTTATAGGGATCGAAATATAAGGTTTAAACTTGCCCATTCCTTCCAATTTATCGTTTTTCTTGCTTTGCCGAACCTGTCAATATGTTAGATGTCACCGAAATTAGAAATCCACTAGATGTGGCCAGCCTTGAAAAGTACCTCACTAACATCCCAGACGATGTCGAAAAGGGTGGAGAGATTCCACAATTCCAGGCCCCTTTCACTGTTAAACAGTTCAGATTTGGACAGTCGAACCCAACATACCTCATTATTGATGCCAAGGGGTCTCATCATGTGCTCAGAAGGAAACCCAGCTCAAATGCTAAGCTTGTGCTGAAGTCAGCTCATGCCATCGAGAGAGAGTTCTATGTTTATCGTGGAATCTCCATTTCAAACCAGAACGCGTCTCCGGAAAAGGTGGTTCCGATTCCAAAGATGTACTTGCTCTGTGAAGACGAATCCGTGGTCGGAGCCGTGTTCTATGTGATGGAATTCGTTGAAGGTCGTCTGATCAAGAGACCTGACATGTATGGCGTTCCAAAAGAGGAACAAGACGCATATTGGGATGCTATTATGACCACAATCAGTGCAATTCACTCTGTTGATTGTGATGAATTGGTTAAACATCTTCCAGCTAAGCATTTCCCACAGTTTCAGCCAGAAAAGCTCTCCAAGAGCCGAAACGGACCTTCGTACTTTGATAGACAGATCAAGACATTGACGGCAGTTGCAGCATCTCAAGCAAAAACAGTCAAGCCGATTCCACACTTTGAGCAATTGAGTAAATGGACTCAGAAGTATGCTCCAAGAGATCCCACCAACTTGACTTTGGTCCACGGTGATTGCAAGATCGATAACGTTCTTTTCCATCCTACAGAGCCTAAAGTCATTGCTGTTTTGGATTGGGAACTTTGCACTTTTGGCCATCCACTTTTCGATTTGGCCAACTTCTTACAGCCCTACGCATTGCCATTGTCATTAAATGCCAAAATGTCACATCCTGAACCTGCAACGATTGGAAGAGGAGAGCCTGGCTCTGCTGAGAAAGTTGAGCAGTTGTTACAGCTTTACCAAAGAAAACTTGGTCATCAATGGAGAGAAAACGATCCTAAGAATAATCCAATTGATTTATGGAGGCTTGGTATTGTTTTCGGATTGCTTAGACTTTGTGTGATTTCACAAGGTGTAGCTATGAGGGTGGCTAAGGGTGTAGCAAGTTCAGGTAAGGCAGCTATGGTAGCAGAACTTTACTTTATTTTGGCTGAGATAGCAGTAGAGGAGATTCCTCAAAATCAAGCTAAGATTTAGGTGGGGATTTTTAAAGGTTGGTTTTGGTACGGAGCATTTGAAGTAGACGGTATCAATTTATGAATATGCATGGAAGTATTGAGTGTGGGGCAATGAGGAAGTATGGAGTAAGTGATATGGTAGAGAGGGTAGAGAGGGTAGGCAATTTGAATGATCTCTGTTGATTATGCTCAAGTGAGTAATGGCATCTAACCTATCCTTGAAAACTGGTCTGAAAATGATATCCTCAGATCATGTAGCCTTCTATTGGATAAGATGTAGTGCCTCTTGTGATACTCGCTATGCTCATCAATGGTGCTCACTTTGAAAGTCCATGCTCACTGTGAATGCTCACTATAGAGAGCATAAGAGAGTCTCCACTAAGGTGAGCAATCATGATCATTAGAATGACTTTTCAATTCAAAACTGAAGAAAACAAAAACCTTTGAAATCCAAAACTTCCCATTTATTATCATTTTTCAACTTTTTCCACTCTCTCTCATAGCCCTTCCCAAATTTCCTTCCCAACTCACCATCTGCTCCACCTGCTCCACATCTCAATGTGTGCACGCTCACTTACTACTGCTTCTTCCTAAATCATCACCAATGGCTCTCCTCTACAATGAATTATCCGAGGAACTCCCTACCTCAATCATAAGATGCCGCTTTGAACAATGCAACACCAGAATCATCAAATTGGATGACAAGCTCGCCTCAACGAAGGTTACGCTCAAGAATGCACCAACAATGGCACATGAGTCCCATCATTTCTTCAGAGTGGATGACGTTTGGGACTTTGACAATATCGGAGTATCCCGTGCTGCTGCAGAATTGGAATCATCCACCGAAGTCGGCCAACTAGCGAAAGTTGAAAGGCTCTTGATCTGTGGAGAATGTGATAAGGGACCAATTGGGTTTGCGGGGTATGAGAACGCCCAAGAGTCGGATGTCAAAAAGCTTCGTTACTATTTGTCCTGTGAAAGTGTCAAATACGATGTCGAATGATTTAGTGTAGCTGGAATCAAAAGGAGGGGAAGGATAATCGGATATAGTGGGTCTAGATAAGTGATTAATCAATGAAAAGTTGAGATTTTTATTACACAGTTGAGATTTTTATTACACATGAAAATTAAAAAATGTACATGAAAAATCAAAAAATGTACATGGTAGTCCATCGAATCAAAATTACAAAATCACAACCGTCAAAATCACAAGTCATCGTATTATTCATTATCGGCATATCATGTATTTCTCGTACTTACAACTTGGCAGCTGCTTGCAGGTCGTTAACAATACCCATGGCAATGTGTCTGGCCAAAGCCATAGTAGAAACCATAGGGTTGGCTCCGGAGGCAGTAGGCATCACACTGGCATCGGCAACGTAAACGTTGTCAGACTCAAAGAGTCTACCCTTAAGGTCACAGGCTCCATCCTTTGGTCCCTTACCACTCATACGGCAAGTACTCATTTGATGTGCGGAACCATAGTGAAGACCTTGGATTGGCAATGTCACTGCAGCAGCCTTCTTTCTCCAAGCTTGGAAATCCTTGTCGTTGATAGAACGCTCCTCCGTTGGCTTATCACTCTTAAATCTCCGAATCTTATAGTATGGGTGGATGATTTCTTTGGCTCCCTCAATGTACATGACATCAGCACTGATCAACAAAGCCTCAACCATGACGTGTCTGTCAAACTTGTTGACGACGTAGTCCACAATAAGGGAGTCTTCCTTGTTTCTGTCGTAGGTGACTGAACCCTCAGAGGTATCTCTGGTCAAAATAATGAATGCACTAGTACCTTGGAATTTTAAGAGATCTTGTCTGATTTGGTCAGAGCTCTCCCATGGAATGTAGCCGGCCTCCAACAATGGTGTGTGCAAGAGGGTCTCGATCTTGGCACCATGGGCCTTACCGTCCAAGTCCTCCACTTGAGTGTTCACAGAAGTCATGATGGAGTTGTATTGTGGGTTAGTGACCTTATCCCAAATACCAAGGAGCGACAAGATTGGGTGCAACTTAAGATGCTTACCGATGTTTTTGTTCTTGAAACCAGACTTCTCAAGAAGAACTGGGGTTTGCAAAGATCCAGAAGAGACAATGAACTTCTTAGGGCCCTTGATGGTGAAATTGTATCCGTTACGAACGTTGACACATTGAATACCAACAGCATGGCCAGTCTTGTCACGCAAGATCTTCTCTACACGGACTTGGTCCATGAACTCAGCTCCGTGCTCAGCAGCGTCCTTGAGCCAATGGGCCTGAGATCCTTGCTTCACACCCCATTTACATCCCAAATGACAGTGTCCACAGGAGTGGTTGCTGTGAACACCATTGTTTTGAGGAACAGCCTTGGCTGGGTAGCCCAATTTCTTGGAACCCTCCAAAAGGACATTGTTGGAGTGAGAGTGGGTGATGTTATCAGCAGAAGCACCCATTTGTTGGATAACATAGTCCATCTCGTTGTCGTACTTTTCAGTTGCAACCCAGTCAATTGCATGGTCATCGTACCATTCCTTTCTGACCTTGAATGGGGTCTTCAAACAAGCAGACCAGTTGACAGTGGATCCACCACCAAAAGTGGCACCAGCCAAGATCATAGCTTGAGAGTTAGAGGTGGTAACAGCACCTCCACCTTCGTACATGGCCTTGTAACCGGTCTCCTCGTCGAAAATGAGCTCAGAGTAGTGGTAGTACTTACCCTTCTCAATGACAAGACACTTTTGGCCAGCCCGGGCTAAAGTATGAGCAACAACACCAGCACCGGATCCAGATCCAATGATGACAGCGTCAAAGTTAGGCAAATAGAGCTCTACGGCATCAGACAGAGGTGGATCCATCATCTTGTAACGGAACTCGTCTCTCTCATACGCATCATAAAGAGCATCTCTAGCATCTTGCCTTGGGTATCCAAGAGCTTCGAAATGGAGCTGCGGACTCACTCTCGAGAAAGTGGTGATGGTGATGGTGCAGATCATCTTAAACACCTTGTTTTTGGTCTGAATAGGCGAGTCTCTCCAGGAGAAGAGCAACTTACGCTTCTCTTCGTCGTCCATCTCAGTCACCAATTTGGTCGTACCAGTGAGTGCTGGAGAGAAGATTCTCAGGCCCAAAATCGACATAAGAATACAAAATTGCTTGCTGTTGTCGGTGGTGTTGTTGTTGATGGTACTCATGACAAATTCACGGAATCTAGGTATTTGTGAAGGTCTGGTCACCGTCTTGGTGTACTCCAACAATTGTTCCTCAGTGAGGTCTTTACTAACATAAGGTCTGATGGTGTCTGGACTCACCTCATGGATCACAGTATCAGCGAGCGCCAAGAAGGGCTCCATATGGTGGTCCTCCACACGTGTTGGTAAGAATGACATTGAGGAAAGTTGTTGGTGAGGTACGCATTTGGTCGGCTATGAGCTTATATATGATCAACCCCACTCTAATCGAGCTTGTGATATTGGAGAGCCTCCTGCACGGAACGAAAAATCGTTCTACTTTCTCCACGTTGCACATGCTGGGACATAACACAATCGGGAGCGTGATGGCTTTACGATGAGAAAATCGTAACATGTTGGAAAACGGCCAAACATTGGGGAACTTATACAAATTCCATGCACAACAGTAGTGGTTAAACAGCGCATAATTCTTCACCGGGACTTCACACTAGTTCTCTGCAACGTATCTCCGTAGAACGCATAATCCCCGCTGTATGCATGCCCACCGTTGCCGGATATAGTATGATTAGCTATAGGTGCTTATGCTTTGCTACTAACGGAAATAGTGTAGGATATATGGTCCTTCGGAGTTTGCTTGGCCGGAGATATCTAGCGAGACCAACCCGCGTACACATTACCCGATTTAGTCTAATTTGCCACTTCTCCACAGAAACCCGCCTCTCTTCCTCAGTGCTGCTTTACTCTACCAATGCTCAACATATGCATGATGATGCCACTGCCTCTCAAAATATGCACGATTTTTTCACTCGCCTATCGAGGCAGAAGCCAATGCTTCTGAAGGTAATTCCAATACTCACTCAGGTATTTCCAATACAAATCATGATAGCTCTATGACAAACCATCTTTCTAAAAAAATCTGGATTTTCTCCAAACAAACCAAGCTGCTCCCGCATCAGTAAATCAATCTACAAATTTCTCAAACTTTGCTATTCATTCAGTATTCGTAAATATCCTACATTTTCTGCTCAACGTCAGATTCAAATGACTCCTGTAATGCAACTTCCTCTTTGTGATCGTGGAAGGTTCCGTTGTTAAATTCAACTTCGTACTTTTCCAATGCGTATTCGTGTGCTCTCCATGCTGGAACTTCAAACAAGTAGTCGATGGCCTCCAATGGGATGTTCTTTGTCTCTGGGTAGACGAAGTACACCACAACTGGGAAAATAAATGAGCATGCACCGAACAAGAAGTAGTAGCCGTAACCGATTTCCTCAAGAGCTTGACCGGTGAAGTGTCCAATCATGAAAGCCCAGAACCAGTTGGAGGATGCGTTGACGGCTTGGGCAACAGTTCTGACAGATTGTGGGAAAATCTCAGAACAAATGACCCATGGGGTACCGTTCCAGGTAACACCGTAAAAGATGGTCCAGATGTAAAGCATGGCCTTGGCAGCAGTACCAGCTGCCGTGGTTTTGAGGTCACCAGCGGCAAGCTTAGCTGATGGATCGACAACCTTGACGTAGGCACCAATGTACCACATGCAAAGACTGCAAGGAAGCGAAAGGAAAACAAGACAGAAACGACGACCAAGAGTGTCCACAAGGAAAAACACCCAAATGACAGAGGCAGCTCCCTTCAAGAGACCAAAGATACCAGTGGAAAGCAAACCGGCGTTGGAGCCCTTAACACCAAGAGACTTGAAGATAGTTGGGGAGTAGTAAGTGATGGCGTTGATACCGAAACCGTTTTGCATCATGAACAAAGAAGTGGACATCAAAAGTCTGCGGAGCAACTTCTTGCTGGTAAACATAGCCTTAATAGGAGCAAAGAAACCTTTTCCGGTCTCAGCGACACTCTCTTCGATGGATTTGCAGATGTTCTCCATTTCGTGGATGGAGTATGGGTGGTCTTCAGGCAAGTTTCTCAAGTAGGACAAATTCTTTCTAGCTTCGTCGATTTTACCTCTGGTGACAAGAAGTCTTGGGGATTCAGGCAAGAAGAAACACAAACCCCAGAAAATACCTGATGGAATCAACTGAATAGCAAATGGAATAAGCCATTGCTTTGTGCTTGTAGGGATGTTTTGTAAGACTCCGTAGTTGATCCAGTAACCAACAATACCACCGACTTGCCAAGAAACTTCCCAACATCCGACTAATTTACCTCTGATGGCAGCTGGAGAAATTTCAGACACATAGATTGGAGCCAAACTGGAACATCCACCAATACCAAGACCAGTCAAAACTCTTCCAGCGTAAATAGCACCAAGGCCTCTAGAGCTGTTGGAAATCAAGGAAATAGCAGCACCGAAAGTCAAAAGGAAACCAGAACATAACAAACCAACTTTTCTACCAATGAGCTCACCAATAGGGTATGCGAAAAGACATCCAAAGTAAGCACCAGCTTGGAAAACAGACACAACGTTGGCCTCAATATCAGCCTTCTCCTTTGTGGACATGGTATCCAAGCCGAACTCCTTCTGAAACGACAGAAGGGACACTGTTCCTCCAATAAATCCAGCGTCATAACCGATAATGACTGCGGCTGAAGCAGCAGTGATTGCTAAGAGGACGATCTTGTAGTTGTACACTTCATCAGGGATCGGGACACGTTTCAAGTCTTCGTCTTCCTTAACTGAGTGAATCGACATGGTGTCTCCCGCATGGGACAATTGTCTTTTTAATTTTTGCATGAGTTGAACCATATTTCAATTTTTTTTTCGGGTCTTAGCTATTGACGCACCTGTACCTCTCCTGTTCCGGAGATGACTAATTTGGTGGATAAGAAAGGAGATGTTTTTGTTAAAAACCTAAAGAACGGTTTTTATTTTCGACTCTTGTGATGTAAGAGTGATTTCTCGAAATTGTAACTTAAACGTGGGCCAAGTTTAGGGAGTTGGGCCGTTGATTTGGGTTGGGTGAAGCCAGTCACTTATTGCCAATATAAAGGTTGAGATACCTGAATGAAAAATGAAAGAGGAATGCAGATCTGGCAACAGCAATAGCTTATATAGCAAAAGGAGAGAAATAGAAAAAAAATTATGGAAGAAATGTTTCCCGCCTCGTGCAGGTGGAGGTCACTGGGTATATTGCCCCGCACAATGGAAGAACGAAATGATACCAAACCTTGGGTATGGGGGTAGGCTGTGTGCACTCTAAACCCAGGCAAACTCGGTGATTTGGTCTAAATCTTTTTTTGTGGGGAGACCAGATCGATGGATCTTGACATTACCGATATGTTTTACATTTTTCCGACTTCTACATCTTCTCTTAGCCAACCTTCTTCGATCTTTTCTTCTCCCGGTTACGTCCATCTGGGGTATTGCGTACTGCGCGCAGGACGGCGATCCGATACGTCTAAATTTAACTGGAAAGCCCGAGAACAAAGGCCTTTGTCACTGATAAGGAATGAACGGGATGGGTGATCGTGTTTTTTCCCTAGTTAAGGGTAAAAATCTACTAAATTCTCTACTTATGGTTGGATATTCATCGTAGGCGTATCTCATCTCGAGGCATTTTTCTTGGTGCACTGGCAATTGCCCCACCTCGCGGCTGTCCTCTCGGCCCTATTGGCCAATGAGGTGCGTAAGCCCTCTCGTCCGTAGACGAAGCACAACCTACCACAAACACGTCATAAAAAGGATACCCCAAGTATTCTGAAAACCCCAACACCATGTTCGGAGGCAAATTGGCTTCGGAGATGCAAAACTCCGGTCGTAATTTAGAAATTCTGGGGTGCATGTCTAATCTCTGCATTGATACGATGTTTAGGAAAAACGTTTTTCCGCGCGAGGTAGGTGTCCTTAACCTGAGGAGGTAGGCTCTTCCGGTCCCCACAAAACGAGCCAAATCGGGAGGTTGGGGTTTGGGGTGTTATCTATTGTAGTGATTTGATTTGCTGGGGTTTTTTGGGGAAGGCTTCGTTAGTCATTGTGATTAATTTGGGAGGTATATGTTTTTCCGGTGATAGGTGAGTTATGAGATCCTCCGCTTACAGTGAGGGCCGCTGATAGAAGGCCGCTTGGACCGACTTTCCTAGTAGGTAACAGTCTACGATCTCTAGTAATCCTTTGGTCCGAGGGTAATCGGTTTTTGCAACCTTTCATTCATTTTTCCGGATGTGTATTGCTCAAATAACGTTTATCCTATGGGGACTATCTTGGCTTTTCTCCATTAGGTGTTATCTATGGTACTGTATAGGTCGAAAGGAAGTGTCACTGTAAGATTGGAGATTTTGTTCGGAGTGAGCAATAATTCCTGAGATTTGGGATTCAATGGAGATAATTAGCAATCAGATCGATTTTTGAGCTCTCTCTTTCCTCTCTGTTCCATCTTTTACTCACCTTATTGATCTCATCGAACTATCTCAATAAGCACTACGTCATTTCACCAGAACACAACATTTTGACTTCGAAAAACATTCTACTTAACCCCAGCTTAATCTTATAAGCCACATTAATAACACATTCACGTCTCACAACCAAAAATGCCCCAAATCACCAACATATCTATCTTATCCAATAAGTCAACCTGCATACACGACCCACTCATCACCATTTCCTACTCCACTAAACCTACTCACTATGGACTCTTTAGCTGCCTACTCAAGTGACGAAGAGCAAGAAACTCCTCCCGAAACCAATCCTAATTCTGAAACTGTGCCTCCTCAAGAATTGGCCAATTTAATTGCATACTCGGAAAATTACAATATGAACCGGAAAAAGCTCTCGGCAGGATTTGTGCTTCTACCGTGGAAACCCTCTGTTGCCACAACCACAGCATTGCAAAATTGCAGCCGAATTGTAATTGACAGAATCAATAAGTCCATGAAGGATGAGCTTTCTCTGTATACATGGCAGTTTTCTGGAACAAATAAGCCTGTGGTCTTCGGTAGATATGGTCTCTCGAATAAAGTAGCCATGAACTCGTTACATGTGACGTTATTTCCGAATTTCACTACTGAGCCAAATAGATTTGTTCAGCTACATACATCCTTGAAAAGAGCGATCAAATCGTGCCCTGCTCCGCTGGAATTGGTGAGAGAGCAACCGCTAAGTGCATTGGATAAAATGGTTGGAGGAGGAAGCCCAAAAAAGATGATTTCACTTCGAACAAGACCTTCATTAAGAGCATATATGTCTTCCAAGTCTGGAACTGTCTTTGTGGCATTAGACATTGAAGGTGGTAAGCCAAAACAGCCACTGCCTGAATACCAATACTTAAGAAGTCTAAGTAAGATGGTTCAAGATCATGTGGATCTCTTTGACTGCAAATATGACTGGAGAAGTCTTACAAAGAATGCAGAAAAGCTAGAAGATGATTTGCCTCTGATTAGGTACCATGCTACAGTTTTGCTTGGAGAAGTTCATCTATACAATCAGAAGATGAGCCCTCCAGAGTTTGATAAGCTAAGGAACTTGATTTTGAGAATAGACGTGTCTGAATTTACAAAAGACGTGACTATTGACGTGGATACGCTTCGAGTGAGAAGTATTGCGGGCAAAGACTATGAGCTTGATCTATTGAGTTGAGGTGGAAGCATTGGAACAGGCAGGTAAAAGTTACTACTAAATAGATACTAAAATGGGAAGCTATGGTGCTTAATTAATGGTCATTGTAAACTGTATATGTATGATAATGGATTGGATTTCCCAATTTGACCTTTATTCTGGTTCGAAATCGATATGATCTCGCTCTAAACTCACTACGTGTGGGGCTTATTGTCTTTATCTAAGGCCCTATCTTAGTGATATCCACAGTGAGGAATCAAATCACAGCAAGATCGTCGGAAAACAAAAGATTCATAGTCCAGATCAAGTCGATCCCTTCTTTTTTGAATACTCGCTTGTTTCTACAAAAACAATACCCGGATCCATTCCGTGCTTTTCCGTGCCTCTTGCTGATTGTTACTCGACCTGAGGCTTGGCTCTACTGAGGCTTAAGTATACGCATACGACCCTCTCGAGGGCCCCTCTGAAAACGACACCAACGCGAGAAAACTCTTCATTTTTCACAAAAAACGCGTTCGGATCATTATCCAAAATCAAATTTCATTCACCCTGATCAACGTTTTCTCCCGGAAATTGCTATTCTTCACCAGTTCCTTTCCTATCTGGGTACTCTGACCTGCACCCCACCATACTCATACCTTACATCCGCACACTCACCACCGGCCACCATTAGTCACCAACTCCTCCTACCGCCATGTCCAGAAGACATGGAAAACAGACCGAAAAGCAGCTCATTGAGATCATCAATAACAGGAACAATGCTAACAAATGTGGCGAATGTGGCGGAGACTACCCAACGTGGGCATCGTGGAACTTAGGTATCTTACTATGTGGAAGGTGCGCCAACATCCATAAAAAGGTGCTTAGTGTTCAGGGCCCAAGAGGAGGGCCAATTTCCAGGGTGAAATCCTTAACGCTCGAGACCTGGAGCGAAGACCAAATCGAGTCATTGCGTCGTGGAGGCAACAGAAAGGCCAAAAGCCGGTGGAACCCGAAGAAGGTGCCTTTCCCGCATGATGACGACGACGACTTCCCAATTGAGGAGTTTCTTAGAGATAAGTACGTCTACGGAAAGTTCCGTGATGACAATATCGAAGGTGATGACTACGATGACAAGTTCAGTCGCTATTCCAACGATAGTGGGGCACTGACTCCAATTGGAAGAAGATCTAGACTGTCTACCATGACTGGAGCTAGTCGTCTGAGAGCCAACTCCCGCCAAATTCCAAGATTGTCTCATAGAAAGCTCACTACATACGAGCAATCGCAGTATCAGAACTTGGTGAAGAAAATCATGAGTTACGGTTACTCTAACCGTGATTCCGTGTTGGAAAGTTTGATTCTTAGTAACGGAGACTTTGATTTTGCGCTTGATATTTTAGAATACGATCTGAAAGTGAACCCTACGCAAAATGAGCTCCCTCCAGAGTTGCCAAAGCGTCCACTGATGGCAGGATCGGGTGTTAGTGGTAATTCCATCAATACTGCAGCTACACCAGCCTCAAGTGACTGGTGGACAGGCCAAACTGCTCCAAACCAATCGCAAAGTCTGTTCCCACAAGCTCAGGCTCAAACTCAGCCTCAGACTCAAATGCAGCAACAGCCTTCGCAGCCTCAAATCTACCAATATACTGATCCAATCACTGGCCAAGTGTCATACATTGATGCCAATGGTCAACAATACTTGGATCCAAACAATCCACAGCATCAGCAGATGTTGATGCAACAAACAAACCCACAGCTCATTGCACAGCAGACAAACAAGCAAAACATCATGTCGCTCTACAATCAGCCAGATAACTTTACTACAAATGTTGCAGTAGCAACTGGACAGGGAGCAGTTCCACAACAAGCTCAACAGCAACATCAACAGCAATTACAAGCTCAACAACAACAACAATTACAAGCTCAACAGCAGCAACAACAACAGCCAATGGCTAACCAATTTCAGCAGTATGGGCAGGTGCCACAGGGACAGGTATTCATGCAGCCTACAGTGCAACAGACTGGGTATTATGGGGCACAAATGCCACAATATCAGACTGGACAAGTGCAACAACAATATTGGCGGTGAAAAGTTTATATACAATGGAAATATTTTTAAGAGATTATTAGGTGGGGTGGAATTTAATCAGTGAATGTAAAAAAATTAGATAATTGATAAAGGTGAGATTGCGAAAAAATAATGCCTTCAGCCAGATTCGAACTGACGATCTCCTCATTACTAGTGAGGTGCCTTACCAACTTGGCCATAAAGGCTTCTGATGAATGAGTAAGGAAATATTACCAACTGGGGCGCTAAAAGAGAGGAATTTAAATTACGGTTTCCTGGCTGACCAGGTCTTTTTTGGAAATTTGGTTTGGATAGCGATAAACTTGTAGTTAGAAAGCAGACAATCACTGACTTTAAAATTATCTGTGTGGAAGGTTGTCTTCTTTAAAGGATGATGTTTACGATGCTACCTCTCTGAATCTTTCAACGTAAATCTGAGTCTAAGGTCGTTGATTCAATTTTTTCTCTTTATTTTCCATAGTATTGTGACTGAGATTTTCGAAGCTCACTTTTTCCCGCTGATTTTTTGTGAGGGTTCACGAAAAGTCTAGATTATTGACGATAAGTGGGTGAATCACATCAGAATGTGCAAAATGCAACGTGGTATAATAAACAAACAATGTTTTCCAATTATTGGCACTCAGTATAGAAAGCTACTAATGTCCACAAACTATTGATTACGATAATTCTACGAACACTCGATTTGACTTTGGATATGAGTATACGGATATGAGAAACACGTCACTTTAAAGCCTCACCATCGTCAATCTTCTTTCGTCTTCTGAACAGTGCCAATACGTTCTAAGCCATAATTTGAAACCTTTCCAGAAATCTTCATTTGTTGCCCGATAAGTTTCTTTGCGTTGACGTGTTTTTGACAGGTGTTCCCTGGCGTTGACAACCTGCACCTTCAACAATGGCTGCAAATTAAGAGCCAAACTTTCTAAACCTTCGGATAGGATGGAAAGTAGAAGATCTAATCAAATAAAGTATGTTGTCTTTGTCTCCTTTCACCCCTTTTCTTTGTTTCTGTTTCAAACAGAACTTTGAGGCTCCATGAGACTGCGTCCCAATCAGCACCTTCCAACGCATACACGGTAGAGAATGGAAAGCACTCCCGCCGCACACAATTAAGCACAATTTACCTATACCTTATATTAAACCGTTAACACCATTCTGTTTAGTTGCGGCTCGTAAATGATCATTAGAAAGCGTCCAATTGGCTCTTTCATTGCATACTTCATACGTGAAATGTTTCACTCGTAATGAAAATCCCACGTATCGCTTACATCACCTGCCACATTCCCTTTCTTCATCAAATACCTTATTCAAGTAAAGAAAATATTCAGTAATAAAGAAGTAATTGCCAAGAAATTGTAGTAAAAATTTATTCTCCTCCGATTCATTGAAGTTACCATGGTCTTCACGATGCTCTCTTCAACATCCTGCGAGAGTAATCACCACACAGAAAACAAGAGCCCTTCTTTTCGAATTCAGGGGATAAATAGAGCTCTTTGTTTAATATCACCGTAACATAACTATATGTCTGCTCTATCAATTTATTTTCATTGTTCATCAAGAATCGCATGTTTCCTAAACCCTAATTCTACCGTCTAACCTACAACTTCCCCCATTGAAGCCCCCAAAACCAAGACAATTCCTCTGAGTCAAACACTCAAACCCCGTTTACAGACAGATAACAAAAAAGAAATAAATTCAAACCGTCTCTGAGTCTTTTAAAGTCCGCGTCTTCCAAGTTTCCTTTTTAAAACTCTACCGCGGCTAAAGTTCCAACCGAGTCCCCCTACAGAGCGTTACCAATACTCTGACATGCTATCGTATGACCCCGGGGCATTCATGGGCCCACTTGATGGGTCCAACTATCAGTTTTCCAGTTTAATGTATTGCTCGTTTTCCAGTGTCTTATCCTTTTGGTTAAAATGGTCGCCACCTAATAGAGAGAGAGAAGAGGAAGAAGAGACAGAAGAGGGGGTGAAGGAGGGGCCGAAAGAGGTGCCGAAAGATGATCCAGAAGAAGATGGAATTGAAGAAATTCCAATTGAAGAATTCGATAATTGTGACGGTATATCTCCCTGCCTCGACATGTTCTCCCATTGCCTGTCTGAAGTTTGTCCTGATACCATCACTGATAGCACAATCAGCGATGATATACTAGAGACTGTTTTTGAGGAAAACGAACTGAAAGAATTGATACCATTGACCAAGAAACCAAGTGTTGAGCTCATTGAAGAGTCCAAAACGATTGAACAAAAGAACCATGAACAGCAGAAACAGTTGACTTCCTTTTGGTTGGATCATTTGGTTACTCCTTTACCTTGGAGAAAGCTGAAACCGAAAAAGGATCGACAATTAAAGAAACAAAGAACATCTGATAAGCTATCTCTGACTGTGGCTACCAAGACTCAGAGCTTAGTGCCTCGTATGAAGTTGGAGCCTGGACTTATTGATATTGTGAAATTCGCTGAGACAAAGTTAGAAAAACCCGTTTTGATGTCTGTCAAGATCTGGAAACCAAATGCTATTATGAGAGCCAATGTTTCCAGGTCAAGAGACAGTCCAGTGAAAGATTTTCTTAAACACTTGTTCGGAAAGAGTCACACCAAAAAGTCCACCACTGAACCAAAGTCAACTCCAAAAGACAAATCATCGCAAGAAAAACCTAAGAAACCTTTAAGAACTGGACTTTTGTCAGAAATAGATGATCAAAAGAAACATCAAATGGAACTCCAAACATTATCCAAGCCAGTCCAGGCCAAATCAACTGAATCTAACACCAAAGACAAGGACCCAAAAGAAGAGACGAAAGATCAGACAAACAAACCAGAAGGACAAATCATTCCACAAAGACCAAATTCAAGTCGTGAATTGTTGAAACCGATCCCTCAAAGACCGACAAGGGTCTTAAAGAAATTGAGTGACAAGAAAAACCGCAGAGATCATGTCGAATCAATGATTAAACATACTTCAGCTTATGAACAATTTCCTCGGTATCGTCCACATCGTCATAGCGTTGGACAAGGGTACCCTGAAGAAAAGCGGAATGAAGTATTTAGAAATAATCACGAACAGTTTATCAGAATGGCCAAAATGAAATCGTCACGGTATATCGATGACAAGCCCACCAAGAGAAGAAAATCCAATGATGGCGAACCTGTGAAAATTGCATCCTTGAAGAATCAAAAGTTTTTCGAAATCGATCGCTCATTAAAGGTGATCAATGATACCGAGGTCACTACTCCATCTGAGGTCACTCCTCCATCTGATGTTACCACTCCATCTGATGTTGAGAGCCCTTCAAAACTTGGAAGCCCATTCAAATTCAACGGCCCTTCTGGTAATGAAAACTCAAAGGTTCTCGATATTGATGAGGCTCTTGAGATTGAGCATGCTCTTGAAATTGAAGAAGCTCTTGAAGTTGGAAGGAAGCTTGAAAGTGGAAGAAAACTAGAGATTGGACCAAAATTAGAAATTGAAGATGAATTTGAAATTGAACAAACACTCGAAATGAACAAGAAATTTGAGATTAACAATACTCAAAACTCGTCTAAGACACATGGCCTTAATATGGAACACTATTCGAAAGTCAATGGATCCAAACTTCATTTACCCGTCAAACAGAACCCAAGGATCAGAGCAGAGCTTGTTAAGCGAGATGAACAAGTCATGTTGGAAAGATCTGGAACCAAAACCAAGAAGAGGGTTCGCTTTGACGAGAGTGGTGAAATAATCAAAACTGACAAAGTCTCCGCTGAAGCCACCCACCTCAAGAAGTACCAGTTGAGAAGTCTTTTTACTGATTTCCAATCCAAAAAGGAGTCCCCTCTTTCTCCAAAGACAATTCCACCCGAAAATCTTCCATCCTTTAAGGCCAAGGCCAAAGCCTTTATTGACAAAACTATGACTGAAAGACCCAATGAACATCCCGTTATAGTTCCAACCAAAAAAGTCAAGAAAAAGGTTTTAAAGTTACCACCACATGGTGAATTGATCTTGGAGTCTCCCACCAGTATTGATTTAGTTCCATTCTCTCTGCCAAAAGAAGATGGTATTTCTAGAACTGGTTCGCTTAGAGAACATGACGCTGGTCTTGTTAGGAAACCTGATGTCGAGGCCAGAAGAAAGCTTCTTATTGCCTCTCTCAAGAATGAAGAAAACCATCGTCAATTGAGCAGAAAGGGCACTTTAAAGCTTCCTTCCCAAGGTGAGCTGGTCAAGGCTACTGCTCAAGTCCAACCTGCTAAAGTCACTGCTCAATCCCAACCTGCTAAAGTCGTTGCTCAATCCCAACCTGCTAAAGTCACTGCTCAATCCCAACCAACCAAAATTAATGTCCCATCCAGACTGGTCAAGGCTATTGCTCCAGTAATTGAGAAAAAGACTCAAAATTCCATTCCGTCAATCAATGTAAAGGATGAGTCCAAGGTTGCAAAGACCAAGGTTGACGAAGCTCTCCCTGTTGCTATGAAAGAAACTTCCCTTGTAACTCTTGTTGCAAAACCAAAACAGAAAGCTTCATTGTCTCCTCCAGTTGTTAAATCCAGAGAAATTAAATCACCTTCTATTACAAGATTCAAAGAAGCTAGATCTCCTTTGGCTGCTAAATCGAGAGAACCTAGATCTCCTACTCCTATTGGAAAATCTAGGGAAAGAGCTCGTTCACTTTCTTCTGCTGAAATGAGAGATAAATTGACCTCTCTTAAGCACTTTAAGAGAGACTCAAAGAGTGAAAGGTCTCTAAAGAATACCTCGAGAGTGAAGTCTGCTGTTAGTAAGATTGAAGAATCTTTAAAGGACCAAAAGACTACTTTTGAGAAACCTCAAGTTAAAGTACCATCGAAATCTAAAAGAACTGTTTCATTTGACTTTTTGAAGATGAAAAGCAAAAAGTAGGTGAAATTGAGCTGTTAGTTTTGGTGGACATTTAAAATATTTTTGGTGTTGGTGGAGTTATTGTTGCTTTTTATGTTGGACTTAAAACTTCATTGAGCTGAAGCCAATTGAGGGACTTGTGATCCCTGACAGATAGGCTTTTTGAATAAGCTCATTAGAAGATGAAAAAGAATTTTTGAAAAGTTTTAAGAATATTGAAGTCAGAACAAAAAAGTTTCGATCATCGAGAAACGAAGAGTTGTAGTTAATGGCTCAACTTATCAGGTATCGATGAAGAATCAAATTGTTTAGATATTTCAATAAGATGAAGTTTTCAACATTCCGTAGGCTAGGTAAAGTGAGTGATGGTTTGCCTCCATTAAGGGTGCTCTCTTGAAAGACATACAATTCAAACTATCATGAAAACCATGTTCACTTGATTCTCTTCTTCCCAGCTCCTTTTTATGGACATATATGCCCGTTTCGTAGTTCCAAATAATTTTAAGTCGCATCACGCAGTAGAACACTTCCACTGAGATCTAGACTTTCTGAACTTAGGACTTGAGTTTGTGTTTGTGAGATCCTCGATTTTTAGAATTTCCTACTTTCTTTCTTCTTCCACCAACTTTGTTTCTCGCTTAAGACCCTCACTCTTAACGTAGAACCAAAGCGACAATGACTTTCAGTCATCAACTGCAAAGAGCCACTCGCTCTTTGAAGCCAGCAAAGGAAAATTCATTAACTCGGTGTAACGAACTCTCCCAAGAGACCAAACTCAAATCTAAACAATCTACAAACAAACTACTCTCAAAGTTGACTCTGAAATGCAAAAACATTTACAAAAGATTTAAATCTAATACCAAAGCCAAAGATCTTGGTAATTCTTTCAAGAAACATAGAACCAGATTTTACTGGAGAGCCTTGAAAAACAAGATCAAGAAAAGACACTTTTGGCTCAGTCTCAGCCATTCCAGCCCTAAGGAAAAGATAAACGATAGTAATATGGATACACCCCTAGATAATTGTCCTCCCATAGTTGAGCTGAGTCAATCAGGAAGCACCTTGACGGAGGTACAAGTTCAAGAGGTTGATTCGCAGGAAGTTGAGACTACCCAAGAAGTCGAGATTGCCCAAGCAGAGGAACCTACTCAGCAAGTAGAAATTTCTACTAAGTCCTCTGAAGAAGCTATCAATGGTCTTACAGCCGTTGAAACCACTCCGGAACTTGACTTGGATTCCCAAGCCAAAGTTGCACCCAAGTGCGCAAATACACGCGAAGTTCCAGAAGCATGGTCCTTGGTCCCAACAAGAAAGGACTCATCTATAAGGGAAGCAGAACTTTCAGCTACCAAAGCTAAAAAGCCAAAATACCCAATCCGGGCAATGGCGCTGAATTTCAATATTTTCGTATTGTTGCCTGAAGAGATTGATGAGTGCTGCTCAGACTCAGAGTGCGAATAAGCAAAATCTTTCGCAGCCACTTTGGATCTTCCAAAGGAATCGTTCAGGGGAATTGAGGAACTTGATGAGATCAAGGAGTTAATGGCTCTTAAACTCTCTTGTTCCAATATTGAACTTGATAAGGCTGAAAAGACCATCGGCATCATTGAGTCAAAAGAGACTAAGAAGTCTAAAAGAAGAGGTCGCAAGGGTAAGATAATAGGCAGCATGTCTCAAAGAAAGAAAAGTTTGGCGGGTACGTGCATTCTGGAAAACACTTGTGAGAGTCAATCCTTTGTGACTTGAGCTCAATGACGGCGCTGGAACATTGAGGCTAGGTATTACTTAGTTACACTTTTATCTTTTGGTCCAAGGTACTCGAAAGCACCAAATACGAGCATTATTTAAGAGCAAATAGGAGAATGCAAATGTTTCATATTCCCATGTAGGATTTTAGATTAAGGAATCATTTCAACAAGGACACTGAAGCTTTCCGTGGTTGGTAGACAATATTAGACCATATGGAGCGTATCATGCAGTATACTGATAAGAGGTACACCAATAGACTCAATGAAGATAAAGATATAAAGGCATCGAGGTGATCTTAAGCATTTTATCGACTAAGACAAGCTGAAATTAATCAAATAGTACAATCTCAAGATCTCATCCTCGTTATGTGACTTTTTAGCTTATCTCATTGCCATACTAATCTTCCTCATAGTTAATGGCCATATATACTAATTCACAGTTAATACGCCATTTAGGTCAGCTTTCCAGAAGATAGGGCAAAACGCATACTCAATATAAGGATCCACAGCAACTCTACAATAATCGGTTTAACTTTGGAATTCATTTCTTCAATCTTTAGACTTGATTGCTCGCTCATAGATCGCCAGGTCCAGAACTCCCATACTGAGCATGAAGTCCCACTAAAAAGGCACAAACCACTCGAAAAAAACCAAGTCAAAATTTTCCCCAACCAACCAATTGAGATTATCTAAATATACCCAACCTCTCATAATACCTATTTCCTCCGTCAATTTGACGTTTCCGGGTGTCCCGTGGTCTTCCTTCACTAAAGCCGTTTGGTTCCCCATTAGTGCGATCCGAGACCTAATTAGAGTGTACACAGTAAAACATAAGTGTCAAGCAAACCACAAATATCCTTTAAATTCCATTATAAAAATACCACCAATAAACTCATATCACCCTCCTTATCCCATCTATCACCCCAATTCCTCGAGAAATGACCTCCCTCCGTCGATCTCTACCCTCCCAATTGTCTCTCCACTAGAACCTTCCTGCATGATCTAGAAGCTTCCAGTGCGCTCCAGTGTCTTCTCGCATCCTACCCACATGAATATATATATGACTCCAGATCACCTGTTCCTATGGACCTCTTCTTTTTCCCATAATCAACACAATTGAAGTTAATCCACTATGGACGAAACACAATTCACTGATAACGCATTGCAAATCATCCAGAGGGCCACTCAATTGGCCAAAGAGGGCTCTCACTCTCAAGTTATGCCGTTGCACTTCTTAGCTGCTATGGTGCCCTCTGATGATGAAAACTCCACACAATACTTGAAGACACTCATCCAAAAGGCTCGTTATGAATGGCCTGACTTTGAGAGAATCGTCAATAGACATTTGGTGAGATTGCCTTCCCAAACGCCTGCTCCAGATGATGTTAGGCTCAGTTACGCTGCAGGCCAGTTGCTCAACAATGCCATCAAGATCAAGGCTCAACAAAAGGACAATTACGTTGCACAAGATCACATTTTGTTGGCTCTCTTAGATGATTCCTCGATCCAGGACATTTTCAAGGAAGCACAGATTAATGTTCAGACCATCAAGACTCAAGCCATTGAGTTGAGAGGTAACCAAAGAATTGACTCCAGACAAGCTGATTCTTCGTCCAGTTACGAGTTCTTGAGCAAGTACTGTGAAGACTTGACCGAGAAGGCCAGAGAGGGTAAGATTGACCCTGTCATTGGTAGAGAAGAGGAGATCAGAAGAGTCATCCGTGTGTTGGCCAGAAGAACCAAGTCTAACTCGGTTTTGATTGGTGAGGCCGGTGTGGGTAAGACCTCTATCGTCGAGGGTGTTGCCCAAAGAATCATTGATGGTGATGTGCCAACAATCTTGGCCAATTCCAGACTTTTTGCCTTGGATTTGGGTGCCTTGACTGCGGGTGCAAAATATAAGGGTGAATTCGAGGAGAGAATCAAGGGTGTCTTGAACGATATCGAGAAATCCAAGGAAATGATCATTCTCTTCATTGATGAAATCCACATGTTGATGGGTGACGGTAAATCCGATGCTGCCAACTTATTGAAGCCAATGTTGGCTAGAGGTTCTTTGCACTGTATTGGTGCCACCACATTCGCTGAATACCGTAAGTTTATCTCCAAGGATGGTGCCTTCGAGAGAAGATTCCAGAAGATCGACGTCCCTGCCACTACTATTCCAGAGACTGTTGCTATCTTGAGAGGTTTGCAACCAAGATACGAGATCCACCATGGAGTTCGTATTTTGGACTCTGCCTTGGTCCAAGCTGCACAATTGGCTACTCGTTACTTGACATACAGAAGTTTGCCAGATTCTGCAGTTGACTTGATCGATGAGACTGCTGCAACTGTTGCAGTCCAAAGAGACTCCAAGCCAGAAGAATTGGACTCCTTAGAGAGACAATTGCACTTGATTGAGGTCGAGATGAACGCTTTGGAGAGAGACAAGGACGCAGACCGTGAGTCTGTTGACCGCCTTGCTCAAGCCAAGAGAAGAAAGGAGGAATTGGAAGAGCGTTTGCACCCATTGAGAGAACAGTTCCAGCAAGAACGTAAGGGTCACGATGAGTTGATCACCCTCAAGAGAAAGTTGGACGACTTGGAAATCAAGGCTCATGACGCTGAGAGAAGACGTGATAATGCTTCTGCTGCTGACTTGAGATACTTTGCTATTCCAGATGTCAAGAAACAAATTGCTGAGTTGGAATTAAAGGTTGCTGAAGAGGATGCTACCAGTTCTATGTTGAACAACGTCGTTGGTCCTGACGCAGTCGCTGAGACAGCTGCAAGATTGACAGGTATCCCAGTTACCAAATTGACTCAAGCTGAGAACTCCAAGTTGATCAACATGGAGAAGGTTTTGTCTTCTGAGGTCATTGGACAAAGCGAAGCTGTTAAGGCTGTCGCTAATGCCGTCAGATTGACCAGATCTGGTTTGGCTAACCCTAACCAGCCAGCCTCTTTCTTGTTCCTCGGATTGTCCGGTTCCGGTAAGACCGAATTGGCCAAGAAGGTTGCCGGTTTCCTTTTCGCTGATGAGAAGGCCATGATCAGAATCGACTGTTCTGAGTTGGGTGACAAGTGGTCTGCATCCAAGTTGCTTGGTGCTGCTCCAGGTTACGTTGGTTACGAGGAAGGTGGTATCCTTACTGAGGCTGTGTTGAGAAGACCATACTCTGTGATCTTGTTCGATGAAGTCGAGAAGGCTGCTCCTGAAGTTTTGACAGTTCTTTTGCAAATCCTTGATGATGGTAGAGTTACCTCCTCTCAAGGTAAGTTGATCAACTGTTCCAACTGTATCATCATCATGACCTCCAACTTGGGTGCTGAGTACATCAACGCCTCCAAGGGTACTAAGGTCGATGCTGAGACCAAGGAGTTGGTTATGGAAGCTGTCAAGCACCACTTCAGACCAGAATTCCTCAACCGTATTTCTTCACAAGTTGTTTTCAACAGATTGTCAAGAAAGGCCATTGCCAAGATCGTCCGCATCAGAATCAAGGAGATCGAGGCCAGATTTGCCGGAAATGGCAAGAACATCAAATTGGATATTGATGATTCCGCTTTGGAATACTTGTGCACGAACGGTTACTCGCCGGATTTGGGTGCAAGACCATTGAACCGTCTTATCCAAAGAGAGATCTTGAATAAGTTGGCTGTGTTGTTGTTGAAGGGACAGATCAAGGATAAGGAGGATGCTCGTGTGGTATGCACAGACAAGGGACTTGAAGTGTTGCCAAACCACGAGGCAGAAGATGAGGATATGATTGACTCTGACTGGGATGACGATGAGGTTGATGACCTTGACGCACCTGGTCTTGATTAAGGGATGGGCAAGATGATTGCATTTTAATTCGGATAAATAATAATTACAAAAGAATAGTTAAGAAAATAAAGATATTTAAGAAGATGATAGTTGTAGGTAATGAGATGGGTGAGATGAGTGAGTTGGGTGGGATGGGACGAATGGGATGAGATAGTGATGAGTATGACTAGGTGATGAGGATGATCATGGGGATTACTTACAAGATCAGTAAGTATTAGAAAATCAAAATGATGAGACAAAAATGAAGAAAAGAAAAATAATAAGAAATAATGCTTTGAGGGCCTTCTATGGTGTTCTTTTTTTGGTCTGTTGCAGCGACTAGGGCCAGAAGCGAATGGCTGCGAAAAGCAACTGATGGCCTGCCTCAGCAAGCAACGAAAAGGATACAGAAAAAGGGAGGGAAAGTTAAGATCTGAACATGGTGATGGGAGTATCTATTCTATGCTCTCAACTAGGTCTCTCTGGGAAACGAGAATTTTTCTAATGTTCTGTAAATCTGATAGGTTGTATGTTAATGTGAACCCTCTATAGACCCTCACTTATGCTCACCATTGCTAAATAAAAGGGTGACTAAATTTGAACGGTAATCTACCTTATTCCCTCTTTTGTGAAACATTTCTCTCGCTAAACTACTTCATGTCGTTTCAGCTCAACTTTAAAACTCTATCTCCATGTATAACCTTTCACTTTCTATCGAAGCTCCCTCCCCATCTCATCTCTCACTGCCTAGATAATATGCTTACCTCATCAATTGCTACTCTTAACACACCCACAAGTTAACCCCATAGAAAGACTAATATTGATGAGCTTAGTGCTTATTTAATCATCACAAAACAAAATATCACCTAGATCAACTTCAAAAAAAACAAATTAAATTCTTACTGCCATCGACTAGATCACCCTATTAATAATTCAAGTATGTTCCTGCACACATCACAATTATCCAATCCATCAACCTCCATAAATTCACACAAACCCAACCATAAATTCCAAATCCAAAACAACCCACCTTCTCCAAATCACCCCATTAACAACCTCTCAAATTTTCACCAAAATTCTCCCCCTAAATTGTCCCCTTTCCTCACCATTACTCACTTTTCCCATCTGGTAAATTGTGCAACGCACGACTCCATCACGAAAAAGTTATAAAGTCGCCATCACCCTCATTACCCGTTTACTCCCCCATATTCCATCATGGCTTCCAGAACCCAGTTTGAAAACTCCAACGAAGTGGGTGTCTTCTCCAAATTGACAAACTCCTATGCGCTCGTCGCTGTTGGAGGTTCCGAGAACTTCTATTCTGCTTTTGAAGCTGAGCTTGGAGATGTGGTCCCAATTGTCCGTACCACCATCGCAGGTACCCGTATCGTCGGTAGAATGACCGCCGGTAACAGAAGAGGATTGTTGGTGCCAACACAAACCAGTGACCAAGAGCTAATGCATTTGAGAAACTCCTTGCCAGACTCTGTCAAGATCCAAAGAGTCGAGGAGAGATTGTCTGCCTTGGGTAACGTCATCTGCTGTAACGACTACGTCGCCTTGGTCCACCCAGATATCGAGAGAGAGACCGAGGAGTTGATTGCTGACGTCTTGGGTGTTGAGGTGTTCCGTCAAACCATCGCTGGTAACGTTTTGGTTGGCTCTTACTGTTCCTTGTCTAACCAAGGTGGTTTGGTTCACCCACAAACCTCTATTCAGGACCAAGAGGAATTGTCCTCCCTTTTGCAAGTTCCTTTGGTTGCCGGTACTGTCAACAGAGGTTCTTCTGTTGTTGGTGCTGGTATGGTTGTCAACGATTGGTTGGCAGTCACTGGTTTGGACACCACCGCTCCAGAGTTGTCGGTTGTTGAGTCTATCTTCAGATTGCAAGACGCACAGCCTGATGCTATCGCAGGTAACTTGAGAGATACCTTGATCGAGACCTACTCTTAAATTCTTTTGCATAACGTGAGGGCTGGTTGATGCTGGTCCATGCTGTATATTAGACTAATGAAAGGACACCCCCGGGCCATTTCTATGTACGTTTTCTTTTTTTGATGCCTCTCTTTTTTTTTAGTGATAACTTTCTTTTAATCAATTTAATCCTCTTTGCAACCAAACCTCTCTCCGCATTATTTAAACTATGCCCATGTGAAGTTGGTCCATGGGTTCCAAATTTACCATATTGGTATATTTCCTGCAGAGGCCTCGTACCCCAATATATAGACGAATTCATGCGCACTTGATACTACTCAACCATAAAACTACCTTAAAGGCCCCCCTTGATCTCGGCATAATTGACAAGAAAAGCTATGGAGTTCTTGGGTATCAGGCGTGGCGCCATCCGTGGTGAGGCCTACAAAAAATTGGCCAAAATTTCCGTGGAAGTGCCTGTTACAAGACATGACTCCGACAACGCCAACCAGTTGGGGTCTAACGACTTTGCCTGGCTCTTGAAGAGACAAAAATTGGGCCAAATGTCCCTGGTGGCCATCTCACTCAACGAATTCGAGATCTTGTTGGCTTTGTGCGACGCTGCCTCGGCCAATATCGCCACAAAGAGCCATGCTGATTTGTTGGTGGAGAAGTTCTCGTTGTACTTGCTTGAATTGCCCTCTCAGCAGTTCTCGGAGGCTGTGTTCGAGTCCTTGGGCCGTAATTCGCCATGGTTCATCCTCGGTGAGAAACTCACCGTGGCATTGATCAACTTGGCCTTCAAATTTGACCGTTCTCTCGCTGATTCCGTGGTTACTACATTCCACCAGTTTGTCGAGAAGTTTTTCTCTGGAAACAACTACAACTTGTCTGACTACCTCACTTTGCTTGGTGTTTTGGGTGCCTTCATCAAAAATGCAAAGATCTTTACTGTTTCCCAACTGGCCTATAAGGTGTTCTACATGTTGGATGCGTGTATTGATAACGCTGATTTCTTGAGCGATGTCGAGACATTCTCTGCCTCTGTCCATTCTCACTCTGAAATCAGCCGTTTCATCGATCAGGAGATGTTGGACTTTTCTCCAATCTTGTTTTTGGAGTACTTGGCTAAGTTGATGGTGAGCATCACCAACTCAATTGTGGGCAACCAAAACCAACCTTTGATGGACTATATGTTGGGCAGAATTGCTGCTGAACACTCTGAAGAGGATGACGATGCCCTGGTGGATGAGTATCCTCTTACTAATGGCAATGGTGTGCGTAATGGCATTGCCAATGGCACCTCCAACGGTATTTCTAATGGCCATGCTGATCCATCTGCCAATGGCACCATTAATAGCGTTATTAGTAGCACTGAAAACTTGCTGCTTGACATTGCTGACTCAAGTATGCGCTTATCCGAAGATAACCTTGATATCCTTAAGAGCTTGGCCCAAAACGCCCTTCAAAAGATGGATTTCTTGGACAGAGGAGAGACTTACGTTGTCTATTCGACTATTGCAAGATTGAAGTTGGGATACTTGGCCAAAAGTGAGTTTTTGCTGGTGATTATGTGTGGAACCTTCACCAACATCATCGATTTGAAAACCGCTAAGAAGATCTTCCAAAGCTCCATTGGTATTTATGACGTCATGTTGGACCACAACCTTGGCTCTTCAGTGATTCAATTGGGCTCTTTGCTCGTGTTTAAGGACCCATCTATGGGCTCTTCCTTGACTAGATCCTTCACGTCATTGGTGGCCAACCCTAACTTGAGTGCTGCTCAATGTCAGACCATTTCCAAGAGTGTTGGTCTTGCCAGTAAGGTTCTTTCTCAAGATGCAGTTGTTACTACAATCTATGCTTTGACCAACTTGCTCTTTGTCGGTAATGACGGATTGCAATTGCAAGTCAGAAGCAGAAGAAGCACTCGCTTGCGTAACAACTCTATTGCTGAGTCTGTTGGTGCACAAAATGCCGAGGTTGCCAACCCTAACCGTCTTATTCGTAACAACACTTTGCTGAAGAGAAACAGTACTATCAATGAGAGAGAGAAGCCAAGCTTCAATGAGGTTGAGTATAAGAAGGTCTGCGACAATGCAGTGACTGCAATCACTGAAGTTGTTGCTGCTTGTGAAGATGAAAGTGTTAGTGCTTTGGCAGTGACCATTTTGTCTCAAAAGACTGTAAACTTGAACACTACTGTTGCTCCATCGCTTTTGGAAGGTTTGACCTCTTGTGCACCATACTTGCCAGAGCGTGAGTTCGTTATTGTGGTGAGATTGCTTCACAAATTGTCCTTTGATGCTTTCCAGGCTAAAAACGATAGACTTTTGGAGATTCTTCACAATGCTAGGTCTAATTTGTCATTGAAATTAGACCAGAAGAACCCCTTGTACTTCACTTACTTGAATGAGATCCTCAGTGCTATTATCAGCAGGGGAGACGTTCAAGTTTTGGATCACCATAGACCACATAACGAGATCAGTGCCATTGGTGACCAAATCTCTCTTTACTTGAAGCCTTTGGCTATCTTGTTGCCTGATGTTCACAAGGGTGAGAGCCCATTGAAGATCACCGACAGTGTCACACTGGACTTGTTTAGAAACATTTGGTTTAATATGGTTGTTCATGGTTACTCCATCAACTCGGCCAATGCTAAAGCTTATGCTGATGATTTGGAGAGAATTGCATACAACACTCCACCATTGGCCTCTGAACTGTCTTGGAACAGAACCGAGACTTCTTTGGAGTTAAACACTGTGTTGAAGAGAGGTTCTTCTAACCATAATGTGAAGGACCACAAGCACATTGTTGGAGACATCTTCGAGGTTCCTAGAGGCATGTCGTACTCGAAATTGATGTTCTTGGCTGCAGCCTTGTTCGTTGAATCATTGAGAGTGAAGACCGGTGACTGTCACACCATTTTGAAGTACTACTCTGATCCTTCCATGAAGACAAGTGGAATCGATAAGTATCTCGGATACATTGCCTTCAAGATCAACAAGGACTTTATTTATCTCGTTCACACTGGAGCAGACAAGCAGTTTTCCGCTGATAACATCGCTCTGCAACTCACCAAGATGTTGAACCTTTGCTGTTACGGTCTTGAAGATTTGCAAGATGCTGCTCTTCAATGCTGCGACTTGCTCATCAACAAGGTTCCTTCCTCCTTGTGTCATCACAAGAGTTTGTTCGCCTTGTTCGATTTATTGACTTTGTTGTACGACAGTGTCACTGATGCTGAGGTGAGTCAGTATGAGCCAACTTTCTTGTACACTGCTAAGAAGACCGGTATTCAATTGAGATTGCCAGACTCTTACAGTTGGAGAAATGAGACTTTCCATAGATTGTATGAGAAGGCTAGAAGCTGGCTCGGTTTGCTTTTGTTGAAGTGTCCATTTGATACCAAGAGTTTGATTCAATCGTACGCTGCTGAATTGGACACTTTCGAATCGAGCAAGACCATCAAGTTTGGTGTTTCTTTCGCTTTGGAAATGGCTGGTAGCATCTCTGCAACTGACAGAGAATTGACCCATCTTCCACGTCTTGCTAAGCAAAGTTCCATCAATTTGCTCCCATTGTTGGTTTCTCAATTGACCTGGAGATCAAACTTCGTCTCCAACCTCATGGATAGAGTCGATTTGCGTACCGCTGAGGGAACTGAAAGGGCCTTGCAAGACTTGAGAAACCAAGTTGCAACCATGAAGGAACTCATTGATGATGAGAACACTCACGTTCCACAACAAGACATCAACGAGATCTTGAGCGAAATTGCCGGTTTTGCTTTGGTTCAAGACCATAATTTGGCCGAACTCGTTAGATACTTGGTTGAGATTCCATTTGCTGTTTTCGACTCAAAGACCATGAGAATTGCCTCTGGTATTTGGGGAGATGTCATGAAGGAAAAGCCAAAAGTGTCTATTTTGATTTTGTCTGAGATCACTTCATTCTGGGAGACCTCCATCCACTTGAAGCAAGGTGTGTTCTCCAAGGCAAATGACTTGCACCATGCCGAATTCGATAAGATGGAGTACTCTCCAAGTGACTATAAACATGCCCTTAGAGTTGCCAGCACTGTGAGCAAGACCTTCCAGCCTCACTCAGAAATCGTGAAGTTGTTGTCTTCGAACTTTGAGGCCACTATGAACCAAAGTGATCACTTGTTGAAGATTTTCACCAGATTTGTCAACCTTGGTCTTGTGTATTTGAAGAACGGAAGTTTGCATCCTTTCGCCAGATACATCAGATTTGAGTTGATTGAGTTCGCTTACGATGTGCTCAACTACCACATCAAACTTGGATCTAGAAGTTGTCAAAGACTCACCGAGATGATTTTCGATAGTGCTTTGTCTTGGTTCAAAGCCAGATCTTCTTTCCCATTCGGCTCTAATCTCTTGAAGATCAAGGCTGACTTGACCATGTTGAAGGAGGTTGCCAAGCTTATGTCTGCCACCGACACTTTTGGTGTTGAAAGATTGGAGCTGAAGAAGATCTTGTTGATGTTCTTCATGGATGATGAGATCTCTAACATCAGCGTTTGGTTGAACCCAGTCTCGCCAGTTGAGACCAGGGGAACCTTCATTGCCAACCATATCAGTGGTGACCACATTGCTAAAGCATATAGTCTTGACCCACAATTGGCTTTGAACTTGGCTCATCGTTACAAGTTGAAGAACTTGGATGAGCTCCTCCAGAAGCTTATTTCGGAGAATCCTCTTCCTGCTATTCCATACGCAGATGCTGTTCAATACTTCATTGGTATCAATGCTGGTACAAACATGCCAAGTCACTACTTGTTGTTCTGGGAGCCATTGTCTCCTATTGACGCTATTACCTTGTTCTTGCCTCCATTTGGTAAGAACCCATACGTCTTGCAGTACACTATGAGATCTCTTGAACATCACGATGTCAACTTGACATTCTTCTATGTTCCTCAAATCGTCCAGTCGCTTAGATACGATGCCAAGGGTTACGTCAAGAGATTTATCATCGAGACTGCTAGAGTTTCTCAATTGTTTGCTCACCAGATCATTTGGAACATGTTGGCCAACAGTTACAAGGATGAGGAGTCTACTGAGCCAGATGGATTGAAGCCAGTCTTGGACGATATCCAGGAGCAAATGTTGAAGAGTTTCAGTGAGGAGGACTTGGCCTTCTACGAGAAGGAATTTGGCTTCTTCAATGAAGTTACATCGATTTCCGGTAAGTTGAAGCCATACATCAAGAAGTCTAAGGCTGAAAAGAAAATCAAGATTGATGAGGAGATGGCAAAGATCGAAGTCCAACCGGGTGTTTACTTGCCAAGTAATCCAGATGGTGTTTTGGTCGATATCAACAGAAAGTCTGGTAGACCATTGCAATCGCACGCTAAGGCGCCATTTATGGCAACTTTCAAGATCAAGAAGGACGTTGAGGAGGTTGATGAATACGGAAGAATTGTCAAGGTCCCAATTGAGAAGTGGCAGAGTGCTATTTTCAAGGTTGGTGACGACTGTCGTCAAGATGTTTTGGCCTTGCAACTTATTTCTGTGTTCAGAACCATTTGGTTGAACTGTGGCTTGGACCTTTACGTCTTCCCATACAGAGTCACTGCTACAGCACCAGGTTGTGGTGTTATTGATGTTCTTCCAAACTCTACAAGTCGTGATATGCTTGGAAGAGAGGCTGTGAACGGATTGTACGAGTACTTCACCACTAAATTCGGTCCAGAGACATCGATTGAGTACCAACAAGCCAGAAACAACTTGATCAGATCTTTGGCTGCTTACTCGATTATTTCCTACTTGTTACAGTTCAAGGACAGACATAATGGTAACATTATGTACGATGGTGATGGACACATTCTCCACATTGATTTTGGTTTCTGTTTCGACATTGTTCCAGGTGGAGTCAAATTCGAGGCTGCTCCATTTAAGCTTACTAAAGAGATGGTGATGGTCCTCGGTGGATCAGAAAACACCCAAGCCTACCAATGGTTCGAGGAGCTCTGCATCAAGGGATATCTTGCTTGCAGGCCACACATGGAGACAATTGTGAGATGCATTAATCCGATGTTAGAGAGCGGATTGCCATGTTTCAAGGAAACCACCATCAAGAGATTGAGAAAGAGATTTGTTCCAGGCAGAACGGAGAAGGAGGCTGCACTCTACTTCAAGGGACTTATCAAGAAATCTTTCGAGAGTTTCTACACTACTGGTTACGATGAGTTCCAGAGACTCACCAACGGTATCCCATACTAATCGCACTAAACCCTGGGACCAAACGGACGGCCGAGAAGAGGCCAGTAAAACCGCGAAAACCGCTAAAAAAAAGGTAAAACGCTCGAAGAAAAAGAAACGTTTGCAAATAAACGGCAAAGAAATTGCAAAACATGCTCAGGTGCAAAAATAGATCCGCTCGTCTCCGGGCAGTGGACAATGGACAATATCTCTGGCCGCGGCAGCCGCATAAGGCACCTTGGACACTTGACACTTGGCCCTAAATGATTGCACACAGTCGCAAGTGGCCCTAAATGATTGCACACAGTCGCAAGGAATAAAAATATCTTCCGCACCAGGCGAAGTAACTGCGCCGTCCTTTACAGAGAATGACGAAACCGGTGGGGTTTTCGCATCTTGCTATGAACGGCAGATTTGGTAGATCGTTAAAAGTTAAATGATTCCGTGGCAATTTTTACCTCTTTTTGGCACTAATCTGACTTCCTTGTTTGTGCCTTGATTCACGGTTATTTTCTACGTGGCCCCCATTGTTTTTCTTCGCCGAGTCACGTTCTCGCTTTCTACATTCTCACTGTGTCTGACTTCCTCCCATCAGTGGATATTCCTGTACCGATCTGGGTGCCTAGATAAAATCAGCCTGGTCCTTCTTCCCAAGCCAATTTCTGACTACCAGCTACGAAGGGTGAATCGATCGTTTTCTCCTGTCAGAATTTGAGTCCACTTCACTTCCGGGCGCCTTCAAATTTTAACTAGAACCCTTTTTTGCGTTCCCGACTAGCCTAGTCACTTCCCACAAATCAACCCCTCTGGCATGTTGATTCTTTACTGGCTTTTCTCCATTTTTATTGCTGGAGTGGCCGCCCAAAGACGCCTTCTGGCTACCTCCTTGTTGACATGTATGGACGACTCCCAGGTGTGGGCGTCTTACTTCGATGTTACCTTCTTCCCTGATAACTCCTCTGTGGTGTTTGACATCTCGGCCATTTCCAACATTAACAACGTCAAAGTCGGTGCCAACGTCGAGTTGATCGCTTACGGTCTTAACGTTTTGTCCCAGGATGTCAGTTTGTGTGATCTCGAGGATTACTCGTCGCTTTGTCCTTTGACCTCGGGTCACTTGGATATCAGTTTTACTTACACTGTTTCAAGCAGTATCACCAAGAGAATTCCAAGTGTTGCTTACACGATTCCTGACTTGGATGCTCGTGTGCGTATCATCATGTACGATCTCGAAAACTCCACCAATTTGGCCTGTGTTGAGGCTGTGGTCTCCAACGGTAAGACTGTCCAAACCAAGTACGCTGCCTGGCCTATTGCTGCCATTGCAGGCTTGGGTTTGGTCTCTTCTGGTGTTATTTCCATCATTGGTCACTCGAGCACTGCTGCCCACATTGCTTCCAACTCCATGTCCTTGTTCGTTTACTTCCAATCTTTGGCCATTACCTCCATGTTGGCTGTGGCTAAGGTCCCACCTATCGCTGCCGCTTGGTCCGAGAACTTTGTCTGGTCTTTGGGTGTGATCAAGGCTGGTGTCATTCAATCCATTGCCAATTGGTACCTTCAAGCCACTGGTGGTTCTCCTACTGATGTTTTGGGCAATCTGTACTTGTCCATCTCCGTGCAAAAGATGAAGAGAGGTCTTCTGGCCATGTACCAACAATTCGGAGCCGAGGCCACCAACGACCGTTACGCTTTGTCTAAGAGAGCTTCTGTTTCTCTTGATAGTGATACTTTCGGTTTAAGTGACACCTTGAACTCTACTCTTTACACCACCAACGAGAAGGATGCTTCTGTTGGATCGAAGGTGTTGGTTTTGCGTGGTATTCAAAGAGTTGCATACTTGAGTGGAATCGAAATCACCGACTTGTACATGACCGGTATCATATTCTTGCTCTTCTTCACCTTCTTGGTTGTTGTCTGCATGATGTTCTTTAAGGCCATCATTGAGATTTGCATCCGTTCGAAGATCATGAACGAGGGTAAGTTTAACGAATACAGACAACAATGGGCATACATCATCAAGGGTGCCTTGTACAGACTTTTGCTTGTTGCCTTGCCTCAAATCGCAGTTTTGGGCTTCTGGGAGTTCACTGTGCATGACTCTGCTGGTATTGTTGTTGTTGCCGCTTTCACTTTGTTGATTGCTCTTGGTTTGTTGATTTATGCCGCTGCCAGAGTCATCACTTTCGGTCGTAGATCCGTCAGAGAGCACAAGAACCCTGCCTACCTTTTGTTTGGTGATGGTAAGTTCTTGAACAAGTTTGGTTTCGTTTACGTTCAGTTCAGAGCCGACTGCTACTACTTTGTTGCTTGTTCTTTGGTTTACGTGTTCTTCAAGACTTTGTTCGTGGCAGTCTTGCAAAAACACGGAAGAGTGCAAGCTGTGCTTGTCTTCGCCATTGAGCTCATCTACTGTGTTGCAGTTTGCTGGATCAGACCTTACATGGATAAGAGAACCAACGCATTCAACATCACTATTGCTGTGATCAACACTATCAATGCTTTCTTCTTCATGTTCTTCTCCTACGTGTTCAACCAACCACAAATTGTTGCCTCTGTTATGGCTGTGGTTTACTTCGTGTTGAACGCCGCATTCGCTTTGTTCTTGTTGATTTTCACCATCGTTTCTTGTGTGTTGGCAGTCGTTTACAAGAACCCAGACACCAGATACTCTCCAATGAAGGACGACAGAGTTTCGTTCTTGCCAAGAATGGGTAAGAAGGGTGCTAAGGTTAACTCTGAGAACTCTGATGACATTGAGTTGGTTGCTTTGGGTGCAAGTGCCATGAAGGGACACGAGCATGCCAAGCCTGCTGTTTATGAGGATGACGAGTCTTTCTATGACACTGAGTCCTCTAACAGAAGAGAAGCTTACAACTCCGCTTACGGTGACACCGAGAGCATCTCAAAAAACTCCGTGGCTGATTCGGTTGAGCCTCAACAGCCAGCATCGACTATAGTGGGCAACTCCACCAACGCCTACGCTACCTACAACACCGCCTATTCGGGGCGAAATGATTCTAGTGCGCCATATCAAGGTTACTACGACAGAGATCATGCGCCAAAAAACCAGAGCCATAACTATCTTTGATTAGGTGGGAATGACTCGACATTGATTTACTACACATGTGTATTTTAAAAGAATTGGAACTTACTGACATAGCTTACTCTTGCCGAAGATGGCCTTGTGAAAGACATTGTACCATGTAACCGGAACGCATTTCTCTTCTCTTTTTGATAGTTTGGAGGTTTCAGCAACATGTTTGAAATCACTTGGTCTAGGATTACTGGCCCCATATGTAATCAATGAGATTGGGATCTCGAAGTCGTGATGTGTTGAATCCTCATCAGAATCATCAGGATGGAATTCATTTAACTCGGAATGGAAGTGCTCAGGAGGGTTTACATTTAATTGAGATTCAATTTGAGGGTTCAATTCCTCTTCTCCGTCAATTTCATCAATCTCATTAACCTCATTTGTAGGAATATTAATGACTTGAGGTCTGAAAACAATCTCCTCTATAAAATCATCATCATCGACCATGTTTCTCTTTTGTAAGCCATTCTTATCGAAGAAAGAAACAAATGCTTTGCCTGAGTCTTGAATTGCGGAGCAAAAGCCGTTCCCGGTGGTGATGCTCATGGTGCAGAAATTAGAGTGTAGTAGTTCAGACACATTTGAAGCATGGGTCCATAAACTTGCCAAAGAATCGAATTTTTGAGAGTTCTCACTTTCTAAAGTTGGTTCTGAAGGCTCAAATTTCTTCATAATGATTGCCCCGATGGGACCTTTCTCCATATTGAGCTTTTGAAGAAGGTGCTTATCGACTTTAGTCATGAAGCTACGTAAGGCACTAGAGACAAAGTCAGAAGAGGAAGATTGAGTAGCTTCATTCAAATTGGGCAAAGCAGTAAAGTCAAGAGACTCAAATGCACCTGAGATATCAAATGGAGGATGTTCCGAAAGGAGTTTTGCTGCTGAATTGATGGACATATCTGATACGTTAAGCTTGTCAGAGGTGAGAGTAAGAAACAACGGTTTAACTTTGGCAAAGGCTTTCAAATTCTCAATAGAAGCTAAAGATTGGCTGAAAAAACCTGTGATCTCTAGTTTGTCGTAGAAGTCTTCCGAAAAGATATTGTGGTCAGAGGGTATGTCATGGTGTTCTATGTTTCCAGAACCTTTCGAGAGCAGATCTGTAAATGGACCTATTAGAGATGAAAAATCATTCAAAATCGGTAAACTCGTCCCGAATGACAACAAAACCCAGAAAATAGCCAATTTTCTCAAATCCACCATTATCATCTTTTTCTTAAAATGGGTGCAAAATGACAGAATTTGTGTAGTATGTGCGAGTCCATCAAATAATCATAAACATCAAATAAAAATTAAAAATTCATAAAATTAAATCTAATTAAATTCACATTATTTACCGTTCCTCATTACATCAGTGTATACACTAGCAATTGCCTTTTCCCTCGGATATCGTGGTGTGGCTGTAGTGGGTACATTTCACCATTCTCATTGAGGTAGTACTGTGGTAGAAGAGACTTACGTCTATCTTCCACTTCCGTTGTGTCACTGAGGTATCCTGGGTTCTCCTCTTTATAATACGTTGGAGGTCCAGGCTGTGGAGCTGGTGGCATGTCTGCTTCCTTAGCAACTTCTCTAGCGGCTTCTCTAGCAGCAGTGATTTGAGCAGCTTCATGGCTGACCTCCTCTAGTAAATCCATTCTGGAGATGTAAAGCACAGTAAGGAACATGATCAAAGTGCATACCCAAAAGAAGAACGAGATGATAGCAAAGGTCGATAACACCTTCCGCATCTGGCAGATCTGATGAGTAGCACAATTATTATTAGTAGCAATTGATGTGATGGACAAGATAAGTGCCACACCAGTAAGCACACATGCGATTAAGCAATAGAAAACACCTTTCCTCTTCTCAAAGTTGATGGTATGCGAAATGAAGAGAAGCCCCACAACAAGAATGATCACTCCAACAGCAATGAAGTATCTATAGATTCCAGTATTGATGATTTTGTCAATTGAGCCCAAAACACTAGCGAGTGTAATGACAATGATTCCGAAAATGATCTGGAAGAAGTCTATCAAGTTGGTCACTGTGACAGTGTAACGTGGGGGAGGATATCTTGGGTCAAAAACCTCATCGTTTCTTGGTCTTGATCTGAAAACAGGACGATTCATCACTTTCTCTAAAAGGATGTTATCCTGAGTATCTTTTATGATATCATGTTCTGTGTGGACTGGAATTAACTCTTGCTTATGAGCAGCGTAGTCTCTGGTATCGAGCATAGGAGGTAAATCGTCGCCATGGGCTTTAGCTTGCAGAATATGTCTTGAGCCGTATTGTTGTTTGGCATCTTTGGGAGGTGGCACAGGAGGCAATTCTGGATTTTGAAGTGGATGGGTGCTGTTGTATGGTAGTTGCTCTCTCAACAGTGGAGGATATGGAGCGAAACCAGCGACATCCCTACCGGAGGAATTCTTTGATGGTCGATTATAGTAGTCATATATTTCATCTCTCATATCGTAGATGCTGCTTCCAGTGTTCAGTTCAGCAATGTGGCTCCTTATGGGTGTATCTATGATAGTAGGCTTGATTTCCGCAGGTGAGGTATTTCGAGATCTGTTCCTGGGTACGTGCTTCTCGTACTCGAAACGGGATAGGTCACTCACGACCCGATCCTGCTGGCCAAATGGATGTATTGTATCCATGCTGGTTGAAGAAGATCCAAAGCCAGCTTTTGACTTATCCTTGTGGGATTAGTTTTAATTAGTATGCCAGATTGGGTTAAAATGTCAACAAGCCAGCACAACGGTGAAACAGATGAAGGGGGTGTTTTAAAACACGTTGGGGAAGAATAAGGGAGGAATTGAATGAGAGAAGTGATATTTTGATCAATTTAGTTGGACGGAATCAACAAAACTTGCTGTTTTAATGATATTTATGGAAAATCTACAATATAACCACTTTAAAAAAGCTTTGCGCAGGAGAACGCCTTGCTAGCTCAATGGCTAGAGCGTGTGACTTTTAATCACAAGGTTGCGGGTTCGACCCCCGCGTAGGGCTTTTCTTTTTTAATTTTTTTTGCCTCCCCTCGCAGTCCACTTACCCTGACTCAATTTCGTAAGCGAGAAGACACGGATGACTTGTTAAACTTGTTGTCTGCAGGTTTTTAGCTGGGAGTTTCGGAGTCGGGATGGGGTGTTGTGCATATAATCATGATTGCCCGGACATGGTAAAAGTAGATTTGACACTCAAAACGTGGCAAGGTCCTCGAGTTTTTTTATTTTCGAAAAATAATGGAACACCGACACGTCGGCTCGCCCCGACGAAATATTTTTTAAACCAATTACATCGGCGCGGGGTGGTCAAAATGTAAGGCTTACTTGCTCCGAGATACTGCAGACAACCTATTTCCCCCACAGTGACAGGGACATTGAAGAAATGAGCAAAGGTCAAGGTAAAAAGATCAAATTTCGAAGAATTCAAATGAAAAAAGTACCATTCTATTCGGAAAAATCTTCTCATCTCCACAAGCCCCATAAACCCCAAATTTCCCCCGAATTGCCAAAAAATTGCCCCGCCTAGACTCAATGGCATTGCTCACCTTGGGCCGGTATGTGATTTTCGCGCTCAGCCATTGGTGGAAGCCCGGGGGTTGTCGGATTCACTGAGACGCTTTAAAAAACCTCATTTAAGAACCATACAACGTTTTTTCCAAACTATTCACCAAAAATGTTGTCTAGAACCGTCAGAAGCAGTATGCGCCGTTTACCGGTCGCCAAGTGTGCCTCCAGAGTCACTCCAACTGTGTTGGTGAGATCAATGCAAATGAAGGCTCCAATGATGGCTTCCTCCAGAATTGTCATGCCAATGACCTTCAAGAGATTCGGATCCACCTCTGTTAAGGTCCCAGAGATGGCCGAGTCCATCACCGAGGGTACTTTGTCCGCTTTCAACAAGGAGGTTGGTGACTACGTTGAGCTCGATGAGCTCGTGGCTACCATCGAGACCGATAAGATTGACGTTGAGGTTAACGCCCCTGTTGCTGGTACTATCACCGAATTGTTGGTGAGCGTTGAGGACACCGTCGAGGTTGGTCAAGAGATCATCAAGATTGAGGAGGGTGCTGCCCCAGAGGGTGGTGCTAAGAAGGAGGAGCCAAAGAAGGAAGAGGAGCCAAAGAAGGACGAATCCAAGAAGGAGGAGCCAAAGAAGGAAGAGCCAAAGAAGGAAGAGCCAAAGAAGGAGCAACCAAAGAAGGAACAACCAAAGAAGGACTCCAAGCCAGCCGAGGAGACCTCCTTCACTGCTTTCTCCAGATCTGAGGAGAGAGTCAAGATGAACAGAATGAGATTGAGAATCGCCGAGCGTCTTAAGGAGTCTCAAAACGTTTCTGCTTCCTTGACCACCTTCAACGAGGTCGACATGACCAACTTGATGGAGATGAGAAAGTTGTACAAGGACGAGGTGTTGGACAAGACCGGTGTCAAGTTCGGATTCATGGGTGCTTTCTCCAAGGCCGCTGCTTTGGCCTCTAAGGACGTCCCAGCTGTCAATGCTTCCATTGAGAACAACGACACCATGGTCTTCAGAGACTACATGGACATTTCCATTGCTGTTGCCACTCCAAAGGGTTTGGTTACTCCAGTTGTCAGAAACGCTGAATCTCTTTCTATTTTGGGTGTTGAGCAGGAAATTCTTAAACTCAGTAAAAAGGCCAGAGACGGTAAGTTGTCCTTGGAGGACATGGCCGGTGGTACTTTCACCATCTCCAACGGTGGTGTCTTTGGTTCCTTGTACGGTACCCCAATCATCAACATGCCACAATGTGCTGTTTTGGGATTGCACGGTGTTAAGCAAAGACCAGTCACTGTCAATGGCCAAATCGAGTCCAGACCAATGATGTACCTTGCATTGACTTACGACCACAGAATCTTGGATGGCCGTGAAGCCGTTACTTTCTTGAAGACTGTTAAGGAGTTGATTGAGGACCCAAGAAAGATGTTGTTGTCTCTTTAAGCGTTGCATCCAATTAAATACTACATGAATACCTGAAGGGAGAAATTAGTAGAGGGCGTAGTGTTCAGATTGTGAATTGTGGAGAGTAGATTTGCTTAAGACGTTGGTATGACTAAAGACTATAATAGCACTGAAGCCCATGATAGTACTTAAGACTGTGATAGTACTTAAGACTGTGATAGTACTTAAGACTGTGATAGTACTTAAGACTGTGATAGTACTTCAGACCGTGATAGGACTTAAGACCATCGTAGCATTTATGAGTATACCAGTACTCAATACCGTCCTAGCACTTAATACCACACAAGTACATAAGACTAAAACAAAACTTCAGACCAAAAAAAGCCGAAGCTCGTATTTGAACTTAAGACCATAGTGGTACTTAGGACCATTGTGGTCTCAAGACCGCAGTAGTACCTGAGACAATAAGAGCACTTACGAGTTTAGCAGTACCTAACATCATAATACTAATTGAGCCATCTTGACATCAAAACAGTCTTTAACACAATAGCAGTACCCAAGACAATAATCGTACTTAGCCAATTGTAGTTGAGATTAGACTACTTGAGACCATGGTAGCACGTTACACCATAATTACCCGAGTTCATTGTGTCCGAAAAAAGTGTAGTAGTAATTCAAACCATGATTTAACCCAATTCCAGAGTATCACTTAAGTCCATAGAGTACTTAAGTCCGTTTACCACTTAAGTCCTGATCCATTAAGTCCTAAACTCCATTCCTAAGCCCATACTACTGTATACCACAATACAATCTTCAACGTGGAGATGAAACACGATCAAAAGCCTCGGATCATTAACCCCAATTTGCACTATTGTTTCCACCTTAAACCTATAAAATGTTTCATAAAATTGTTCACAAACATCAATAAAACTTCTTCCACGAACTACAAAGCATTGTTGAAGCTTTGACGAAGTGACTCGTATTGTAAATTGACGAAGGGTCCATTATTTTAACCTTGACGAGATGAAATTGCTATTGTGGATTTATAATGAACGAATTTACTGTTGTTTATTCGCGTATAGTAGCCTTCACTACGGGGCGTTTTTGCGCTATATGGGCGTTGCTGCCCCAACTAAGGGCTTTGTTTCGCAGCTTCACTATTGGTGGTTGTATGGTAGATCGATGATGTAAGCAATGGCTCGGTAGTTGACGACGAAAAAGAAAACAAATAAACTCTGTTGGTGAACGAAAAGATGCAATCGATTGTTTAAATCTAGACGAGCATACATCTTTGACGTTTCATCGAACATCGTCAACTTGTCTATAGAAGCTTCTATGACTTAGCCGCGAATCCATGCGCCAAACGAGTAATTCGAGCTTCCAATGCATTTCGCGTCGGCAAAGCGTCGCTGCGGAATAGTAGCATTTTTTGGCGGCTGCCACGGAGAAAATGCCTTCGTAAGAGCTGTTGACTCACCCCTAAACAGGCAATATGTAAACAGGGTACTGGTTTGATCTAGATGCACATCGTGCACACAGACCGGTATTTGCGTGGGCGATGTTTTCCTTGCGCCTTAATCGGGAAAGTATATTGGTATTCCTTTAGACAAACCTTGCCTAATTTTTGTGAAGACAACCCGATCGGGCATAAATCAACATGCCATTCACCTTCGTAATCAATGTGTAGATGCCACTCTGCTCTTGTTTCTTATCCATCTTGTCCCTACCTCGTTCTTTCTGTTTATCCACTCATTACTCACTTTTCCTCCTCATCGCCATACTGTGGAGATTCTCGGGTCGCTTCCAATCAACCATAAGAACCCAGATTCCCATTTCAAGCCATTCTTTCGCTTCTAAAGCTATCCCACCACCATGGACCCTTATAGCAATTGGGACGATCTAGTTCCCAATGCTCCAAAGACGAGACCTCCTCCAATAGACGAAGACTTTTCCAACTACTTCGCCGAGTATAAGAACTTTGACAATCTATTCAATGAGGCCTTGACGACTTTGCAAGACTTGGACGTTCCCTCCGGATATCCGCCCGCAAACCCTCCTCCACAGACCCTTTCCAGTCCATTCAGACACGCCAAAAAGCCTAGTGGTACTGCCATCTTTGGATTTGCAGAGCACAACCGAGAATTGTCACTTGGAGGACAAAACGCCGAGTTTTATAAGTTGGCCAGACCTCCACAAGAGCCGGTGCCCTCGATATCTCCTTCACAGCTCGCCAGAAGACAGGCTTACCCTGTTTCCAATGACCATCTCGAATACAACTTTTCGCAGCCAATGCAAGATTGCAGACCCATCCAATTACAAAAGACAGAAGAGTTTGACTACGGTCCAAAGAAGCCAGATGATCTTATAGTGACCAACAGAAACCCAAAGTCTTACAAATTCCCTCCAGATCTCGACACACCTAGCTCCCACAGCAGTCCAACTAAGCTGAGCTTCGATGAGTTCTTGACTGACCCAATTCCAACAATCCGTCACCCAAGACAGACACAGCAATATCCCGACGAGATTGATGCCCTCTTAGAGAAACCTAAGACAAAGAAGTATGTACCAATTCCTGTTCAGGACCCAATAGACGGTCACTACAAGAAGGACATGAGCATGAATGGAAGAGGCAGTCAACCGGGGTCAAGACAATCGCCTATGAGAAAACAGAACCATATGATGAACCAGCAGGATCTCATTGACCAAACGGCCATTTTGAAAGATCCAGTGACCATTGGTCAGCAACAAATGATGAACCCTACGGAGTTAATGCACCATCCAGATACCTTGAAGCCTCAAGATGTTCTTAACATGAACATGAACATATTTCTTCCACCTCCATCGACAACCTCGTCGAGAGATTCTCCAGAGCCTCACAGTCCACTGCCGCATGCCATTCCAGTCCAGAACAGAGCGCCTCAGATGTCTCCATACGAAAAGAAGACGTTCTACAATCCACAGTTCTTTTCTGACGATGTTGAACACTACTGCTCTGAGCCAATTGGCACTTTTGGACTGTCTCCGGTGCACGATGGTCAAATGTCATTGAAATCATCACCTATCAAGAATCTGAAGGGCTTCAACGATAGCTTCGCAGATGATACAGTGACTGACGTCAACGAGACGATCTTACAACTTACTCCGCTCAAGAATGGCGCTCCTATGACTCCAAACAAGAAACCCATCACTTTGGAATGGAGTCCTATCATTTCTCCAAACGGAAAAGCCACTACTGATGTGCGAAGAGCCATCCAAGAGCTTTCACCAAGAAGAATCATCAAAAAGACCTCTTTGCTACCGCCAGGAGAGCTCGACAGATACTGGGAGGGTCCTGATGAAGAGAAGTATTTTACTTGCACTTATAAGAACTGTGGCAAGAAATTCACCAGAAGGTATAACGTTAGGTCTCATATCCAGACCCATCTCAGTGATAGGCCATTTACTTGCTCATACTGTCCAAAAAGTTTCGTTCGACAGCACGACTTGAACCGTCACGTCAAGTCACACATGATGTCGAAACATTGCCGTTGCAAATGTGGAAAAGAGTTCACAAGAGTCGAAGGTTACCGTAAGCATCTCACTAATGGTGTGTGCCAGCGAGGGCCAGACAGCGACGGAGGTATTCTGAAGCCAGGACATAATAAGAGCAAGGGCGACATCACTTTGGATGCACTTACTTCCAATAGATTGAACGAGGAGTTGGGGTTGTAACTTCAGCCACCAGTTCCAGTTCCGTATCAGTCAAAAGATTGAAATTCCACTCATTTGTTTCATCATATCGATTTATTTCACGGTTCTTTTCGAGGCTGGTTGGGATAGACCACCTCATGTTTACTTCTTTTTTTAATCAATTCGGGTTGTAGCTGATTTAGCAAAATATATTACCAAATATGCAAACAAGTAGAATGCAAATGCAAAGGTATTCACAAGTAATGTACTCAATTTCCTGCCGCTGCCGCTGCTGCTGCGAGCTCCTCTTCCTCCTGCTTATGTACTTTCAAGTGCTGGTTGAGGTTGTCTGTTCTGCTGAACTTCTTTTGACAAATAGGACACTCGTATGGCTTTTCTGACGTGTGCAATGACCGGAAATGTCTCTTCAAATGCTCCTGTCTCTTGAAACGACGGGAACAGTAGCCACAAACGTAAATTTTGGACTGATCAACCATATCAGCGGCCTTATCCTCCTTTCTACCTCTTGTCCTGATTTGAGGGTTGATATGAGATAAAATCTCAGTGTTTGGAGGAAGATCAAGCGATTGTAGGTCAATTTCCACAATATCCGTTTGAGGTTCTGCAACCTTGGTACTGGCTTTCCTCTTGAGAAGCCTCGAGCCCAAAATCCTTTTAGAGGCGGTAGCAAATGACGATGGCGTTCCATCATGGCTCTGTGGATCAGAGTGTGCAGAGGATGTCTGAGATAAGGCAATGCTCTGAGCCAGCTTAGAGTCACCAGAGTGGTATTCTTGACTGGCACGTTGCAAGCTCTGAGTCAACGTGTCGCTATTGAAAGAAGTGTCTTCAGTCTTGATCTCTGTTTTATTTTGGTTCTTAGATGAAGTATCAGCCTTTGACTTTTTGTTCTTCATACCAACCAAATTTCTTCTCTTACCGACACCATGGAACAAAGCGGCATAATCCGGTTCTAAAGTAGTATCTAGCTGACTCAGACCAGATGAGTTCATGTTCTGTAATTGGATTTGATTAGCGCCTTGTATCGAGTTGTTATTGGAGTTTTGCAAAGATGTCGATTCTCTTCCGTTGGAAGTGATCGAGGTTTCGGAGTCTTCCTTCACTAGCTCTGAGCCAAGTGGCTCTTGCTTCATGAAGTCTGGGCTTGCAGGCTCGAGTTTCTCGACTTCAGCTGTTTTTGGAGTCTTAAAACGATTAAATAAGCTCCTTCTAGGACGCTTGGCCTTCTTTGGAGTTGCTCCATCTGTATTTTCGCCGATTTCCTCATCTTCTGCAACTTCTCCAAAGAGGGTATTGTCAAAAGTAGCAGGATCTTCTTCACCAGGATTTTGCTCGCTGCTTGTTTTGAAAATACTACGAATCAAATGCAAATGCTGCTGCTGTTGCTGCAGTTGTTGCTGTTGCAGTTGTTGCTGCTGCTGCTGGGCCCAGTCACCCGAAATTGGAGATCCTGGCAGTTTTCTTTCTCTATCACCCATAAATGGGAAGTAACTGACAAATGATCTTGGGTGTCTGGTTGGAGCGTTTACTCCCGAGTGCAGACTATCAATGGAGAGTCTTTGCCGCGAGTATACATCAATCGAACCTCTCTGAACCAGTGATGGAGGTTGATCCATCGATGTTCTAAAATATTGCTGGGTCGAGAAGAACGAAGGCTGTGTCAGGTGCAAAGATGACACAGACGGCGTGAGGGATGTTGTCGTGGTCAATGGCAGTAGTTCAGCGCCTTGAACCAGGAAAGAAGTACGGTGACTTTGATTATCTCTCATGGCCATACGAGCAGCGTGTTCGGACTCATCTTCAGGCGTATGCACAAAAGTTCTTGGCTGGTGGTTGTTGCCTTGTTCTGCTTGCATTTCATGAAAACTGGAGATGTCTGAACCAGGTAAACCTGCAAAGTACAGAGAGAAGTTTTGTGGTAAAGGTTCGCCTTGGTCTTCGCCTTGCTTGCCCGGAAAATTGTCTATAACCATCTGGAAATTCTCCGACTGCAAGCTTGGCTGTAAATTGTTCTTAGTGCCCATTTGGGGATTGTCAATTTGGAGATCATTCAGATGTAGATTGCCTGAAGGTAATTGGTCCTGTTGCAACCCCACAGAGCCAAATCTCTCGGTTTGGACATCTGTCTCAATTTGGAAATTATACTGGGCATTTTCTGCGTCGTTTCGTAGATACACATTGGGCAGATTCTTCTCATACATAGAGGACAGACTCTTTCCCGAAGCAGCCCGCTCTCTGAAGCCCTTGGTGTAGACCAGGGCAATTGCCAACTCATCATTCTTTGTCGGCGTGTTGGCATCGAAGTACATGTCCAGTTCGACGGTAAAAGGCGGAGAATGGTCCAAATCCATGGCATCATTGACACGGAATGCTCCCGGCATGTTCCAGTCGCCCTGTTCTGCGACTTCATGGACTGGAAACAAAGATCCGACCATAGCATTGTTGGCAGGCTCTTGAGGATAGTACATGTTCAGTGTCAGGTCCAGCAGCCAAGTATCCATGCCGTTATTAAGTTTCTGATTGAGCAGGTGGGGTGAGTTCAATTGTAGAGTGTCGTGACGAGCGGAATCTAGGCGGAAATCGTGATCCGGCTGTCCTCTTCGCATGTGGTCGTCTGTGAGAAGGTACCCGTCGGATTCCTCCGCGTTCATGATGGGAAAAGTCTTGGGGCGAGATGATATTGGACCTTGAAGGCTTCAGTGTATACCAAACTTTGCCGATTATGAGGCTGGTGGGCCTGCAGGACGGTTCATACGATAAGTGTAGATAATGGAGGAAAAGTGCAGAAAAGGCGGGAAAAGTTGGGGAATTGAGAGACGAAATGGGTGAGAGTGATTATATAAGTCGATTTCTATGTTTTTTCAATGGGTTTTATGGTGAAAGCGCAGAAATACCTGTCCCTTTTACTAAGGCTGTGTCGACTATGGGAGGGTCGCTGCGGATAAATCGCATACAATCAGGTCTTGTATGATAGAGGCGACATTACCAGGCGACTGACCGGAACGAGTGACTCAAAGTGAGTCTGGTGATTATGAGCAGCTACAGTTTTTTTTTTTTACTTTTTTAGTTTTTTTTTTTCGATTTTGGACTTTGTGATTTCTCTCGTTGACCCCAATTGCCTTAAATGAAAGGATCTAATCTTTTAATGTCGGTTTTTCGAGGCTTTGGTCTTGATCGCTGATCATCTCCGGTACATGGATGATCTGGGGACTGGGGATAAAAAAAAAAAAAAAATTAGTCGTTAAATTTAGATTTAGATTTTGAAGATCTCGTGGTTTATTGGCTCAATTGACGTTTTAAAGTTTGAAAAGTAGGGGCTTCGAAGTCATGGCTGTGCTCACTTGTCATGCTCTCTGGCTATGCTCAGTAGTAGATCTAGATCTGAGATGATGACATGGAAGTGACGGAAGAGAGAGGGTGAAAAGGGGGAGCAAGAGAGATAAGAAAATGGTTTTTTAGAGGATTATTTTGAGTATCTGTTATCTTTATCTAATCTAGGGTATCACCATCTTATCTATGGTGGACCCTATGAGGCCTCACTATTAGTGTATGAAGAACGATAGATATCCCATGGAAACCACCAAAACTCAACAAAAAATATGATAATCTATTATTAATTGCAGTCTTTTCTGTTCGTTTTTGTTAATATGCCTATTCCCGTTGCCCCTCTACTCCCGCAACTCCTTACCCAAACCAAACTTTCATTACATATAATACATCATTCAGAGGTGTCTCTTGACCCTCCTCATTTACAAAGATATCCTGATTGTCCTTACTTGGAAGGCGTCCTTTGACGAATTAACTCGTTTTCGTCAGCATCAGGATTCATCACTCGAAGAACTGATTTTCTCTTGGAACTCACCAAAACTTGCACATCCATTTGCTCATCCACAGACTCATCATCGGAGTTAGGTATATTCTCATCTGTGAGGCCCAAATCGCCCAAGTCAATGAATCCTGGATCAAGACGAGACTTCTTTCTTAAAATAGGCAGCTGTGGCGGCGTATTCGTATAAGAGAAGCTCTTCTTCAATTGCTGGATTCTCGGTAGCATAGGCTTAGAGTCAACTTGTGCCATTTCCTGTGAAGATTCAGTCAGGTCTCTTTGCTCCTCGCTTTCTTGAGATTCTTCATCCTCCTCAACTTCCTCTTGATCACTCAATTGTCTTTCTCTTTCCAAGTGTCCATTAAGTGTCTCGTTAGAAGCCAAGTAACTGTGTCTTTTCAATACCTTCAATCTCTTAGCATCGTATTCCTGTCTCTTTCTCACCCAAGAGTCTATTGATGCAACGTCAAGAGTTTCATTGGTATCGTTACTGTGACGGTACATTTTGACTGGATCGATGGGCAAGTATGGCTGGTCCAGAGCAGTACGGAAGTGGCCCAATTGATAGTCGAAAGTCTCCACTTCATCAGCTTGGTCATTTTCGGAGTTCTTCTTTTTCCACAAGAATAACCCACCTGCTATAAGTGCAGCAATTGCCGCTAATGGAACAAGGGTTCCGACCAAGATCTTCGTGGTAGCTGTAACGGAAGAATCTGATGAGGAACTAGTACTTTTAGTGTTTGACTTCAAGCTGGAAACTGTACTGAAATCGCCTGAAATGTCATAGAGATCAAGCTTGTAGGAAGTTGAGTCTCTTTTGGAAGTACTGGAGGAATTGACAATCACCAAAGTATCGAAGATGGCTGCTGCTCCCATGACATCGTCCAAGTCAATGTCCAAGTCAAGAGAGTCCCAGATCCATTGATTTGTGTCGATATTGAGTTTGGCCCATGAGGAATTGGAACTCTGACTCAATTCTCCTCCGATCAGAAGCACAGAATTTGGTCTGTATGAATTGGTGAATGTGGAAGTGGAATTATCCGATAATGGTGAGAAAACTGGCAATACCAACGACTTGATTCTTGAGCTGATGATCTCAGATTTGTTCTGGACAATTTGTTGGAACAGCCATCCCGAATCGAAGTTCCATGTGGCCAATTGGTACATATTGATCCATCCCAGGTTGGCTTTACCTCCCACAATAAGCGAATTCTGTGGAGATGGAGCCCATAAAGATGTAGCACCATAAAAGGCCTTTGGTTTCGTCGATGTGGTGATATTCGAGAACGTAAATGTGTCCATATCGAACGAAAGCATTCTGTTAGTAGCTTCTTCGCTAGCTGAACAGTATCCTCCATAGATATAAATAGTGGAGGAAGTATCTGAGACGATGTATGTGGCATCTTGATAAAAGGACAAGTCCAGAACCTCGCCAAAGGAAAATGAATCTGTAGCAGACTCCCAAGAGTCTGAAGACGAGTCGTACTTGCTCAACAGGAAGATACCATCACCGCATAGATCATACTCTGATGAAGAGCTTTCAGAAGCTGTGAAAGCGTATAATTCTGATCCATACAAAAACAAAGATGAATTTGTAGGCGGCAGGCTTAGCGTGCTCACCGCTTGATCTTGCTGAAGATTGACCTCAGACAATGAGTATTCGGAATATTGATCTAGATTATCAAAGCCAGTGATGGAGAAGTTCAACGCAACCATGTCGTTGTTATTCAATCTCATGTAGATCTTCCCATCGGTAAACGAATAAAATGTTTCCCACTTAGCGGCGGCCCAGCTAAGGCAGAGGGCCCATGCTATTATGGCCCACATTGGAGATATATAGCTGTATGGGGAATAGTTGGCGCAAACAAAAACAGCGGATTCTGGAAACCAGGCAAACGATGAAGAAGAAGATGTAGAATACCGCTATGTTATTTAATAAATTATAGACTCGGGCTAAACATGGTAGTAAGTGCAAAAAGTGCTGGATCTTGTGTTTATGTTTTGCCTAATCGGGCATAATTACATGCATATTTCGATGCCCAGCATGATGTCGCAGGTTCTAATTCGAAGACAAGGGGAAGGTGGGGAGGATATTCTTGAACGTTCTCTTATAATTACCCAGCTATAAAAAAAATAAAAAAAAATCGTGTTTAGGTGGCTATTCGTGGTGTTAATCTGAGAGTGAGAAACGGCACTGAGGAACGGCTATTGGGCCACAAATTATGGGGAAAGGCGGATCCAGGATCAGCATGATGCAAGGGGAATGTTCGCAGTTTGGGGAAGTACCGTCTAACACATTTGTTTTTCTTGTATTTGGAGAAACGGCGCATTGGTGTGACTGATGCCGAGCAGTATGGCTTGCTTGGGAATACTTGGCATTGAACAACAATGGAATGTTTCGAGGCAAATGGCTGCTTCGTGGAAGCGTTTGGCTTATTTTGTTTAGTTTTTTTGGTCATTCACGGTTGAAACAAACGAGAATGGTAGGACTTATGTAAATTGCGCTTAGATAAGAGAATGGCTGGTTAGGAAAGTGAAATGGGACGGAACATAGTGAAATTGGAATGGGACAAGGTGAAATTTGGAATGACGTTTAGGGAAGTATTCGTCTTTGGTGGTTTGATTTTGTTTGTTTATGTTTTTGATGTTGCAGTCATATTGTAGTTTTGTAGGTGAGTGAACGCAACGGTCGGAGATGTCGTCAGTGACAACAATAACAACAACGATGTAATTAGTCTGTTTTATTGAAACTCTAATCTTGAAAATTCTTTTTGAGATTGTCTTTTGATTAACTTCTGAATGATAAAGAATACGTGATTTGCTCTGCAATTCTGTTCTTGCAGGCCTTCAGATCATATGTAAGTCCACACAGATGCTAGGCTGGTCGTAGAATATCAGCGTATACATACGAAGTTTGTCCATTTTTTTGTTTTTTCTATTTGTAGAAATCCAATTTTACTAATTAAATCGTTGTAGAGTTAAAAGACTTCCATTTTCTGTGAAGGTAGGTTGATCTACTCAAGCACTGTTATGGTGTACCACGACATCATTATGAAAAGTTTCTTCAATCAACAAAATCACTAATTCCAATTCGAAATTATCCGACGATTCTCGATAATTGATAATTTATTTATTGTCAAAACCTTATTTCAGCACAGAATCTGCTCACATAGTCAAATCGGCTTCTCGCGTATTGGTGTACTACAAGTAACAAGGCCGCAAGCTTGACCAAGAGCCACCATAAAAATAAATTAAGAGACTTTGACTCTCCAAGAAAAAGAACCTCCTTTAAGCAACCCAATTATAAACTTCATAGAAAAAAACGAAAAATTCTTGTCATCGGAAAGCTCTTCTCCATTTCTCATCTATCTACGGATCTCATTATGAACGCTTACTAAGGGCCCTGGTGATTGGCCTCAGTACATAGTGACCTCAACTAACCCAAAATAAAATTTCACTTTCCCAATTCAATAGTCACAATGCACTTAACCAACTCCTTAAAGTACAATTCCCAATATTTCCCACTTATTACCTCCCCACCCTAATTATAACTCTCCCACTAGCCTCATAAGCGCATTCGCAATCTATAGTTAAGAGGCCCTTACCAGACCCTATAGACCCATCGCCAACCAAAATCACTTCCACAAAAATCAAAAAGCCCCATACAAAACAGTCAAAAATACACACTCATGTAAAGTCTTCGTAATTTTCTCATTTCTCTCATTTTTCCCATTTTTCCTCTTTCCTCCAACCTTTCCACCGGACCCTATGACTCAGTGCAGAGTGGTGCGATCCAGAAAAATTTACTAGCGAAAAAAATCCCAACCTTTTCCTCCACTACTAGTGAAAAATCGAAAAATCACCAAAATGTCGACTTTCGGTTCCGTGTTCCGTGTCACCACCTACGGTGAATCCCACTGCAAATCCGTCGGATGTATTGTCGACGGTTGTCCTCCAGGTATGGACTTGACTGAGGCCGATATCCAACCTCAGTTGAGTCGAAGAAGACCAGGCCAATCGGCCCTCTCCACGCCCAGAAACGAGAAAGATCAAGTCCACATCCAGTCCGGTACCGAGAACGGCAAGACCTTGGGTTCTCCAATCGGAATGTTGGTCAAGAACGAAGACCACAGACCTCACGACTACTCCGAGACTGACTTGTACCCAAGACCATCCCACGCTGACTGGACCTACATCCAAAAGTACGGTGTCAAGTCTGCTTCCGGTGGAGGCCGTTCCTCTGCCAGAGAGACCATCGGCCGTGTTGCTGCTGGTGCCATTGCCGAGAAGATCTTGGCCAAGGCCAACAACGTTGAGATCGTTGCATTTGTCTCTTCCATCGGTGAAATTGCCATGGACAGAAACCCACAAGACCCTAAATTCCAAGAGTTGTTGAACACTGTCACCAGAGAGGGTGTTGACGCTACTGGTCCAATCAGATGTCCAGATGCTACCGTCAGAGAGCAAATGGTTAAGGTCATTGAGAAGTACAGAGATGCCAAGGACTCCATTGGTGGTGTTGTCACCTGTGTCATCAGAAACTGCCCAATCGGTTTGGGTGAGCCATGTTTCGACAAGTTGGAGGCCAAGTTGGCCCACGCCATGATGTCCTTGCCAGCTACCAAGGGTTTCGAGTTTGGTTCTGGTTTCGCTGGTACTGCCATCCCAGGCTCTAAGCACAACGACGCTTTCTTCTTCTCTGAGTCTGACAACAGATTGAGAACCAAGACTAACAACTCTGGAGGTGTCCAAGGTGGTATTTCCAACGGTGAGAACATTTACTTCTCTGTTGCTTTCAAGTCTGCCGCTACCATCTCTCAAGAGCAAGAGACTGCTACTTACGACGGTCAAGGCGGTGTTTTGGCTGCCAGAGGTAGACACGACCCATCTGTCACTCCAAGAGCTGTTCCAATTGTTGAGTCTATGGCTGCTTTGGTGTTGGTTGACCAATTATTGATCCAAAAGGCCAGAGAGGGTGGTAGATCGATTGTTGCTTGAGGATAATGCATAATGGAATAGAAGTAAAGTTATGAGAGGGTTGTAGGGGGAGTAGAGGCATAGTAGGAGAAGTAGAGGCAAAGAACTTCAGTGAATTAAGAGACGATTAATATGGAAGACTTGAACTTTGAGTGCTTAGTTGATAGTGCTCAGTTAGTGCTCAGTTAGTGCTCAGTAGGTAGTGCTCAGTTAGTGGTGTGAGGTCACCACCTAAGTCAAATTTTCCACATACATTTTCCAATTTTTTTTAATTTTTTAAATATATCATTTTTACAATCCCCTTCCTTTTCTCTATAAATCTCCCGCTTAAAAAAAACACCTGATGTCTCCAAATTTAGCGTCTCGAGCCTCTCGAGCCTCTCAAACCTCTCCATAGTTAAACTCCTCCTCACAGACTGTACCTCGCATTAGAAAAACCAATCCTACTCTACTCCCATATATCTACCCTCTACCAATGGATACAGTCCAAACGATCTTGATCGCTCTCTTAGCGGGGCTTGCGATCATCTCCATTGTCTTTTTCTGGCAAAACAGGGAAACTTCCGGCAAACAGAAGTCCAAATACTGCAAGCCAACGTTCTTGGTGGTGGGCCCCAACGGCAGTGGTAAAACCGCCCTTTTCTACACTTTGCTGAAAGAAGCAGAGGCTCCAGTGAGTACTGTCTCATCACTTGAACCAAATGTCACCACCATTGGCATCCCATTCTCCAACAAGGCCATCCAGTCTCAATACCAAATGATCGACTACCCAGGCCACTTGAAGTACTCCCAACTCTTAAGAAAATTGATTGTGGACGACATCACTGTTTCCAAATTGAAGGGTGTGGTCTATGTCGTCGATTCCTCGAGTCAGAGTTTGACTCAAGACGGTAAAATCACTGCTATTGCCAAAGATCTCTTCAATCTCTTGAGTCTCACAGAGAAGGTGCCAAACGGCGTTGATTACTTGTTTGCCATCAATAAACAGGACTTGTTTGACTCTCGTCCAGTTCCTAAGGTCAAGCAATTGCTCGAGGAGGAATTGGCCAGAGTTATCGCTGATGAACTCAGTGCTAAGGGCCTGGCTCGTGGTGGAAGCGGTATCGACAACGACGACGACGATGATGACGCACAAGAGTTCCACAAGGAAGAATCCACTAGAGAATTCTGGAAATCTGTCATTGGATCATCTGGAAAGTTCAGTTTCGAGATCTTGGAAGGTAACATGGAGTTTATCGGTGGATCAGTCACTAAAGGTAAAGTGTCTAACTGGGAGAACTGGTTCGACGAGAAAGCCGTCAATTATGGCGGCATGTAATCCACTAGATGGCCCCAGATGGCGCAGAGGGGAAGAACGACGGATCTTGCATTTCCTTTTGGCGTTTAGCTCGAAGCTTAGCCTGAAGGTGGTTGTTAATACGCATCTTGTATATGTCCTTATTCAACGTATAATTCTTGAAAGCAAACGTGCGTATTTTCTCGTTTAAATCTTCAAGTTCTTTCTTGAGGGCGTCCAGTTCCTTAACAAGTGTTTCGTACTTCTTGCTCTTTTCAGGGGACTCTTCCTTATCGTCTTTCTCCTTTGCTTTCCAGCCGATGGAGTTGGCGATCTTATTCCATGAGTATGGCTTTTCTGCCAAAGCTTTTTCGTTGGCAACTACAATTTTCTTTTCCAATTCGGTCCTTTCCTCTAAGAGCTTGTTATACGAGTCAGGATGAACTGCAGAGGCGTAGCTGTCGTCTTTCAAGTGGGAAGGGCATACGTAGAAAAAGTCGCCTTTGTTGGCGGCCAAAAGAACGGAGGTGGTGGGCTTGAAGCAGACCAGACACGCCTTGGCGTCTGAGCTACCGACTAGGCGCAATTGGAATTCATTTGGGAAGGGTGGAGCAGCAGCCATGGAGGAGGTGGAGTTGGTGATAGGCACCTATAGATAGTGAGAGCAGGATCAGTACATCCTGGGGAAGGTGGGGTGGGATTGAAGGGATTGAAATTTGATTTATGGAAATTTGATTTTTTTGATAGAGTAATTGGGCAGTCATTACGGGATCTGAATATTAAAAAATTATAATTTCTGTTCAATTGGTGGAAACTCCATGGACTATTGATCTTCACAGCCCTTAACTATGGCGCAGTGAAATTCCAAGGCTATGGCTGCGAGAGTCTAATAATAACCAATAAAGACGACAAGAATCAAGAAAATAAATTTCCAGATGAAAGTAAAAAAGGATAAAAATTAACTAAAAGCTCTCAATTTCCCCTCACTTCTTTTCCCCATTTTATATCGCCCCCTTGATTCTATTTATGTCTCGTTTCCTTAACGAGTTTCACATATTTTCAGCAAAAGTTACTCAGAAGAGCAATAAATGAGAGCAAAGTACAAGAGAAGGGAAACACACACGGAAAAGCGACAAAATAATTGACAAACCTTGCATTTCCCGTCAAATTGTGCATACTTTTGGACATAAAAAATTGATTTACAAGCCATTTTAATTTCTACAATTGATAAAACCAATCCCTATGGGCACCTCCAGCGACTGGGACAGCTGGACCCCTCCGCCTTACCTCACCCAAGCCAAAATCAAAATAGAAACACCTGACCAATGTCGCGACAGCCAATGTCGTGACCATAACAGAGACCCGGCCCGGTCACTACAGCCATAGTAAACACGATAAACCACAAAAAATCAAATGAAAAAAAATTTCTGAAACAATTCTAATTCATCTTCTGAACCCTATAAAATTCTTTAAAAGCCCTATTGTTATGGGTTTACTGCATATTACCCAAGGGAACCCGGAACAGGAAATCCCGACCGTCACTGTGTTCGTACCCACCTTGAAGCAAGTCACGTGACGTTCCCGCGTCCAAACCGAGCGAGAAAAAAAAAATGTCGTGGCCGTTCATCCCTTAATTGCCGCCCACAAGAAAAAAGTGCGCTTTCATAACTAATCTCAGTTTTCCTTCTCCTTTGTTTTCACTTGGTTTTGGTGGTTTTCTTAGTGGTTGCCAAATCACATCCCTACTTTATTTGGATCTTTCTAACGCCTTTTTCCCATTGGCGAACCTCCCCATCTGGCGGCGTGACTGATTCCTTTTTCAAACAAAACTTGTTACAGCAAGTGTCATTTTGGAGTTACCCAGTCGTCTCTCCATCACAACACTCGGTTTAAAAAATCGAGTTTTCCCATTGCTCATTGCCCCATCGCTACTAGCGGTTAATTAATCCCGAGCTTCCGTCCAATATGGCTGAACATCAAGAGGCTGACATTGACTCCATTGTCGATAGATTGTTGGAGGTCAGAGGCTCCAGACCTGGCAAACAGGTGACTTTGTTGGAGCACGAGATCCGTTACTTGTGTACCAAGGCTAGAGAGATTTTCATCCAGCAACCTATCTTGTTAGAGTTGGAGGCTCCTATCAAAATCTGTGGTGACATCCACGGCCAATACTACGATCTATTGCGACTCTTTGAGTACGGTGGGTTCCCTCCTGAGGCCAACTACTTGTTCTTGGGTGACTACGTCGACAGAGGTAAACAATCTTTGGAGACCATCTGTTTACTATTGGCCTACAAAATCAAATACCCGGAGAACTTCTTCATCTTGAGAGGTAACCACGAGTGTGCTTCCATCAACCGTATCTACGGTTTCTACGATGAATGTAAGAGAAGATATAATATCAAGTTGTGGAAGACCTTCACTGACTGCTTCAACTGTTTGCCAATTGCAGCTATCATTGACGAGAAGATCTTTACCATGCATGGAGGTTTGTCGCCTGACTTGAACTCCATGGAACAGATTAGAAGAGTCATGAGACCTACGGATATACCTGATGTCGGTTTATTATGTGACTTGTTATGGTCGGATCCTGATAAGGACATTGCCGGCTGGTCTGAAAACGATCGTGGTGTTTCTTTCACATTTGGACCAGACGTTGTGTCGCGATTCTTGCAAAAACACGATATGGACTTGATTTGCAGAGCTCATCAAGTCGTTGAAGATGGTTACGAATTCTTTTCCAAGAGACAATTGGTTACATTATTCTCGGCACCAAACTACTGTGGTGAGTTTGATAACGCCGGTGCCATGATGAGTGTGGACGAGAGTTTATTGTGCTCTTTCCAAATCTTAAAGCCAGCTGACAAGAAACCAAGATATCCTCCACCAAACAGCGTGGGGAATAGCAGACCGGTGACCCCACCGAGAAAGGCCAAACGAGGCTCGAAGTAAATGTGGACATGAATGACCTTGCCCTTCAAACAACACCTCACGGGTTGTTTTTTTCTATTCCAAAATTATTTCATTACGGAGGCGCAAGAAGCTATTCTTATCCATTTTTATTTCTCCCTTGTCATCATTCAAAGAATGATAGTGTATTTTAATGTTCTATTCGCCAGGCATCATTGAATTCAAGAACGAAGAAGGCTCCAGCCTTGTACTTCACATGCATCCCCTCCAGGTTACGTCATTCACATCTTAGCCAAACGCGTACATCATTTGGGGCTATGAAATCTTTCAAGACATCACGCGAAGACATGAACAGAAATTGAGTTTCGTTCCTTCGAATTGAGGTTGAATCCTCGTGTCAATGTATATACTTCGGAACACCGGAGGAGAGAAGATCCGATTCGCGATCGTGATTAGAATTCCCATGCACATGGTGGCCGCTGACAATTAACTACAAGAGATTAGAAGGGAAAGCAATTCGTAAAGTGTCTTGCAGTAAGCAGTCACCATTTCTATAGATTGTTACAATTTGTCTCACCAAGTGCGAGTTATATAGGATTTACATAGTTACCTGATAATGAGTACATGCGCCACGGCCTTGATTGAGTTTGGTTTCTTGTCGAAGCAAGCGATTGCTGAAGCATGTGACTGACTTACGGTTGTCTGCGATATGTTCTTTTTGCTGATGCTGGTTCAATACAATATTACTGTCCATTTTGTTAAGGGTGCGGAGTTGATGGGCGAGACGGTGGTTTGATTTTTAGTGTTTATTGCTTTTTTAGTATTAAATGATTTTATCCTGTTACATTGGGTTTGTAAATTATATTAAATTAATTGCATCTTTATTCAACTAAAACTCAATTCACACCAATGAATTTAGACGATGGAATTGGACCACCAAGGTTGGTTGCAAAAACACAGTCACAGAACATCACGTGCAATAGACTAGTAATTAACTAAGCACTAAACGGTAATGCGACACCCGTACACCGTGCCACCATCTTCGCTGCAGGACCAAACAGAAAAATCTGTGAGCGTATATGCAGACCAGTAGCCTCGCAGTCCACCCAGTGAAAAATTTAATCAAATCTTTTCTCGGTTCTAGTCGCTTGTTGAATACACAGAAAAAATGGTATGTAACGTGCCAAAAACGATATGAAAAGTGAAAACGTGTCCGTGATATCATCCAGAAAGCTTTTTTCCCGTTGAAAATCCCAGCAATAATGCATTTTCTGTCCATCCCTTTCACCCCTCCGTCATGAGTGTTTTGCCATTGAAGAAGCAAGCAACCTACACCACCAAACATCGAAAAGTGAATCCAAACCAGTGTCATTCGATTCTCCCACGTCGACAATATTGTCCCACCAAAAATCTCCACGATTCCACTGTTTTCATACCGTTTTTACTACACCCCCATCACTAGGAAAAAGTACTAACATTGACAGGTTTTAGTTCAAGACTTGTTGCACCCAAACCCAGCCTCTGAGGCCCAAAAGCACAAATTGAAGACCTTGGTCCAAGCTCCAAGATCTTACTTCATGGACGTCAAGTGCCAAGGATGTTTGAACATCACCACCGTTTTCTCTCACGCTCAAACCGCTGTCACCTGTGACAACTGTTCTACTGTGTTGTGTACCCCAACCGGAGGTAAGGCCAAGTTGACCGAAGGTTGCTCTTTCAGAAGAAAGTAAGCGAAGTTCATGAATCCTCATCCAAAAGTTAATATCTGTACACTTTTTATATAAACTCGTTTATATAATGCATGACTAGTATAGAAGAGTTGTAGATTTCGAAGTTACTGGGGTAGTGGTATGATCTGCTACTGTTGATTTAGTTAGAATTGATACATTCTGTCAGATTTGATCCCTATGAAAGGTTATGAGGTTGATTTGGTTTAAGGGGATGCTCTTGCTGAGTGTGGCTGCATTAGTGGTTAAGGGAAGTGAAGGGGGAGGTAGGGCAGTCAAACCACCAAAAATTGATCTAATATGGCAATTTATGTAAATGAACGAATTGAAAAAATTTGAATTGAAGTTTATACGGATCATTCGATTATGTAAATTTGTGACAATATTGTGGCTATTGGTACTGATGGATAGTGCTCTCTAAGAAGCCACAGATATCCCATCAAAAGGAGCGTAACCTACTAGTCTTGAGAGAAAAACACCTCAAATATCTTCAATTATGCCAACTTTCACTAGAGTATCCAAAATTGTGGAAAAAGTTGGGCCCTTATGTGTAGATTTGGCCCCCCCCTCTGCCCCCTCCAGAGTCCAGTGATCTCATTGACCCCACCATCAGACCCACCATCAAACCCCTCAACTAAACCCCGATACGACCCACTAAACCTACCAAAGAACATACAGAGCCTCTCCTAACATCTCACTTACAACACTTACAGCCCCAAATACAAGGAACGATTATTGAATTAAAACAAGTAACGAATACCAATACTTCAGTAAATTGATGACTATTATAACGCACAACATAACTGAACAATGCCAAGGCCCGCTGGTAGCTAAATCTCTAACAATATCATCAGATCATCATGTCCAAATTACACTAAATTTACAATTTGGACTTGCTGTGGAAACGAATAACCTCGTCAAAGGCCTTAGCGACCTTCTCCACATTACCCTCGTTCAATCCAGCAACACTGGCTCTACCAGAGCTCACCAAGTAGACTCCGTGGTTCTTCTCCAAACGTGCAACCATCTCTGGACTCAATCCAGTGAAGGAAAACATACCGGTTTGGTTAGTGATGTGGTCCCAGGTACCTGGAGTGCCCAACAGGAGCAATCTAGACTTCAATTCGTTTCTCATCTTGATGATTCTGGAAGACATGGTGACCAAGTCGTCCTCCCATTGCTTTCTCAATGAGTCATCGGTCAAGATGGTGGCAACAATCTTAGCACCGTAGGCTGGAGGGTTGGAGATCTCAGATCTGGTCAACTTGTTCAATTGAGACAAGATGGCTCTCTTCAAAGCGTCTCTGGCCTCCTTTGGCTCGCTGGCTGGCAAAACGACATGCAATGCACCAACACGCTCACCGTACATACCGACGTTCTTGGCAAAAGATTGACAGATGAGAATTGGAGATTGGAAAATACCCAGCGAGATGGCATTACGGATTGGAGCAGCGTCCTTGTCCAAGTTTCCAGAAGCGAAACCTTGGTATGCGGAGTCGAAGAGGGGCAAGTGACCGTTTGCGGCAATGGCTCTCAAGATAGCATCCCATTCTTGGGCAGTTGGGTCCAAACCAGTAGGATTGTGGGCACAGGCATGCAACAAGAAGATGGAGCCCTTTGGAGCAGTGTTGATGGTGTTCAAGTAGCCGTCAATGTCCAACTTCTTCTTCTCAGCGTCCCAGTATGGGTAGGTCTCGACCTTCAAGCCCAACGAAGTGAAAATTTGGTTGTGGTTGGCCCAAGTTGGCTTGGAAACGTAGATGGTGTGGTTTCCAGCGTAGAAGGCCTTCAAGAAGGCACCAGCCAAGTGCAAGGCACCAGTTCCAGACAAAGATTGTTGGGAAACGACACTTCCGCTGGCGATGGCTGGTGAGTCAGAGCCCAAAATGACCTTGGCAGACTCAGTCAAGAAAGGACCGTAACCAGAAATGCCCAAGTACTCGTGGTTGTAGCCCTCGGAGTCAATCAACTTTCTCTCAGCCTTTCTGACAGCCGGCAAGATCCATGGCTTACCAGAGTTGTCTCTATAAGCACCAATACCCAAGTCAACCTTGTCATCACGGGCATCGGCAACGTATCTGGCCTTCAAGCCGAAAAGTGGGTCAGGAGGCAACTCCTTGATTTCAGTAAAGTATTTAGACATTGGAATATTTGCTAGAAAAAGCTCCTGGGTCGATAACCGTGAATATAAGGTAAATATATATCACAGGAGAGTTCCTTTCAACCGAGCAAATCTGGGGAGCCTCGGGGTTATATAGGAAGTAACGCCGGTGGCACGTGACGTGGGATAGGGTCCATTTTTACGGTGGGCGTAAGATGGGGTAGAATGGAGGCTTTGGAATGGCGTTTTGACGGGTGCGGAGAGAAAAGTATGGAGAAGGCGATGATGAGATTTGTTTTCGTAGTTTCTGTTTCTTAAGCATAGATTCTTGGACCTACTCTCGAATGGCATTATCTGTCAGCGCGAAATGCCACTGCGAATGAGGGGAAAAAATGTCCCACCATCGATACAGGCAATTGGAGCCAGAGCGCTATGGCTGGAGTTTAGTAAGGAGGAGTTTGGAAATAGGCGAAAATGGAGTGATTTCCGGGATGAGGGAAATATCGGGAAGCGGTTCCGAGCATCGTTTTTTGGGGTTTGGCGTTTATGCAAGTTAGCGGATTATTTAGGGGAATTATGGGACAATAGTGAGAGACGAATGAGACAATAAGTGAAGTTTTGGGAATGAGAATGGAAGTGAGGATGGAAATTTGGAGTTTTGACGTGTTTTAAGGTTTTTGGATGATGTTGGTGATTTTTATATGATGATTTTAAAATGTTGATTTTATGTTAATTTACGTGTTTTTCATGTTTTCCACTTTTTCGTCATGTTTCTTGGTATTTCTCCATCCTTATCTATGGTCGGAATGTGGGGGGATGGGGCAGTTTCTATAGAGCCCGAAACATCCGCAACAAAGGCGTTCTTAGTGGGAAAATGCAAATATAGGATTTCAGAAACGACATTTAACGGTCAATAAAGGAAGCTTCGTCTTCAATTGGGCTGGAACGTTGTTGCTTCTGTGCCTTTTCTATTGCTCTCTCAACCTTCTCTTACTTCTCAGCTCAGAGTCACTATAACCGAAGGAAGTCAGGTCATATAGTGACAATAGACAAGAAGATTCTAAATTGTGTATATGTTGCATTCTGGCCCTTCTGGCTTGATCTATGGTTCTGAAGGTTGCATTGGAGGACCCTTTGGTCACACGACAAGTCCATAGACCTCACTGAGGTATCCACTACTACTCATCCACCAGAACACCCAGAGACACTCAGAGACACCCAGAGACACTCAGAGACACCCAGAGACACCCAGAAACACACCTAAAAGACGACAAAGCTCCATCATATCCACATACATTTCCACAACCATGTCCACATTCATTTTACCATACATTTCCATGCTCAATCCACTACCTGTCCATTCTTAATCACTACCATACATTCCCCCACTTCATTATCTCGATATTTTATTATACTCTAAACAACAGATCTCACCTCGAAGAATCTCTTCAAGAAATAAATCTGGAATAACGAGTTCAATGCAACAACAATAATCTGGAAAACAGACCACCACTTCACTCTCGAGTTGGTCGACTCAGCAGTGTTTCTGTGGGTTCTCTCTCTGATCACCAAGTAGTTCTGCTCAGCCTTGACGTCACTGGTCAACTGGTTCAATCTGGAGATGGCGTAATCCAAAGAATCCGACTTTGGGTCGTTCACATCAATATAAATGACTCCGTGAACATTGAAAGAAACGTCCAAATCGACTCTGCTGGACTTCTCGTTGGAGAAACAGTATTGGTACTTACCGTCCATTTGTGCCTTGACTTTCTCGTCTCCATGGTCCACGCCATTGACGGTCTTCTCCACCTTGTTATTTGGGGCGATAATGTAGAAATCAATCACGAATTGCTCGGCGTTGTTTGGGTTTCTTGATCCAACTTGGAAACTGATCGCCAACTCGTCATTTCTCTTCAAATTTTCAAAGAAACACTGCTTGCCGTGAGGAGGCATCAACACCGTGTGGGCACTGACGATAGCAGCCAAAAAGAGCCAAAGAGTGACGAATCTCATGGGTGAACAAGTGGTAGTTGGCGGTGACCTGTTAACTTAGTGCGTGTTTTTCGACTAGCACACGCGGTGAGGGCACGACCGGAGGGAGTTCGGACATGGGAGGTGAATTGGGAGGTTAGAGGATTGGTGAAGGGTGGAGAGTGGGGAGGATCATTGAATCGGGATTAGGAGATTTGGGCCTGTGTTCTATTTTTTTGATTTTTGGTGGTGGTGGAGGTAATCTATGGGTGCTCTATTAATAGAATAGACCCTAGTGCGGGAGCCTAATAAGTGAATGGGTGTACTTGCTGAGGCCACAGAGTTGGGGATGAGAGGGGAGTAAAATAATTATTTTAAAGAAGAGAATGTGTAATTTGTGATGATTTTTTAGTGATGTTATCCTTTCCAAATTTATTTTCGTGTTTTTTCCGTGTTTTTCATGGACATTGTTGCTTCGTTCGACGTCGCAGTAGGTGGCTCGTGTTCTCCATAAGCCACAAGATATGAATTCCAGAGAAGGTAGTTGTCAAGAGAGGGACCGAGTGAGATTTGAAGTAGGAAAATTGATCTGATGAATCTTGTTATTTTGAATGAGGCTGATTATTTTCATTTTTTTTTCTTTTGATGTTTCTTTCCGCTCTCTCATTGATACTTAGCAGAGCGATAAGTGTCTCTATGAAGTGAAGACAGGTTCGTCAAAATGAACACCCCAATCGGCATTTCAACAAATTGGTAATTTTTTTATGTTTTTAAAAGTTTCCAAAATATTATCGCTTTTTTTTTATGTGATTCTCTCCCCTTTTACAAATAACTTCACCATTTATGGCCTCTGCCTCAAATGACCTTCAATACATACCAGCGATAATTTGAAAGATCCACTTGCAACTGCAATTTATTTGTTTCCAATAATAAACTGAAATTTATTACATCCACCTCAAAAATCATCAGATATCTCTACGTACAATACTCACTGTGAGTACCATTCTTAGGTGTTTGTAGACCAAATGACAATAGACATATCCCATACATTACCCAAGCTCAACCAATACACCCACGTTCATATCCAAATAAACTTTTTATGCAAATATTTTTAGTTCCCTTCATATAATTACCAAATTAAAGTTCCATCTTCGAATGCAAGTCCATATCTCACATGTAGATATAAACACCTCAATGCACCAAACATTTCAACTAAATCACCCCAGTAAGTCTCCTTTTTTTCATCACCCTCTCTACTCCAACCCTACATTTTCTCCTTATATTCGTTTATCTTTTATATGCCAATTGGTGGTTAATCCACACTATGCTACGTTTACAAAGGCTTCATGATCTCGTCGTAGAGCATCTTCTTCAAGTCACTAATTGACAACTCGTCCTTACGACGGTCAAAATCGAAGAAATCCTCCGGAATAGGATCACAAACAGGCTCATCGTTTGGATCATGATACAACTGAAGATATGGATGCTGCAATGCTTTTTCAACAGTGATTCTCTTGGTAGGATTGAATGCAAGCAACTGCTCCAAGAGATCAATGGCCAATGGGTTCACGTTAGGGATTCTGCCAAACAATTCACTCAATGGAACCTTCTTACAGAAGGGGAGCAGTCGAATGTACTCACGAGCCCTTTTCAGCTTGATATTATAGTAGTCCTCCAGGTTTGGCGTTCCCAACACCTCCATAATGAGCCACAACTGGTTGTGGTAGTCTCTTCCTGGGAAAAGTGGTCTTCCGCTAAGCATTTCGGCTAAAATGCATCCCACACTCCATACATCAATGGCAGTAGTGTATTCCTGGAAAGTAAGCATGATTTCTGGTGCTCTGTACCAACGAGTAGCCACGTATTCGGTCATAAATCCGAAATTGTCCTCAGACGAGGCTACCGACCGTGCAAGACCAAAATCACAGATTTTAAGGTCACAGTTCGAATTAAGAAGCAAGTTCGATGGCTTCAAGTCACGGTGAAGCACATTAGCCGAGTGTAATGCCTTCAAAGCCCGTAGAGTCTGATAAATGAAGTACTGGATGTGATCATCACTAAGTTTTTGGGTCCGAATCACCTTATGCAAGTCTGTCTCCATGAGCTCTTGAATCAAGTAGATCTCAGTGAAATCCTCGTATGTTGCCGGCCTTTGCAAGGCAAGAATCGAGATGATGTTCTCATGGTTGAAGTTTTTAAGAAGTTTAAGTTCACGAAGTGTCCTCAAACAGAGCATCAGCCGCTCAAACGGCTCAATCTTTTTGATAGCAACTTTTTGTTGGGTTGGCTTGTGAATCGCCAGGCAAACCACTCCATAGGCACCTTGGCCAACCACGTCTAGGATCTGGTAGTGATCTGAGACGTTAAAGGCAATAGGTTTTTGGGTTTGCTGCAGACTTTGATGGGGCTGTGGCTGTTGGTGGGTTTGTGGTTGTTGGTGGGGTATTGGAGGATGCTGGGCTGCAGCGTATGGGTATCCTTGAACCAGCAGCATGTTGTTAGGTTGGTCCATCTGAAAAGCGGTGGTGGTAGGTAGTTGGCAGTATATATATGTGAGGTGAGTGATTAGGTTTCATTGGAAAATGCCGGAGGCGCGTGCAGGGGACTGATAAAGTTCGATAGTGGAATGGGCGCGGTCATATCTTTGTTACAGAATGGGGGTATGGGAATTTTAGACATTAGGGTTAGGCCTATGGTTGCAAATGGTGGTTGATGCATGATGCATGCTCTAGGCACGTTTCTATAAAATTGATGGGTTTTATGTGTATAGGTGCGTCGTGATGCGTCGCCGGTGTCAGTGCGGTTGCTGCAATCGGGGCCCGTTGATGTGGATCACGCACCCAGGCTAAGCACCGTTAGAAGGGCAAAAACACTATCGTACCGCGCGTCCACGATTCACTGTCGCTTGTGCGCCAGACTACATGTCTGATTGGGAAACCTTGGTAATTATACAGCCCAAAACAAAATAAACCTAAAATACATAAAACTCTAACTAAATTCGTAACGGGTCGTCTCTAGTCGTTTTTTTGGGTCGCCTCTACTTCTTCTTACGACCAAACAACCCCTTCTTCTTCTTCTTTTCCTCGGGGTTCAACGAGGACGCACTGTAGTTGCCCGCTTGGTAGATTGGTTGGTTAGCCCCGCTGAACGACGCAACTGGGCGCGAGTAGCCTGCGTTCTGATCTGCAACCCCACTGTCGTCTTGACCTGTCAAGTTGTAGTACGAGAAGTCCTCGTGGAATCCCCACCCTAGTCTGTTGGACTCGAGCTGGTCTCTGTAGGACATGTCTCCAGTGATGGCGTACTCGAAACCTCTAATTGTGTCCATAGGACGCTCGTTTCTGTTTCTGGTTGGGTTAGACATGTCGGCGTTTCCGATGGGTTGGCCAAAAATGTCCTTCAAGTCTCCTGATTCCTGAGACAAGTAAGATGGTCTTCTGTTGTATGCGCCACCTTGGTTGGCCTCCTCGAAAGGTTGTTGTTCGTTGACAGCCTTCAAAATTGGATCATGAATGTTGGCAGTGTCGACCTTGAGGTGACTGTCGTCCTCGTGCTGAGGAGCGTAGTTTGGTCCCTTGTTCTTGGAAGGGTTTCTGAAGATAGCCATAGTGAAAAGAAAAGTTGGTGGTAGAAAATGTTGACCAGGAGGGAAAAGTGGTCCTTTTACAGGTGGTCGGATTGTCCTGCAGTACAGCCTTCCCCCGAAGGTGCTGCAGGTAGCTGCATCTGGGGGTGGATAGATGGATCCGGGCGAGGTGACTGATTTAGCGAGAGTTGTGAGACCGGTGCAGTTTCAGACAACGGGCTGTGGTTTACACTATGAATGTTTCTATTGTGGGTAAATTTAGAGTAGGACAATCTTCAGAGTCAGGGATTTCCTCTTGTTTGACATCACATGCGAGGAAACTCATGGCGCATAGAGTGATTTACCTCTCAGTAGTTCCCCTGTAGTTGGTGCATATGCAGAAGATGAAAATTCGAAAACCTTTCTAGATGCATTCTACCATCATACTAATGGCACGGTGCTAATAATTTTCCACCACTCGAGGGGCACAGCCAGCGGATCATAGCAAGATCCGTCCGGTTTATGCATGCACTATTTCAAATTTATTGCGGTTGTCAAGGCTTTGCTGTAGGGTTCGGCATTTGACCAATTATGGAACCCGGGCCGCGAGATGTGAGGCAGTGCTGGTAGCTTTTTTGAGTTCTGCGCATGCATCAACTGAGCACTCCGCAGCACTCAATTTGTTACTTATTGCATAGAGGGCCTGCGCATGGGCATGGCTTTAGTTCGTTTGAAGTGAATTTAGCCGCAAGGAATACCGAGAGCAATATTCGGGGCTGAATCTTGACAATACCCATAGTGGGAAAAATGTCAAAATCTCATGTTAAAACCTGGAAAAGTTGGGGAACCTGTGTTATGCGCACAGACACTGCCAAAGCATACGAACATTCATTATCGCGAGTATGCGAATATTTTTTACTCCTGTTGAACACGTAATGCACCAGCAATATTAGTTGCTGATCGCGTCTCTAGCAGATCTCAGGTCGCAAGTTCAAATCAGGTAAAACTTGGGGCAGTCGCTGGACTAAGCCTTGTGAGACCTTCATTATGAGCACGTTCGCAGTGACTTGAATTTCTCATCTGTCATGGAACTGGTGCGATGCGTTATGCAGAGTATGCGACTACTTGTTGAGATGCGCCTTTCAGATTCTTAATGTGCGCATGCAACCAGCATGAGACAGATGAGAGGATGAAATGGGGAATGACAATGCTGGGAGTTTTCAAATGCCGTTTATTGTGAAATTGGGGGCAGGGGGGAGGTGGACTGCTTTCAGGAACAAGAAGTAGGCGTCGTATAGATCTGAAAGTGATCTATACGAGTGATTATATGGTGATCTGGTGAAGGAAGGGGTTCAATGGGGGTGATCTGACGATATGATTCTTGCTTTATGGTTCAAGCGACGTAGAGTCTTCGTTCGATGATCCTTAAATATGAAACAATTGACAAACTCTGGATCTTGTCGGTAAAGTTTGAAAATTTTGTTACCTCTAAGATCATCTCTATGCTTCAATATTCAGGTCTTTTGAAACGTCATCGACTCAACGAAAAAGTCTTCCGAATCAGCCTCAAACGCGTTTCCTTCGCTTCGAGTTTGTCAATTGGACCAATTCTGTGACTTTGCTTTTGGTCCCAGTTATTTTTTGGCAATGTGGATGGCACGGCTGATGTGAGGTTTGATCTGAAGTGGAGCCTGAACTGGTTTCAGTAAATTTTAAAATGCAGCTCAATTTCACAAAAGAAGCAGATCAATTAAAGCAATTGCGGTTTAAAGAATAAATCACGTCTACACAGAACAAGTTTTCTTAACCTTAGTTGAGATTTGGAAATACCCTGAACAGCATCTTCTCTATCCATATACTTATCGGAAAGATTTCATGAGCCCAGGGGGCAAAATTGTGGCAAAAATGAAAGCCCAGGGGTAAGTTTCCATCTACAAAGCCCCTCTTTTATCTTTCCCTGCTTTTTTTTTCTGATCATTCGCCTCGTGGTGGGTTCTATACGGCATCTTATATCCAGCCAGCAGACGCGCATGGTCGTATTTATGCGTCAAGTCCATGCCAAGCATATAGACGCATAGCCTCCAGCAACGAAAGAAATTTGACAAACAAAAATTTTGAAAATCTTCGATTGTCTCTCAAGATAGGCTTCGTTATATTTTTATAGGTGAACTTACTGTATTTGGGTGGTTTTATTGGACTTCTTAGTACAACCATAAATCATGGAAGATTTCTCATATAGAGTTTTACAATGGTTTATGTAAAAAAAAAAAGTTGAACTAAATTTTAACAAAGATCTAAAATCCTATTCAAGATCTCCAAAAAAATAGAAAAAATAATGGGGCGAGCTGGGAATTGAACCCAGGGCCTCTCGCATGCTTGTATGTCAGTTCAGTGTACTGAACCGTCGCCCAAAGCGAGAATCATACCACTAGACCACACGCCCGATTATGAATGATTACCGTGGATTGCAAAATAAACCAGCTCTAACAAGTCTGCAAATTTATCAAGAGATCCACTATTTTGACCACTGTCAAAAGGCTCTCAAATAAATATATTTACTATGTAATTAGGTCAACCCATTTTGCTCCTTGAATGTGTCCCAGGCCTTGTTCAATGCAACAAAAACTGCCTGACAGATCATCTGGTCCTCCAATTCAAATTTGCCCAATTTATCTGGGTGAATGCTGCTGATGACTTTCAAATAATTAATTTTAACTTTTTTCGTCAACATCAAGTCGTTAATGGTGATTTTCTTCTGCAAGAATGGGAATCCAAGTCTTGCTGGAATGACTTCATCTAAGGTCATAAGCAAGTTTCTCAAATTGTCCTCTTTTCCTTTAGTCCATGCCTCGATCTTCTCATGAACTTGGTCATGAAGTCTGAACTTCATCTCATCCTGCACTTTTTCGTCATTATGCTGTTTTCTGATCTTTTGCAAGTTCTCTGTGTTAGAAGGTGCCTGTTTTGGCTTTGGCTGTGTTTTCACCTTCTGCACAGGCTTAGGTGGATTGACGATGTTGTTAATACGTCTTTTGGCGTCCATAACCTTCTTGTCAGTGACACCATGCGTGGAAACAAGCTCAACGTAGCACTCTAAGGATTCTGGAAACTTCTCCATCATCTCCAATGACTCTGCTTTCCTTGTTAGAAGCTTAATGTACCAAGTTTTGATTGGTTTTTCACTTACTGTCCAGGAAACATCATCAATGCTTTCTCCCACTAAACCAAGACCTTCTTCACACGAATCCTTGGCCGTTTTATAGTTTCCAAGCTTGATATTCGTGATCGCTAAGTTTGATGTGATCACTATACGAAGCTCATGCTTAGCAGGTAATGCCTCAAGACACCTAATGTATGCTGTAAGAGCCTCACCATAGTCTCCATTAGTGAAAGACGTTGTACCTCTTGCTTTGAACGTTTCAAAGTCGGATTGCTGGAAAGCGTTTAAAGGCTCTGCGGTAGCAATTCTTGGTTTCTGAGATACTTGTTTTGGGGCTCTTCTTCTGGATGGCGAGATGTAAGTCTCCTCTTTTCCAGCGGATTTTTTGAACCGTTCAGCCGGAGTCAAAGAACTGCCACCTCCAAGTCCTAAAAGATCAACTTCAGCAGCTTGTTTGACGGCTGGTTTTGCTGGAACTTGTCCATTTCCAGCAGCAGAAGTTGGTCTAGATGAGGAAGCACCAGGTCTAGATGCCGTGGTTGGTCTTCTTGGAGGCAAAGCAGGCTCAGGCGTGACTCTTTCGCCTTGTCTGGCTGCTGGAGTCAGAGATGGACGAGTAGGAAGATTGACTCTACTTGCAGGAGAAGAACGTCCTGAATTCGAATGAACGTCACTCGATTCCTTCAGATTTGTACGTCCAAGACTCTCGAGCCTCTCACGTTGTCTCTCCTTCTCTCTTTGTCTCTGCAAACGCATAATTCTCTGAATTTCATCGGAATTGATGTTATCCTCATCCGTTCCGTAATCTTCAAAGTTCTCACCACTTTTGTTCACCTCCGAGGCTCCATCTTTGTATTTATGCTGATTTCTCATCCAAGCAGGCATTGAAGGATCGCCATTTTTCGTCTGTGGACCCTGTAAGTTGTTGATATTCTTGATAACTGCCTTTTTGGACTTATCAAGGAACCAAGATGCTTTTTTAAAGATGTCCGTAGAGAGATCTTGTAAGTTTTTACCCAAATCGGGCGATGCCAGGGCTCTCCCCAGGTCTCTTCCATTTTGAGGTGTTCTCAGTTCTCCACCCATAATGAAGTTCACACAAGCTTGTAAATCTGGACCAACAGTGGCAATTGCACGGTTGGAAACGTCAACAGGGAACCCAATATCGACCAATCCGGCAAGAACAGTGTCCTTTTCGTCTGTGGCTTGTCTTGACAGTCTTGAAACGGGCCTTGAGGCCGAACTTGATCTTGAAGGAGGATTGGAGTCTCTAAGTGTCTCCACAGGAGCAGATCTCCTTGGTTGAGCAACTGGTTGAGCAACAGGTTCGAATGCATCGGTGAAATCATCATCTAGAAGTGAAATTTCGCCGTTTCTAGGTGGATTCGTGGATGAAACCGGATGTGGAGTTTTGATCGTTTGAGACGCCATTGGAGCGGCATTTTGGACACTTTCGGGCTTCTTGGTCTCGAAAATGGAAAAAGGATCAAACTCACTATTTGTCGTTGGCCGTGGCGTCGAAGACACGGATGCTGCAGGGCTCTGACCCTGATTTGGAGATAAAATGTCTAGATTCGACCATGTAGACTTGTTTTGGGTCGAATTCAGGACGGATAAATTCTGGAGCGACAGATTTAGCGACGCAGACAGTGAAGTTCCCGCTGCCGACAGGAATAGGTCGGCAAAAGCGTCTTTTTTGGGAGGAGCCATGGTGGTGGAGATTGAGTAATCGGTGAGCCACGTATAAGGTGGAGAGGTCACGTGAGCGATAAACAAGAGTGGGTAGATTGCTTCAAGTGGGGGGTGTTTTGGAGGGGGTTTGTGGCGATTCCCAAAAGGAAGATATCCTAAGATTAGTAGAATCATAAAGAGTTGATAAATCACCAATTTGGATCTGTTTGATGGAATTTCTGTGGGGTTTACATTGAGTAACCTCTGATAGTGATAAGTCCACCACATTCATGCCAAAACTTCGAAAAATTCAAAAAAAAAAACAACATCAATTTCAAAAGCTCACTGATTAATCACTAAAATTCTTTTTTCTCCATCCACTACGAACACCCTCCAATTTCATGCCTTCCCCACTGTATCACCACCTTCCATCTGAGATGCACACCCGTACACCACCAACCATACATAACTTCTCATCTCAGAAAAATTCTAACTCATATAACCAAAAACCAGCCATGCATTTGATGTACACTTTGGGCCCAGACGGCAAGAGAGTCTATACTTTGCAAAAGATCACCGAGGAGGGCGAGATCACCAAGTCTGCTCACCCAGCCAGATTCTCCCCAGATGACAAGTACTCCAGACAAAGAGTCACTTTGAAGAAGAGATTCGGCTTGTTGCCAACCCAAAACTAAGTTTAGGGAATGAATTCGGTGATCCCTAGGACGAGAGAATGTTGACTTCATCTTTTGTAGCATATTAATAAACGGAATTTGTGAAAGGAAGTGTAGAAGGGGTGGTATTGGGGGAAGATGTGAGTTGAGAGAGTTAAGCAAGAGAGGGAGCTCCAGAGGGGGTAGAGAGAGGTCTGAATGGGGAATTTGTAACTTCTTTATTCCTTATTGAGTTTGGTATAGCGTTTGAATGAGCTAAGGTGACGTCGTTTGTTCTTTTGTTTAGCAAATGTGTGTCATTTCAGACCACAGTTGTCTCTCTCAACCATAGTGACTTAGAGGACGTAAGCAGTCCACAAAAGTGTCTCTATATTCCTTTAAGCTGAGATGTTTTCACCCTGATCAACGACTATGATCTTTGTAGCTCCAAATTGGTCTCTTCTTGGGGTGTTCGTACCAACTTTGTGTGTTCTGTCTCACCATCTATGATCATTAGCGATATCCACCATAATCATCAATTTCCTATGTTTATCCATAAAAATAACATCCCACCTAAAGAGGCTCACGTTTCTGACCGGTTGCTTCTAAATTATACTCAGCACTTTGGGAGTAGTTGGCCCACATCCGTGCCAAAACCTCTGTATCTTTGTTTTTGTTATTGATCTCATTTAAGCTCAAATTCATGTTGTGAACGGACTCATTAAGTGTTTTCTGACTGTTAGTAATCTGTGGAAAATCGAACATAAACTTATACATACCATATTATTGACGATTCTTGATAGTAATGCCTCTTGGACTTGTTCGTGTGGATTATCCATAGGCAACTTATTCGATGACATTTTTGAAGATTTGTGGTGTTGAAATGATTGAATGAGACGCGTCTGTTTTTATTATTTGACGGTCACGGGAATTTTGTATGTGGGGTGTGGAAATCAGTGGATCTGATGGTAAAAAGTACGTGTTTATTGATATGTAAATAAGAGCCTGAGTCGCATTCATAGTGTAGGTCTGGGGAACGAGGTAGGTCCATGCATTTGGATAAAGATGAGGGATTTTGAAAAAGTGAATATTTTATATGAGCAAAGGTCAGAATTTGGATGACGGTGCATTTTTTGAAAATTTAAAATGTTGAGTTTTGAGGGAAATTCGTGGGGGCATTGGCATATCTCCATACATTACCTCACGAAGTATGGGACATGTCTTAGAGGGCACTACCAAATTCAAAACACTAAAAAAATTAGAATAGAAATGAATTCAATGTACTAATTTGAGTCTACAAATCCCAATGAAACCTACTTATCCACATGTTTTCCCGTGAAGATGGCCCCAATTACCTCACCTACTCGTCCACACCAATCACCACTCACCACACCACAAAACCATTCAATTATTCAACTTTTTATTCCAAATTGTTATAAATATTAATTACTATTCTATCGGTTTGAAGAGGGATGGACAATTTCTTTACAAAGACTTCAAAAATCCAATTATGTTGTCACGTCTCAGAGCTCCATACAGAGGAACCATATTAATGAGAACATGACAACTTTCCATGGAAAGAGCCAAAACTGAAGTCAAGAAGAATTTCAAAAATCACTCTTCAACCTCCTTATTTAAACTCCCTCCCATTAAATCTCATCCCCACCTCAAACCTTCCCATATGATACATACTAGTACATTACCCATGGAAGCCAAAATCATTCATAAGACTGTCCACATCCTTCCACAAAGACTCGTGGTTCAATTCAAGCATATCTTGCTCCAAGTTACCAATCACACCTTGCGATGGCGACTCGTTAAGACCAAGATACATCTCGTTTTCTGGCCTATTTCTTGTGATGCCATGTGGTGGGTCCATGTTCGATAATTGGCCTGGGCTGGCTGCAAACTTGATGTTGTTGAATGCAACGTTGCGCTGTGGTTGCTGGTAAGCGATTTGACCCTTGAGAACGGTCGGCAGCACTGAGTTTTTGGAGTCATCGACCTCTGCACTGACAGAAGGCGATGTATCGGTGCTAGTATTGACAACCTTGAAGATAGAGCTTCTTTTCGACGCCGAAATGGGCTGTGGATCCAAGGGAATCGTTCTGATGATCTTTCTCGCCTTGGATTCGGCATCTTGTAAGCCTGAGAGAGACCTTCTCTTCCTCTTGCTGGAGTTGGAGCTGCCTGGAGTCGATTTCTGGCTCAAACTCTTGTGTTCCGAGATATCTCCATCCTTTTCTTTGTTTTCGTCGTCTGTAGACACAGCAGCCTCTTCAGACATGTTTTCTGAGAGTCCCACTTCATCCTCATTGTCATCTCCAACGTTATCTCTCACATCTGTCTTGATATTCAACTTGGCCATGCCCACTTGGTCTCTGAGCAACGATAAACAGTCAAAGAAAAGCGACGCAGACATTCTCGAGCGGATATTGATGGTGAGTGTGGTTGCATTCTTCTCATCGAGGGTCTGGAACAAATGCCACATGTTTCTCATGATTCCACTGGCTCTATAGGCGATATCGTGTCTCAAAACAGACGCCTTGGCCACTAGAGATATGGCCATCACGTAAATTTGCTTCCCCGCCTCCACATCAATTACAGATTTAAGTGGAGAGTTGGCCAACTTCACGATGATACATGATGCTTGCCAAAGGTTCAAAATCGAGACCAGTGGCAAGTATTTCATATAGTCCTTATCCTTAGCCTGGCAAATTTCAGCGTGACTAATCAAGGAAATGGCTGCGTTGTATAGTCTAACAAGACCCTTCGATAATTCAGATAAGGGCATCTTCGAAGCTTCTAAGAAGTAGTGGGTAAGAAGGTGAATTCTAGCCACGATATATGAGAACTTTCTGTGTCCATCCTCGTCGCTGCTTTCGAAAGTAAGCTTGATTTCAAGCTCATCCAATTGCTTAAGGAGAATCTTCAAAAGAGCGAGTCTTTCGTTGACGTGAGCCGAATCTGCTGATGTAGTTGAGCTGATCGTCTTGGCAACTTGATCTTCGAAGTTTGCAATTTCCATATCTTGTCTTGTTGCCGTAGGGAACCCAACATGTTGTGCGGTGAGAGTGTCGAACTGAACAAAGGCAGGGAACCCAAAAGCAGCGGCAATTTTCTGTGAAACGATGTTGCAAATGATCCAGGTTTTGATGTTTTCCTGTGCCATTGCAAGTTGTTGCGGATTTGTCCGAGTTTTCTCGTCTTCTAGTAGCTGACTCGATGAATGTAGACCAATACGTATAGCCTGGAAAAGAGCCACACCAATGGTGTTCCAAGAAGAGTCAGCGCTCAAAGACGATGTCAATGGAGGCCAGAGAGTATAAAGAATGAAAGCCTGGACCGAATAGACCGAGGAAACGTTCATAATGGGCTCATCTTCCTCGGTAGGATTATATCTCGTGATAGGCGAGATTGTGATCTCTGCAAGGATTTCCTTGATCAATGGCGATAGTTGCAACAATAAGGATTTATCGTCACTGAATCTCCTGAGTCCCACAAACATCATAACCCAGAATAAGGCCGGACAGAGCCTATATATTCTCTCTGGACCTTTGACCACATCAACAACAGGCATAATGGGGTGGTACCGTCGAACATACTCCATGTAGAGGTTTGAGATCATTTCAGAGCTCAAGACGATGCCATCAAGAGACTTTTCTTCGCATTGAAGAGCAGATTCGGGGATATTTACCCTCAGAGGCTCAGCCGATGCCAGTTTCGATGGAAATCTCACATTAGAATCCAAATTTGGAGCTGGACTGAAGCCAAATGGTGGCTCGAACGTTGACTCTTTCCTGGAAAGTGATGCTGGTTGTGGAGAGACAGAAATGGGCGTTCCATCAGTGGATAAAGTCGGTGTTACTTTCAAGACATCGGCAGCGGTGTGAGGACCAATGAAAGACCGTTTCAACTCGGCAAACTCCTTCTCCAACAGTGCTATACGGGCCCTCTTCTGCGTTCGCTTGAATTCAGGCTTCAAGGCACATGAAAGGCCCTTTTTCTCGCATCTGGTGCATGCCAGGGGATACTTCTCAGTGGCATCGCACTTGGACTTCTGCTGACGGCACCAAGTACACGCCAATCTTCGGTTTTTCGTCAGCATATCAATTTTGCCGCCCGTCTTTTCATCTAGAACATTATAATCTCCAAGTTCAGGCGATTTTTCCTTCTTAAATTGACGTTTTAGCTCATGGAGCTCATGCGAAATGTTCGCTATATGAGCGAGTCGATCTAGCGATGAGTTCGACTCCATTTGGGGACATTATTTGAGGGAAACGGATACAAGGGTAAAAGAGGGGAACGGTGGGAGATTTCTGCCGATTTTCTGTGTTTTGGGGCCAAGATCTCGCGATGGATCTGATGAGGTTAAGTATGGTCAGATGAGGTTTAATATGTGCACGTCAGATGTGTAGGTGAGAGAAGATCATCACGGACTTTTTTTCTGGGGATATTTAAAATTGTCAATTTTTGATCTTAATCGGGCTAAATTGGCATCCTGATTTCGAATTTGGCTTTTTTCCGGACTTTTTTGGTCGTCTTTTGCCTGAATTGAGACACCTTTGTGGTTGTATTAGTCAAGAGCAACGTCCACTGGAAATTGTGGTTACAGCGAGAGATAAAGTTCAATTTCTTTATATTTCGATTTGAATCACATTTCTGTGAAAAATTTCATTTCTTAATTTCTGAAAACCATCCAAATTGGGTAATTTCTGGCGGCCTTTTATAAGCCTTCGAGGTACTGAAAAACCAACGGCTACATCCACAGAAAGTCGGCTACAACGCTCAATTTTCCATTCATAAACATTGCACATCGTTCGAACTTCCTTCATTGCTCATCAAAATGATCAAAGCTGTCACAAGAGCGTCGTTTGATGTCAAAATCCTCTTGGCTTCCGTTCTCCTTCGAAGAGCCAGTTTTGGCCTCACAAACCAAGTCCTTACATTGTTCTTAGAGTCTGCTGGCATCTCTAAGCTGAATATTGGTATTTTTATGACCTTAACGTTGGTCGGAGACACATTTATTTCGTATATCTTGACATGGTTCTCTGATTCCATTGGACGTCGTTTAGTCATGGTTATTGGATGTGTTTTGATGCTTGCTTCAGGTCTTATATTTGCGACCTTCCTGAATTTCTGGATTCTCCTTTTTGCTGCCATTGTCGGAGTCATTTCGACGTCTGGTGATGAAACTGGGCCATTCAAGACAGTGGAGGAGGCCTGTTTGGCACATCTTACCGCTCCAAAGTATAAGGCTCATACATTTGCAATTTATGGGTTCCTTGGAACACTAGGGGTAGCTTTAGGAGCTTCTTCTTGTGGTTTTTTGGTCGATTTCTGGAACTATTCTCTCGATTGGCCTTTATCTAAGTGCTACAGGGCGATTTTCATTGGTTATTCGATTATTGCATGTTTTAAATTGTTACTAGCCATTTGTTTGAGCAGCAACTGCGAAATTTTTGAAGATTCCTTTGAACAAATTGAAGGTTCTGAGGCTGTTGCTCCAGAAATCAATCAAATCGCTAAAAGATCAACACAAGCGTCCGGAAACGAGACAGAAATCATCAATGAAGAAACTCACTTGCTTGGAGATGAAATTCTGCAAGAAGCTGCCAATATTGAACCCCCAATTGATCCAGTGTCGTCGGTTTTCAAGCCTGAAACCAGAAGAATCTTACCTCGTCTTCTTGTGGTGTTTATGTTGGATTCTTTCGGCTATGGATTCATGCCACCAGCTTGGATCGTTTACTACTTCAAAACTGTGTTTGGAGTAGCTGCTTCTGCTGTCGGAACACTCTTCTTTTGCACGAATTTGGTTGACTCCATCTCTTCCATCGCTTCAGCTTTCACATATGCTAAACTTGGCCCAGTCAAGGCAATTTTGGCTGCTCAATTGCCTTCAGCATTGTTCTTCATGAGCGTTCCACTCAGTCAATCGTTTTATGTGGCTGGAGCATTTTATTTCTTGTTCTGTGCTTGTGCTACAATGGATGTTGTTCCAAGACAGATTCTTTTGACCTCTATCATTCCAAAAGAGGATCTAATTAGAGTCATGGGAACTGTCAATATTGGAAAAACATTTGCACGTTGTGTTGGACCTCTTTTCACCGGAAAACTCTCGGAACATGGCCTTCTTTATGTTGGCTTTATAGTGAACGGTGCTTGTTTAATTTTGGCCGACACAATTCTCGGATTGAGTTTTATGCATTTGGATCATGATATTTTAGCATCACACAAGGCATAAATAGGTTTAAAAAATCATTTTTGGATTCTTTTTTACAGGTCCTGACGATTTTTCCTCATCAAGAAATTTAGCCAGAATCGGCCTTTTTTTGAGCACGAATGGTGACATCAACATTCAGTTAGGTAACCTTCATTGTTCTGTCTGGTGCCGCTTGTCTTTTGACTAGACTTCGATTGTCCAATGGTGTGTTTTGGTGGATTGTTCTTATTTTCCCAATTTCTCATTGGAAGGCCAATTTTTAAGCCCTAGAAGCCCGGAATTGTTCACTGAAGGCTTTGGATGCTTCCGGAAAGGCACAACGAAAGCGCGGCGTGGTCAATTTGAAATTCGACCTCGAACGGCAAGTGAAATCGATCAAGATGGTGGCGCTGGTCGGCCTTAAGAGATTAAGTATCTGCAAGGTGAATTCCCTAGATGGGACAAATTTTGAAACGCTAGCAGTACCACGAGGGCATTACAGTCATCCCTGTCTACTCCAAAGTTTGCTACAATGAATTTAAAGGCGACAAGGCTCGTTCAAGCATAAGCCGACGCTTAATGCCGTTTTACGTCGTAGATACTACGGAGAAAATCGTTACACCCGAATCGGGACACATCAATGTTGCATTTTCTTCGATTATTGCTATCTTCAATGTTACCCATTTCAATACAAAACATAAACGCCGTATATCTACTACGCTGTCTAATCTCAAATGCAAGAGGCTGTTGCGGTGTGGTTCGCTGCAAGGACTGCCTTCGCGCCCGCAGACCCTGCCTATCAACAATGATGCGTGGCTTCGTCTGGTAAGGGGCTTAGGAGCCCGCTGTAGTCAGTTGTTGCCACCATACATTTGCAGCAAGCGACCTTCAAGTCTTGATCTAAGACAGCAATCTTAGATGGTGTCAAGGGATGGGTCAGCACATTCTGAGCACGTTTCGTAGTCAGTGATGGCCAAAATTCTCCCTTCACGCTAAATGCAAGATGTGCACGCAGCTAAAAGCTTAACGTGCGGAATGCATACCGTGAGCAGCTATTGTCATGGTGTGGACGCACGTGATGCGTAGATTTCATATCACCAGACGGTATAGGTGTTAACGAGGTGCTTGTAAGCCTGAATAGTGGCACAAATCCCGGTAACCTTGTTTTCCTCAAATCTTCGGCATTTGCGAACCAGGCTGATTTCAAATTGGATAACCCATTATGCATCTTTAGGCTGCATCCTATTGCCGCCTGTATACCGTACGCATAGTTTGGGGTTACTTTTACCGCATCCACCCACTAAAAGTGCGGTTGCATGTGCATGCCTAATGACATGAGTACCATGCGTTTTACAACCACTTCACAAAACACTATCTTGACTTTGTCACATACTTCAAATCCCGCAACTCTATCTACAAAAAATAATTTTTAATCAAGGGTTCGGTACTGCAGGTACTCACAGCCGAACTATTGCCCCCCTTCATCAGTACCTCTCTCCACATTACCTGTACAGTATACCCTTAGTTTAATGGGGTAGATTATTAGCAATCTAGTTCTAAAACCACTAAATTAACGAAAATGAGCGACTTAAAGTTCCAAGACACCATCGATCCAAAGAAATTGGCCGAAATCTTCGCAGTTAGCGGCGTTGAATGGGGCGGACCATTTACTCCAGAGGAGTACGGTAAGCAGGAGTCTAAGGCGCTTGTTACTAAGATTTTAAGCGGTAGAGCGGGCCGTGGGTTCTATTTGGAGACTAAATCTGGAGAAATTGTGTCGACTTGTATTATCACACACTCCAAGGCCTTTTCTAAGGCTCCAGATACGGCAGCATTGGCAGGAGTTCCTGATCCGGCAACTTTCGGATTATCGAACGTCACAGCACTCAGAATTGGCCATGTTTTCACAAAGAAAGAATTTAGAGGCCAAGGAGCAGTGACACGTCTTTTGAAAAAAGCAATTGCGTTCACTGAAGATGAAATTCTCAAGAAAGAGCTCTCGAAGTCATCAGATAAGCCTGACAGCTTCAAGCTGATGGTAACGACCGAAGGAAAGGTCGATGAGACTTTGGCAAATTACTACTTGGGTAAAAAATACCTGTGGTACTTATACTCCGCCGTAGGAACTTTTTACAACCAGTTTGGCTTCAAAGGGTTCCCTATCGATGGATACAGAATCCCTCCTTCGTTGGCTGACACCGATGCATACAATTTGGTGGAGCAGGCACTCAGCTCCGACTCCCAGCAGTTGGATGTTGGCAAAAAGCTCCGTTTTTTGGATGGAGAGAAGAAGCTGGATAGGGATATGATCGAGAACATCTTGCAGGGCAAGGAACTCGAGCTTATGATGGACTTAAACAAGGGTGGGTTCCATTCTGAGTTAAGTGGAGGCCGAAGATCGTCGTCTTCGCTTGTGAACGTCTCCTCGTCGCTTTCTGCCACGAAATTAGGCTCTTCAAATGAGCTCTCTGCCATCACTGAGCAATTGCAAGGTGCTAGCCTTGACAAAGACGGAAATAAGGATGGAAAGAGCGGAACTGACTTAAGAAGGAAACTGTCGGTGCATCTGTTTGGACTTCCTCGTTTTGGATTGAAGCCAGACTTCGCCAATATTGAAAAACTCTACTTGGAGGAAGAGGCCGTCAACGAAAAATTCGGAACTCCTGAACAGGCCAAATTCAGCAAGATTAAAGGAGCCATCTTGACCAACGAATTGCAACAAAAGAGTTTCTATATTCTCTGGGCTAGTATCATGCAGAGCCAGTTCGTCATTGTGGGCATGGGAGAATTGAACCTCGACCTTTTCGGGGCTCTTGCCGATCCGGCGGGGTTTGCAAGCCCATTTGGACGCCGCAGAGGCTCGTCATTCACCGGAATCAACGACATGGGAGGGTTCAACTTCCAGGACTTGAGTTTATTGGTGAGTGCAGCCGTCTACGTGTTTAAGAAGCGTCTTCCAAGTGAAAGATTCCCCACCATCTTGGTTGCAACGAACGATCTTCCTCATACGGTGCCAGCCTCTGTCTTGCATGATTTTTTCCTTAATTTCTTACCTTATCAAGCTGACACTGTGCGGTTAAAGGGAGAGGCTGGTGCAGACACCGGAAACACCGTGGAATACCTTGAAAACTTTGGCCCCTCCGACAAGATTTTGCCCATGTACAAGAGATTCGGTCAGAATGGATTTGACTTCAATTTGGACTGGACTGGAAACAGTATGACGACCTGGGGCTAGAAGGTTGGGGCTCAAAGTGCCGTCTCCATATAAGCCCTGTTAAAAGGCAGTTTGATAGAGTCTTTACGATTTTAGAAATGCTGTTTGACGTCACGGCAGGTTTGTTTAGAATTACTAAGCCATATAACATGAATACAAGATACATAGCAAGCAAGATGGAGCCTCCGCGAGAGGTTGTTCAGTGCATGTATGGCCTATCAATGGGGAATGCCACCGGGCTTCTCTCGGCAATTGAAAAACATGGATTAGCAACATAAAAAATTTTTTATATGACGGGGATAAATACATTCGCGGAAATAATATTGGCGTCGTGCCGCCACTGCAGATGCAGGTAGGATTTCAGTTTAGTAAATCGCACCATCATAACACAAATATTTAAGGTTGGAAGTATATACGCGCTTGTTTATTCTATCAGATAAAGACACGGATCAAGCCATCCAGGAGTAATGGACATCGAACACAGCCATGATGATCGGGCATAATACAGGGCGTCCGCGGAAGCAATATAGCACATCGACAATTGTTTGAAAATGCGCACCATGCGCAGCGTCGAATATGCACAATGCAGAAGGTTTCAAATCCCGGGCGAAGCAACTACGAGATCTAGATTTCGTGTATACTGCAGCCCCTGGCGCAGTACGCCAAGACTTTTCAAAATCAGGCTTTTTTCACCAAAAGCCGAATCAATTATCGAGGACTAGCATTAAATCGCTCAAGCCTCTTTCGAGTTTTATGGCTCTTGAAGAGGTGTTGGCTTCTTTAAGTCCCGGAAACGGTCCGGTGATCGTCTATCGTGTCTGAAATTGCGCTCCCGCTAATTTTCCACGGAAATTACGCAAAGTGGGCCCCACATGTCATCTGCAATCAAAAGCCGAAAAAGCGACGTCAAAGGGGGCGGAGCAAGAGGCATAGGATATAGTCCGAATGCCGGTTATTAGCCAACCATATTATTCGGTGTATGTACCGACCAAGGCTCCAAGTGGAAGTGGCGCGACGTTCCCATCGTACCCAACCGTGCTACCCAAACAGGCAGTATGCAAGAAACCAAACCCCGCTGCAGCCAGTCGTTATGCAGTCACAGGTCGTTCCCCGAATAAGCCCGCCTTTGAAATGCCGGCATCTTGTTGGCGCGGGAGCGCCAAATCGTTGCGTGCTATCTGCGCGAGTAAGTATTTAAATATTCCCCTGTTTCGCTCAAACCACCTCTTTCCTCCTAATTTTTTATTGCCTTAGACATTCTTATCATACTTGGTCTTTTTGCCTTTCGCGTGCTCACATAAACTGACATCGTTCAAATCCCGCGCTAATCCATCCACATATTAATTTGCCAGTTACTACAATAATGTCTTACCCAGTATACATCCTGCTGGACTATCAGCAGGTCCGTCCATTCCAACAAGTAGGCGACGTTCCTTACCAACAATATCCACAAATGTACATTACCAACCAATACCAGCCACAGCTGCTAAACTTCCGCATGCCTATGGTCGGCGATTACTATGGCGGTAACTCCAAGTCCATGCCTTTCCCACACTCGTCGATTGCAATCCAGTCGCCTCCACAAAGCCAAGACAGCACCTCGCCACAGAACCAAACAAAGAATCCCGTGCAAAACGCCGCTCAAGTGGGCCAGGTGCCTGTGGGCCAAATGCAAATGGGTCAAATGGGCCAAATGGGTCAAATGAACCAGTTATCGCTCCCACAGCCAAGACAACAATACCAACCAAACTTTCCTTACGCTCAAACTCAACTCATGGTTGGACCAATTGGCGATGCCGCTAGAGGAAATGTTAACCAGTATCCATTGAGTCCATCTTCGCTTCCTGGCGACAAGGCCTCAGAAACCAGCGAGCAACAACGCTCCAGCACCTCCAGCATCGACTACTCGTCGCTTGTGAGCTACACAGTTTCACCAATGCCAAAGAGAAGACGTCGTGGTGAGTTGAAGGGTGCCGATTCAGAGTCAGAGAGCAAGCATACATGTGAGGAGTGTGGAAAGACATTCCAGAAGCCATACAACTTGAAGAGTCACATGAAGACACATTCTTCAGAACGTCCATTCAAGTGTGAGATCTGCCCAAAGACATTTGCAAGATCCCACGACCGTAAACGTCACGAGCTTTTGCATAAAGGTGTGAAGAACTTCAAATGTGAGGGGTTCTTGAAAGATGGATCTACCAGATGGGGCTGCGGTAAGAGATTTGCACGTTCAGATGCGTTGGCACGCCATTTCCGGACTGAGACCGGTTGGTTGTGTATCAAGCCTCTTATGGACGAAGCCAAGGAGCTGGAGCAGACGTTGGGCAAATACGCTGCCGATCCTTCTTCCTACCTCTCGCATCAGATCGCCCTTCCCCCACTCCGGCCACAGTACTAGGGCGGTGCTCTAATATTGGGGTCTTTTTAGGTTACACTCTGGTTATAGTCGGTCATTATTTGCATTTTTGGTTATATATACAATTACAGGTTTTCAGTCTACAACAAAATAGAACTTTCCTGCCAATGAGCAGCATGATGCACAGTCAGATGTTTCATGGTGTAGTGGTGCATACACTCCGGCCACCCACGGGGCCGCATGCGTCAGGATCAGCCGTTCGTAAGCCAGTGCTAGCTTCTCTCAGCCACAGCTTGGCAAGATCCAAGGGTCCCAATTTCGATGTTGAAGCCCATCTGGTGCCACTCGTCGTAGTGTGAGCGAACCTTAAACCACCTTGTTCTGGCTTACACGATGCGCGTGTCATGCAGTGGCCATGCAAGAGCTGTTTATTTTTTATGCAGTTGCTCCGGTCAAATACCGGATAATAATTCCGGCGTGAAACCGGGCCGTTGCTCTCTTCGTATCCACTTTTCGCCGGAGTTGTCGAGGAAGGGAATTTCTGGCGTGTTAAAGATGAGTATGGAGCTCCCAGATCCTCTCTGTGTGCTTTGTGTGCTCGCAGTTCCACCCCTCACACTTGGCCGGGATTTGTGCCCCAAGTAAACTGGAGGCGCAACTGACCAATCACTGCAGGAAACCTGACATCACCCGCAACAGCCAATCAAATGGAAGCTCTTATCGTAAACTTGCGTCATATGGAAGGCTGGAGGAGGCGGGCGATGGTATTGAAGCGCTGGCGCCTAGCTTGTTCAGCATTTTGTTGGCATTTCTACTGCATCTCAAACAATAAAGCTACAGGGGCTGTGTGTGTTCACCGAAATAGTCAGCAGATTAAGTTCTTTTGCATACTGGCGCGTTTCCGCGAGATTTACGAACCGAGTATTCTTTCCGATTCGTCAAGAGAAGCAGCATCGTACTTTATCGCCTTTAACAAACTTCCTTTGTTTGGTAAGCTTCTTTAACCATAAACTATGCAAGTAAAAAATGTTATTGTTCAATATATGACCATTTAATGAAGCTCTCATAACAATCAAAAGCAAAAATTCTCCTTCGAGCGGAAATTCTCGTCCTCATTTTCCCGCATGACAGTCCAGAATTGCTTTCTTTTGACGCATATTAAAATTTAAGCCCCATGGCGTTCGAAATTGCATGCAAAAGCCATAACACGAGAATTTTAACTAAGAGAAATTTCAGGCTACGTAACCTACAACCGCCAAGATTATTCTACCGCCGTTCTCGACGTCAACCTAATGTAATGACGTTTCAGAGACGGTAAGTTTCACTAATAGTCTATTGCGCATATGTGGGATTTGAAATGGCGGGATTTGAAGGCAAACTCGCAAATTCACAGGAATGTGAATTCTCGTCGCCGGTAAAGATGCCGAAATCAGCACTGCGAGCGGCTCGATCTTCTCCCATCTGGGCTTAGCGACAATTATGGCATTTGGCCTGGCTACTATTCATGCGCATCATGCTCGACACCTAAAATCTAGACCCTCACAACGCTTTGTTACCGATAAAGCTGGGGAGATGACATAATTCTGTCATTCGATATTTGAGATTATTGTTTCCAGCAAGTATGTGTGATATTATTTGAGGTTTTCAAGGGATTCACATCCCCAGATAGCAATTAACGATTTCGGACAAGTTGGTGAGTTTTCCGAATAGACCTGGAACTTCGGGAACGACGGATTGGGAAATAACAGCACCAGATTTGTTTGCAACAATATCAAAGTGCTCCAAACGGACGTGAAACAGCATTGTTGGTAGTAAGGCTGGGATCCACTGGGCTGTTGAATTGTGGCTTTTACTAAGCATTACGTATCTTAACAAAGGCGGCATTGTTGAGATGGATATGGAGCGAGTTCACCCGGAAACAATGGCACGATACCAGATATTGTGTATTGGGATGAGTTGATCGTTCGGTACTTCATTTGGTGTGTTTGGGGTGGGGTGGATGGAATGGGAAAGGAGGAAAAAAACATGGGAGAGGGTGTAGAGAGAGGGCACTCTAGAGAACTTCGTTGGCTTAGAAAAGTTTGAGAGAGGGGGGAATTGTCTTTACATATGGGAGAATCTTGTTTCGTGGCTTATGAAGGGTCCTTTCGGTGATAAGGTGTCGGCGTATGGGGACACATTAAAAAGGGCTTGATGTGGCTGAACTTTGGAGACTTTGGTCTTCGAGGTGATGTTTAATTTTTCCGTTCGAAAAAGATATAAAAGCTGAGGGAGTTGTTTGTGTTTGGTGTGCTTCGTGTCCACTGTCAGTCTCGTCTAAGGCACTCAAGTGAGGGTAATGAGTTTATGGTCAATTTAAGTCGGAAAAGAGCAGGAAAAACTGTGAAAAATGTGGAATCATTTATTATATCAGGAAAAATCAATCGTTTCCTGAAAAGAATTAGAAATTGGTGGAAAGGACATGCCTTTCTTGGTTTTCTTATGTTGGATCCTGCACTATGTGAGCTCCCCATAGTTAAGGCTCATCTCTCATAGTTAAGGTGCTCTCAGAGTTAAGGCCCTCTCATATGTGAGGCCCTCCCATACTTAAGGCTCTCTCATAGTTAAGGTGCCCCCATACTTAAGGCCCTCCCATACTTAAGCCAACCACATCCATATACCGAGAAATATCCAAAACCACTTCAAATTTCAAATTCAAAAAACCATTTCCCAACTCCTTCCCTGATCCCTATCCAACCCCAATTTTTAAAATTTCAATATTCCCATTCTTTCTCCAGGATCCTCTCACTTCCCTCATTTTCCACCATCCCACCCTCACCACCACACACAATCCCACCAAACACCACCAAACTCGACGAAACAAAACCTCAAAACACCTGACCTACCTCATTCCAACCCATTTCATCTCAAAAACATCCTCAATCCTTTCAAGCCAAGACATCCCTTCCCTTTATAACACCATTTAATGAAGACCTGCACATAATCCCACACCGGTGAACTAACTCCGAGTGGGTGGTCCTCCCCCACATTTCACCACTCCGGGGAAGTGGGTCATCCAATATAAATACCCACACCTTCCCTTCTTCCAAAGTCCACCGTTTATACCACTTTTCTTCTTGAAACCATGCTACTGCACGAACACACGGTTCCGTCTTTGCCGGTGCCGTCTCTTTCGTCTACAGTGAACCAAATCTTGGCTGCTCTCAAGCCTCTCCTAACTGCTGAAGAATACTCAGACATCTTGAACGAGGCATCCCAATTCATAGTGGACGATACGATTTTACTCGTTCAAAAGCATTTGGAAGCTGCTAGCAAAAATCCTGATGTGCCATGTTACCTCAATGCCGTGAATGGCGAGTCTTACCCTGGTGTTTATGGAAACCTTCGTGGTGATACCTTACCGAGAAATCCATACTTGGTTTTGGAGGATGATCCTTATGCAAAGACGATCAATCCGCCAAATCAGGCTCAGAGAGCCGCGTCCCTTATAAACTCGTCTTTGAAGTTCATTGTCAGCATGAGAACGGGCACTTTGAAGCCTGACTTCACACCTAAAAGCGGTAAGCCATTGACGATGAATTGTTACAGAAATCTCTTTGGAACGACTCGTATTCCGGATTTATCGGAAAACACGTTCCATCAAGTGACAATCAAGAAATATAACCACATCAACGACTCGCGTCATATCCTTTTCATCTGCAATAATCAGTACTATACTTTAGAGGTATTGACTGAGCATATTGATGAAAGCGATCCATGTAAACATCAAATCTGGTTCAATGACTCGGAATTGGCTGAAATTGTCCAGCTGATCATCGATGAGGCCATGACAGTCGACTATATCACCTCTGTGGGTAATGGTATTGGATCTATCACTACCCAGACATTCCATTACTGGAAGAGTGCCCGTTTGGAGCTTCTCAAGTCCAATAAAGAGGCTCTGGATGCGATTGATAACGCTCTTTTCGTTGTGGTCTTGGATGCGGTCAATTCTCCTGTTACTGATGAGGAAAAGACGATGGTCATCTCTCATGGTACATCTTCACTTTCCAAAGGAACCAATATCCAAATTGGAACATGTACATCTCGTTGGTATGACAAATTGCAGTTGATTGTCACGGCCAATGCTGTAGCTGGTGTTGTTTGGGAGTCATCTTCAATGGACTCCACTGCCATTCTTAGGTTTATTAGTGATATTTTCACAGATCTGATCTTGAAACTTGCAAGAAACATCAACGGAGCTGAAAACACGTTATTTGACGTGAATGTGAGGTTTGCCTCTGGAAAGGAAACGAAACCATCACACAAGTTCTTGACTTTCAACAGAACAAATGAACTTACTCATTTAATCCACCTTTCTGAGACAAGATTGGCAGATTTGTTGAACCAGCATGAATACCAAACCCTTACTATGAAGCTTGACTCGCATTTGATCTCGAAATTTGGCATTTCGTCTGATTCTTTTTTGCAAATTGGGTTCCAGATTGCTAACTATGCCTTATATGGAAGACTCGCCAATACTTTGGAGCCTATTACCACAAGAAAGTTCAGAGATGCACGTACTGAGCTTATTGCCGTGCAAAACGACCTGATTGCCAATCTTGTCAAGATGTACATTACGTCATCTGACGATTTACGTAAGTGGAATGGGTTCAAAGCATGTTGTGAGATGCATACTGCCCAATATAGAGATGCTATGGCCGGAATAGGGTTTGAGAGACATTTCACTGCATTGGTCGATGCATTGCTGAAGCCATTTGCTGTTGCCAACCTAAACAAAATCAACAAAAACACTTCCCTTGATCCGATCCCTCCAATGGAGATTTTATCGGAGAAAAGGATCCCATTCATCTCCAACGAGCTCATTGAGAAGCTTACGGGTGCAGAATTGTTGATCAGTAACTGTGGAAACCCTGCACTTCGTCTTTTTGGTATCCCACCAGCAGTAGACCAAGGCTTTGGAATTGGATACATTATCCATAAGGATAAGGTTGTTGTTACTATTTGTTCCAAGTATAGACAAACAGAAAGGTTCTTAAACACATTCCATTCTGTCATGAGCGAAATGAAGCACATCGTCAAGGCCAAATCTGATGTCTTGGTTGAAGCAGCTGATTCTGATGCCAGAAAGATGGAATTAAAGAAGTTGAGAATTGAAAGAGAGTTGAAAAACGTCAATACGAAGCTCTCATCTACAAGACATCCTATTGATATCACTATGAGCTCTACACCGCTGGTTGTTCAGCTTCCTAGCTTGAAAAAAGAGGCTGAAAAGGAAGATAGTGGCTCAGACGATAACAAGGAGGACGATTTCAGTTATTTGGGTGGTTACGGCTACTTTGATGTTGGTGAAGTCGACATCAGAAGTGACGAAATCTCAAGAAATGAGTCGTTTATGAATTCTCACTCAAGCTTGGCTTCCAGCATCCATTCGAAGCTGAACTCAAGACACCAGTCGTCTGTAAACTTACACAATCTTGCTAAGAATGTTGCACAGCCTTCAGACTTGAAACAGAAGCTCTCGTTGAGCGAGAGAATCAGAGATCAATTGTCTCCAAGCTTGAATGGATCGTCTACGAGTTTAGACAATATGTTGAAGCAAGAAAAACCAAAAAGCCAAATTGGAAGAGCATTGAGGCTTCCAAGGGCATGATACATAGTACTTTCACTTCTTTGTGACGAATTTATTAGCATTTAATGAGGTCTGTAGATGTCTATCTTTGATGAGATCAATAGGTGAGGAATAGTTGGAATTTGAAGGTGAAAATTGGAAATTTTAGATAACATTCAAAAACAGAATCCAATTCTAATCATCTTTCAAAAATTTATGCCACATACTTTTTTGCTTATTCCCCCATTTCTTACTGGCTTCTCTCCATAAGCTCTAATCTACCTGCATGGTCTAACCACCACTATTAGTGATCAAGTGTCTTACTCCACCGCCACCAGAACACCCCTAATAAGGCTCCAAACTCGCCATACTCGTCATATATTCCTAATCTCGCATCTCAAATTCCCCGCAATGTCTTTTTCCGGCGTTGCTAGCATTCCTCGAGCATATATTCGAGTGAAAGGCCCAGATGCATCTAGGTTCCTCAATGGACTCGTCACAACACGTCTTCTTCCGAATGTGGTGAAGAAAAAGCAGCATACAATCTCAGAAAATGAAAATCGCCATTTGGAGTTGGCAAATGTCGTCGATTTGCTGAAAAACTGGGGCCTAATGCATGAAGATATCTATGATCCAGATAACAACATATTTGTCAAGAGAGAGGGTCTTAGTCTGATGTTTTTGAACTCCAAAGGCAGAATTATCAATGACTGTTTCCTATACGCTTATCCTTTCCATACTCTCGAAGAGCCATTCCAAAAACTGTTCGAAGATGGTCCTAATTACCTAATTGAGATTGATCCAAAGTATTCGAGGCAATTAACGTCTCTTTTGAAGATCCATAAGCTCAGTGCAAACGTCAAGATCGAGGCATCGTCCTCATATTTATATTACTACTATAACGACACAGCAGAGTTCGATGAGTGGGCCGATGACATCCAAGACAAGTACTTCCAAACTACAGACCCAAATGCGGCATTAGACTCGGCCAATGAGTTTATGAAGAGCGGAGAATTCCTCTCTTCGGCTTTGGCTCGCAATGTGGTCGGTTTGGCCGTCGATAACCGTATTCCAAACTTCGGAATCAAGATCGTTACCGATACGCCTATCAATGAAGCACTGACGCTCTTTTCTGAGCAATTCAAGGCGAAATTTGATACAAAGGAAGTTTCTGCTGATGAAGTGAAGACGCGTCGTTTTGCTAATGGTCTTTTTGAGACCGGAGACGCTCCTTCTGGCACTTCGATGTTACCATTTGAAGCCAATTTGGACTATACTAATGGACTCTCTTTGGAAAAAGGATGCTATGTTGGACAAGAACTCACAATTAGAACGTTCAATGGTGGAGTTATCCGGAAAAGAGTAGTTCCAGTGACGTTTTCTGGTCCCTCTAATGTAGCTCACTTACTTGAGAATGTCACACCAACAGAGTTGGATATTCAGAGAGTATCGGCTCCAAAGGAAGAGAAACCGGTCGAGGTGGCTTCATCTCCATTTGGAAGCACAGGTAGAGTTTCCAGAAGAGGAAAACTCGGGAAATTGCTCTCTATTCATGGCAACCAAGGCTTTATGCTTGCTACAGTGAGTGATATCGAAAAAGACAACAAATTCAAGTTTGAAGTTGATGGTGAGACTGTTCTAGTTGAGGCGCATCTTCCAGAGTGGTGGCCAGAAGAGTAAATTTGGAAATTTGACACTACTAATTGCCAAATTTGACATCGTTCTTACGCCAATGTATATAGTATGGAAGACAAGGACCAAACAAGGACCATTGTGCGACGATTCACATTGTAGTTATGACGTCAAAACGTCTTATCTCTCTAAAAATCAGGTAATTGGTCTAAAATTAACACCCAAACCCCAAATAAAGGAATCCCGGAGTCGAACGCTCTTCTCTATTAATAGATCTCTGATGTGGCTTATGTCTAAACCACCAGCAGCGAGACACGGCACTTCGAAGAGTGTGATTTTTTGAATTCATGGCTTAAACTGTTGGTTATGGTTTGAGCTCCAATTCTCAATTTTTCTCTCGACCAATTTCTCTTCGATTTAGCACTTTTCACTAGTACTCATTGTTAACTATGGGCTCTACTAAAGCGACCAGCAACCCTACGACTTAGACCACACATTCACTAAAAAAACCTAAAAAAGAATAAGATCCAAAACATTCTCCATCTTAAATTGCATCTGATAACCTCTGCAAAAAAATTTAAGCCTTTTTTCACGGTTTTCTCCAACCTCTCCCACTATGGACGAAGTGCCTACACACAACCTCCACTATCTACTACACTCTTTACGGCCAACCCCCTAAATCCACATCCATCATGTCACTGGTGAAGTTGCAACGTCGCAAAATCATCCTCTTGGCCCTTCTCCTTGTTGGAGTGATCCTGGTTGTGGCGGTTACCGGCCATAAAACCAACATGGATGTCACTAACTTGGACTTCTCCTCCATCACTGGTCTTTTCGATCCTAGACCTGAAGAATTGGACCCATCTGAACTTACTGATGACCAGGACGATGGTGAAGGTCAACAGGAGCAAGAGGAGGTCAAACAAGACCAAGAGGAGGAGAAACAGGAGGAAAAACCAAAGGAATCAGAGAAGAAACCTGCCAATGCCGAGGCATCGGAGTTCCTTGGAAATGCTCTGGAAGTAGATCCCTTGGAAGAGAAACCAAAGACAAATTACAATGATCCTGAGGGTGGGGACGGCCAAAGTAACGGAGAGACTGGTAAAACGCCAGAATCAACTGGTGAAAACGGTGAATCGGTTGAGAACGCCGATTCGGAGTTTTCTTGGATTCAAGAGCCAGATCCAATCGTTGTTACTGAAGAACCACCATATCCAGAGATCCCTGCGCCTTTTGAACTTAAAAAGCCTTTAGCTTTCAGGATTTACTCCCATAATATCAAGAATGGTGACCACGAACAGCTTGTGCCGGGTGAAAGGAGCTGGGACGAGAGAAAGAACATTTTGGTGACTTCGATGAAGCTCAACGCGGCTCCCAACACGATTTTCGTGCTTCAGGAAGCTTTGAAGTTCCAGCTTGAGTACATTTTGGAGCAACTCAACCTCTTTTCGCCAGAAGACGCTCCAGAATGGATTGCTTATGCTGGTGGACGTATTGACGGAAGAGAAAAGGGTGAATCTGTGCCTATTATCGTCCGTCAAAGCGAATGGGACGTTCCTTTTTTCGATACCTTCTGGTTGGGCGAAGAGCCACGTCAATCTCTGGCTGGATGGGATGCTAAGTACCCAAGAATCAGCACCTACGCTACTTTAAAGCATAAGGACACTGGAGCTTACGTGAACGTGTTCAACACTCATTTTGACCATAAGGGAAAGACCGCTAGACTTGAGTCTGCTAAGTTGCTCATCAAGAAGATGGACACTGTAAACGACTGGCCTTCTTTCTTGTGTGGAGACCTCAACTCTACACCAAAAGGTGCCAGTTACAAGGCTCTAGCGGCCAAGTACAAGGATCTGCACAAGTTGACTGCCAAATACAACAAATATGGACATCCAGAGTTTTCTGTTACTGGATTCCAAGGTGTCACTGTGGATGAGGGTAAGAGAATTGATTTCATCTTTGCTCCTGAGTATACACTTAAGCAATCTGACGATATGTGTCCATCGACCAATAAGAACCCATTTTTCTTGCTGTTGCAAGGCTATGGATTGCTCCACTCTAAGTATGGAGGCATCTATATGAGTGACCACAGACCAGTTCTTGCGGATTACATGTTGGGAGGATGTAAGGGAGAGGAGGAATAGGTTGAATGAGATGGTTGATTAAGGTGATTAGGTAAGACGATATGGTGAGATGATATGGGAAGACTATGGTTTAACGGGTCTTCAAGAGACGATTTGTTCGGACTGGAACAACGGTGGATTGGTGAAGCCAGTCCATGAGAATATTAATATATTTATAGAAGAGTCAGTTCAGGCTGTGAAAAGAATTTTTCGAGAAATGGAGCTGTAGTGTGGTGGGGTGTAGCGTGTAGGCGATCACGATCTTGTTTGATTTTATGATGTGTTTTGGTATATTTTGTTGAGTTTGGTGGGTTTGGTGACCTCTGTATGTTAAGGTACTGTGGGTTCGAGCAATGAGACTGCTCTGGAAGACAAAGGTCCATGGATTTTTCAACACTGTCAATGATTTTCCTTTTTAAAAAAAAAAAATTTATATCATGAGATGAACTATTTTTGATTTTTCAGTTTTAAAATATATTTTTCACTCAATTTCCACAAAAATTGCACCCATTCATCAAAGCGAGGCAGTGGCCTGAGGCACTGCGAAAGCGAGCTCGTAGAGCAGAAGAAAAGGCCCAGCAAAAAGCGAAAACATCACTTAAAAATAGTGAAAAATTGGTGAAAATCAAACCTTACTAATCCTATCGAAATAATTAATACATAAAAAACTAAAATTTCACTTGAATCACTGCAGTTTCCCCAACATCTCCAACCCATACCTTTTCACACCTTCTCACACCTTCTCACTAATCATACTCTTACAAACCCCCACCAAACCACCCACCACACTTCAAAAACCAAAATAAAAACCACAGAATCCAACCCAATCTCATCTCTTGCCTCCAAAAAAATCCCCTTTTCCCCTAATTTTCCCCTCCCCACCAACCTTCTCCCATCCCCAGCCCACACAGATCATAGTCGTGCGCGACACCACTCCACCTAGTAGAAGAAAAAATTCTCTTCACTCATAGTTTAAACCTACAAAATCACCATGTCGTACGACGATATCGAAAACGCTACGCCTAGCATCGTCATTGGTTCCACCCTCCCCGAGGATGACGAAGACGTTATGTATGAGCACGAGGTTGAGTCTGGCGGAGAAGAGGCCGAGCCAGCACCTCAAAAGGAGAAGAAGTCGGTCGCCTTTGCCGGCTTGGAGGACGAATACGACGAAGAGGAGGCCCGCAGAGAGTTTGAGGAAGGTGGAGGACTCCCAGAGCAACCAGAAAACCCTGATTTTGCCAGCTTGACCCCACTCAGTCCAGAGATCATCAACAGACAAGCCACCATCAATATCGGAACTATTGGTCACGTCGCCCACGGTAAATCCACCGTTGTCAGAGCCATTTCCGGTGTGCAAACCGTCCGTTTCAAGGATGAGTTGGAGAGAAACATTACCATCAAGTTGGGTTACGCCAATGCTAAGATTTACCGTTGTGACAGCGCTGCTTGTGAGGCTCCAGGCTGTTACCGTTCTTTCAAGTCTGACAAAGAGATCCATCCAAAGTGTCAGCAACCAGGCTGTGAGGGCCGTTACAACTTGGTTCGTCACGTCTCTTTCGTCGATTGTCCAGGTCACGATATCTTGATGAGTACTATGTTGTCGGGTGCTGCCGTCATGGACGCTGCCCTCTTGTTGGTGGCAGGTAACGAATCTTGTCCACAACCACAAACTTCTGAGCATTTGGCTGCCATTGAGATCATGAAGTTGAAGCACGTCATCATCTTGCAAAACAAGGTCGATTTGATGCGTGAAGAGTCTGCATTGGACCACCAAAAGTCCATTTTGAACTTTATCAGAGGTACCATTGCCGATGGTGCCCCAATTGTGCCAATTTCCGCCCAATTGAAGTACAACATCGATGCTGTCAACGAGATCATCTGTGACTACATCCCAGTTCCTCCAAGAGACTTCTCTGCCAGCCCACGTTTGATTGTTATCAGATCTTTCGATGTCAACAAGCCTGGTGCCGAGATCGATGACTTGAAGGGTGGTGTTGCCGGTGGTTCCATCTTGAACGGTGTTTTCAAGATTGGTGATGAGATTGAAATCAGACCAGGTATCGTTACCAAGGACGACAATGGTAAGATCCAATGTAAGCCTATCTTCTCCAACATTGTGTCTCTTTTCGCCGAGCACAACGACTTGAAGTTTGCTGTTCCTGGTGGTTTGATTGGTGTCGGTACAAAGGTTGACCCTACCTTGTGTAGAGCTGATAGATTGGTGGGTCAAGTTGTTGGTGCCAAGGGCCACTTGCCATCTATCTACACCGACATTGAGATCAACTACTTCTTGTTGAGAAGATTGTTGGGTGTCAAGACCGAGGGCCACAAGCAAGGTGCTAAGGTCCGTAACTTGGAGGCTGGTGAAGTGTTGATGGTCAACATTGGTTCTACCGCTACTGGTGCTCGTGTTGTTGCAGTCAAGGCCGATATGGCTCGTTTGCAATTGACTTCTCCTGCTTGTACTGAAGTTAACGAAAAGATTGCTTTGTCCAGAAGAATCGAGAAGCATTGGCGTTTGATTGGTTGGGCTACCATCAAGAAGGGTACTACTTTGGACCCTGTGGCATAATATTCCTCCTCCGGGAAATCTTCTACTCTGTATTTATAGTCATAATTAAGACCTCTGTGTCTCGATTTCCATGGCGTACATGTAGACCTCGCTTCTCATGAACTTTGGGTATGAGTCTGTCTCCATAAGTCTGTAGATGGAGGTGATGACTTTGCCAAAGACAGCATAGATTTTGTTGAGGGCATCGATTGTTCTGTCCACCAGCATTTTGGACGTGGGTATTTCCTCATCGAGTGAAATTTGTTGGTCTGTTGAAGTTATATCATTTCCAGGTGCATCTTTAGATGAAGAACTCTGACAAGTTTCTAATTGAGTCAATTGATTTGGCTCCGTCGACGTCTCTTTGATCAGTTGTAGTTCAGTGCAAACCTCATGCTCAGGAAAGAATGCCATAACATCACAGAATGTCTCAAAGATTGGAGTTTTCGTATAATCAACCGAAACAGCCTGCTTCTCCTCTACCGGTCCAGGACACTGAGCATCTCTCATCACTTGTTCAATCTCCAGACGCAAGGCAAAGTCAATGTTGAGATTATACAGAGACTCTGAACCAAGGTATGTTGAGTAAAGATGGAAAGCAACAGAGTAACATACACTCGCCTGGTTTTCAATTATATCTGCCAATTTCTTCTTCTTTGTATCATCAGTGACTCGACTGTGAAGCTTTAATAGGTGAGACAATTGACCTTTCAGCTTAGCAAACTCTACCAATTGGATATAGGCCTCAAGGTTCTCAGAACATTTATCTTTTTCCATGTTCAACTTGAATAGATACCGTATTCCAGGATCCAGAAGCACAGTCTTCAATGACATTTTCTTCACAGCTTGCTCATCCAGGGTCTGGTCTCCATTCAGGTCATTAAGACTACCCAATGAGGAACCTGACAGGAAATGCTCTGAGTTCCATTGACTGGCCTGTTCGCCTATGACACTCAAGGCATAATAAGCGTTCCTATCTTGAGAGAAGCTCTCATGAGACTCAGTGACAGGAGCTATAAGGCCATATTGAAGCAATAGATCTCCAACTTCCAATGCCTCGTTGACTGATGCTAAATTAGAGCAATCCAAGAGCCACTGAACCACGGCTTTTCCCGTAAAACTATACTCAATTGAGACTTGATCGTCCCCATTCTTGAATGATCGATTGTGGAAAACTCTCAAACCTGAAGAAGACTCATAATACTGAATATGAGCATCTGATTCTGGATTAGTAAAGTATTTGTGATGAAATGCATTCTTTACAGGCTCATATACTTCTTCAGGTTTTTTAGACATTTCTTCGCTCATTGATGTGAATACTGGCGTCATATAAGACACGCTTTCTTCTTCAAACAAGTTCTTGAACTTCCCCGGAAAACGCCTTGGTGACCATACATTCGGTTTAGGGCCCATCATCTTTGCTACTAGAGCAAAGAGGAGGTACCTCGAGTATAATGCTCTGTGGCTTGATGATGATCTATCAAATGCAAACAAGCTCATTGAGTTAAAGTCTGACTTTACAACAGGAGGCATATTTGATCGTTTCATGCCTATACTCTTGCAAAATTTATAGACTAATGCCGTTCCCTTTGGAGAAATTTGTACAGACATGCCTTGTGTCAACTTACTCTCTGTTCTGCAATTAGGATTATGAATTAGGTGGGCCTGGTAGTACGCCTTGAGCAACGCAAAGGCTAGTTCTGGTTTAATTGTATATGAGATTGTGGAAGTGACCGATTCCAGCTCAATTGCCAATTCCAATACTTTCATAGTTTCAATCGCTTGAGACACTGAGAAAGTGAATGGATGATTCTTGAATAGGAAATTGAACTTCGAGTTGTGGCCATTGGAGTCCATATTCAATCTCATAATGAGAATAGCAAAAATGTCAATTTGGTTCTTTTCATAAATCTCAAGACCGGTGAGTTTCAGATGTGAGGGAGTTGGCTGGTTTTGAGGAGGTCCTCGTCTTCTCACTCCACGATTTGCACCCATGGGATAAGACTCAAGATGCAGAAAAAAACGGTTGAATGTTAAAAAGAGAGGTGAATACAAACTCCGCAAAAGTGCCAATGTGGTCTGTTTTATGTCATAAAGCCCCCATTTGACAAGATTTTCATGATCCATGTCGCTCGCACAGATCTGTTTCAGGTTGAAAAGATGTGTCTCATGTGAAACACCCTTACAACCGGGTCAATTTCTTGAACGAAACCAGGTCGTCTATAAGCAGGCCCAACTCTTCTAAGGTGATATCAAGCTGAAGCATCTTAGAATCCTCAATAACTAACGCTTTGTACATGTTGTAGTTGTTATTGACATTCACCTCATTGTTACTGGTGATAACATCAAACAACAATCCCATCTTATAGAGATTAGCCCAGCAATCTCTCATAACCCTTGCAGACCATGTTTTTTGGTTCACTTTAATACTTGCCAAAATTGTACTATCGAGATATGACGTGTTTGAGTTGAGTGTAGTAGCCTCGGTATTGAAGCGTTTCATCATATCAACGTATTCTTTATATGCCAAATTGAAATTCACATGAGGAGTTTCGGCCTTCTCGATCCATCTGGCTGCTGCAATGGTGATCTGTAGTTCAAGACTGGAAAGAGAAGCGACGATCGATTGTGCATATCCGGGGGAAATCTGGGACAAGTATTTCTCGAAGGAGTCCGATTTAGGGAATGGCTCGTCTGCCGAGATCTCCGAAACAGGAAGCTGACTGCAGTGGTAGATATCTTTATAGTTCTTCGTAGTGTAAAACACTTTATAGACCACCTTCTTCAATCCTGAAGGGTATGTATAAAGGTTCTCGATGTGCTTGTTCCAATGTATAGGGTAATCCTCATCTTTGAAACGGGAGTAATCAGTTGGTGAGATGAGAAGGTTGAGTTTGGCATTGTTCCAGAAAGATCCCAAATCTGGAGCTCTATTGATGGAGATAATCCTCTGACTGAATCTACTTCTCACTCTCTTCTCCAAAAGCTCTCTCGTAGTGATTTTAGTCGAGATTCCAATCACACAAATGGGGATCTTGGAACTCTGTGATAAGTCAAAAAGATTATAAAGCAATGTCTGCTTCAAAGTGCCGGTAAACTTCTCAATCTCATCTATGATGATTACAATCGGTGTAGGGTTCTCTTCAGCTGCTCTACCACGAGCATTACTATCAAGCGTAAGGAGGATGTTCGTGAACGTGTCACTGATGGCTCTTTGCTCGAAAGTATGTGTCGTCAGGTCCAGCCCACGTAATTTTTTGCTGTGGTTATCCAACTGCCTTGCGATTTCTCTGAGTGCCAATTTATCGTCAGAATGAAGAAGAGCATTCAATTTGATTGTGATGAACCCATTTGGGTGTTCTTCTTGAAGGCTAGAAATGGCTTTATCGATGATGAAGGTCTTTCCAGAGCCACGAGGTCCCACGAGGAGCGTTGAGTGACCTTCTGAGTCTCTGATTGTATGTTGTAGTAAGTTGTGAACCTCTTTGTATGAGTCAGCCAATGAAGATTGGTCTAGAAGTGGGAAGCTTGAGCCAGAGAGCTGACTTTTGATGATCGAACGAGCGAGAGAGATATCTTCGGCGGGGTAGGTTAATTTTGAGGAGATGCTGGGATCAGACAAAGCATTTTGAGTCTCGTTGGAGTCTCTAATCAGGTCTGAAGTTGATTTCAAGTCAGAACTCGATGGAACTCCCTCTTTCGAAGCCAGTTCCGTCTCTTCGTCGTCAAGAACAAACCTTAGTGTCTCAGGAACCTCCTGAATATGATCACTTGCCGTTTCCTTCTCTTCAACCTGTGAAATTGCCTCTTCTTGGTCCGCATTTAGCTCAACTTGATCTCTTTCCCCATTAGCTGCAGTTTCATAAAACTCCAACGATCCCTCTGAGTCAGACGCGTCTGAAGACTCATTGATCACCACTTGTGTCGTGACATCACCCTCATTTACCGGTGCTAGGCTCTCTAGCTCCTCCACTGTCAATCCATGCAATTGCAGTGATGCATCTACGAACTCATCGTCGTCATCTTCCGATTCTGAAGCCTCTTTATGCTCAAACGGTATAAGTTTGATGGTTCTTCTCTTTTTTTTTGGTTGTGGATCATCATTGGCCTGTTTTAATCGGCGCATCTTCTGTTGTCTCTTAGACTCAAGTAGCTCATTGAGCATGTTGGTTCCCACGAGCAATACACGCCTTTTCTTCTTTTTCGCCGATAATTCATGCTTGAGATCATTTGTTCCTACTAGCATCAACTTCTTTTTGGACTTTTTCTGTGGATTTGTCACTGGTACTGGTGCTTCTTCAGTGGGACGAGTCTCTTTCTCTTTTTCCGCTTTTGTCAACTGTTTTTCATGATTAAGTCGCAGAATAAACTTATCACCTTTGAGTTCTTGAAGCGTATACTTCTTAATTGGGTTGAACTCCCCTTCAAAGTCGTTATATTGGGACATGGTGGTTGTTGTTTTGGTGCAGATCGCGGTTTTCGCTAGTTAGTTATATGGGTGCGGCTTACAAACGGTGGAGATGGGGTGGAGTGGGACGGTAGCGGAAGGGACTTTGTTATATGAGGAAGTGAGTTAAAGGAGGTAGGTTTTGGGTGGCTTTCGATTGATTTGAAATTTTTGATTTGGAAAATTTGGGCTCAATTGGCGGATTTACGGGGATGTTGAGTTGCATTAGTGTATGTATTGTAGAGACTATAGTAGGAAGAGAGAGGGTAGACAAGGTGAGCTAGAAAGAGAATTCTTTGATATTTTAATACAGAATGTGATATTTCTTGCTTTACTGATTCAGATTCTATTTTAGATAAATCAAATTTGAAGGTGTTGGTGCAATTGTCTTGGACTGTTTGCTTCATAGTGACGCACTTTAAATACTAATTGACTATAGTACTCAACGGACACTGACATCACATATCAGATTTCGAAAAAATTACATGGTATTACAAAACGCGTCAGAGAACCTTTTTAACTGACTCCGTTTATTTTTTTTTCATACACCACTCACTTAATAATTTGTTTTTGTTGACATCTTTATTGTGCTCCACTCTTCTCACCTCTCACAAGCATAACTGCACCAATAAACACTCAAGAACAAGCGCCAAACTCCTCACACATTTAAACTAATCAAATAATTTACATTTACTAAATAAGAATCAATTAACCCGTTCAATTTGATATTTAATTAAATCCATTTTTTTTTTCTCGATCAATTCACTTTAGCGTGTCACTCTACAATCCCCACACTGTATGCGAGTTTATATATTTTCACCATCCAACCATACAAATCACATTAATAAACAAGGCAACAAAAAATGGAAAATCCAGAAAAAAACATCAAAAACACAATAAACCCACTCAAATCAACTCCTTAATCAACCCAAATGAAACTAATCCCATTCTCTCCCCCATGTTCCTCCCTCTTTCCTCACCCTTCTCTCCCCACTAAATGACCACTAAACTCACCTTCCTGCACTCATATAACGCCAACGTCCCTATCAAGATTCTCCAGAATATACACCACTTTTTCCTCGAATCCATTCCAAAAATGGCCCAAACGTTACCTGACTCGGTCGTGAAGTTGTTGAAGACGAAAAGATTCGTCCACTTGGCCACATGCCACGATAACGTGCCCCATGTCTCCCTCATGAACTATACATACTATAGTGATAAGGATAACCAGTATATTATAATATCCACACCTAAAAACACTCAGAAATACAAGAACATGGAAGCTAATCCTAATGTTTCCCTTTTGGTGCACGATTGGATCGCTTCTAACCCTACTTCTGGCGAAGAAGCCGGTAAGAAGAGAAACTCTCTATACGAATTGTTGGCTAACATCAATAAGTCCGAAATCAGTAGTGTTTCCGTGATGCTTGACGGAGAGGCAAAAGTCATGGATAGCTCATGCAGCGAGTATGAGTTCATGAAGTCGCTTCACTTGAACAATCACTTCATTGATGAGATCCAGGCACAGAACTACATCACTAAGGATGACAATGTGTTGATGCTTATAACGATCAGATCTTGTAAGGTGACTGATTCGAACGATAATGTTAATCTGTACTAAAAAATAAAGACTTGCTTATTTTACTCATATTGTAGTAAAAAGCAAAAAAGAACTTGCCGGTCCCAGGAATCGAACTTGGGTCTGTTCGGCCACAACGAACTGTACTTACCACTATACTAGACCGGCTTGTTGAGGTTTGTCATGTGATCTCAGTATACGGGAGAGCAAATCTAAGTTGGAGAATAGAACATCACCTAATATTGGAAAAAATATCAGTAGAAATGCAAAAAAAGAACTGCCGGTCCCAGGAATCGAACTTGGGTCTGTTCGGCCACAACGAACTGTACTTACCACTATACTAGACCGGCTTGTTGGGATTTGTCAGGTAATTGACGTAACCGGTCAAATTGGTCGGTGCTTGAACAGAGAGAAAAATTAAGGTGCTTAATGTGCGAGAAAAGCAAAAAAGTACTGCCGGTCCCAGGAATCGAACCTGGGTCTGTTCGGCCACAACGAACTGTACTGACCACTATACTAGACCGGCTAGTGGATGGATGATTGGTAGAGGTGGTTTGCCTGGAGAGGTGGGGCAAGTGCAAAGACCAGGATGATGGCTTTTTTAGCAAACTTTGCATTTGCATCATTTTTGGGAATTTTCTGTGTGCGATGAATGGTCATTTTTCGCGAAGAGCGATAGCGCATCTCCCTTGACTATGGAGAAACCAAGGATGAAAATGTTCTGTTCAGAAAAAAATTTATAAGAACCGAAACTTGGCAATTTTTGAAAGAGTCAATTCAAACTAAAATGCTTTACTTCGGAATTTTCAATTTTAAAGTGTGGCAGAAAATCCCGTAACCATTAGGTGCTCAGTGAGTGAGGGCCAAGAATAGAAGAGAAGATATAGAGAATGCCCAGTAATTTCTTATCTCCAAATACGGGCTCACTAATTCTTAAACAAACGTTCCATGGTATGAATTTGTGACTTTGTTTTATCCCACATTGGTGCGATTGGCGTTTCTCTACTAGACTGATCTGATAGATAAGAGTATGAAGTAGAGAGTGACAAAGACATTCAAATTCTTGTCAATGGGACTATTGAAATATGTCTATTACTGCCCCTTTTAAAGTTCAACTGTAAATCACTAAAGAATTTCGATACTTTATTTTATAGTGTGAACTTTTCACTTACCCCACTTAATACCATCTTATCCTACAATGAACTCATTTAAACCGCCAGAATTGTCTCTCTTTTCACATCTCCATAGTAAATACCTCCCTATATCCCAATTTTATCCATTTTGAGCTCTCTCAACCTAGTCAAATTTGGTAATGCCATGAAAACTGCAGAGGAATGACCCGTATCTTATCGTCACGAAGACCCCAAAACACAGCCCATCTCGTAAACTACAACACCCTAGAATCATTAAAAATGCATTAAAGCTAAGAATAATCAAAATTGTAACAATTGGAAAATAAAAATCACCGCTGTGCCGTTTAGAAAAGTGCATCCAAGGTACAGCACACACACAAAGCTGCCAAACATCCCATCAAGCAACTCTCATTACCACTAGACTTTTTCTGTTGAACGTAGTATTGCTGTTGTGGCTGTTGTTGGTAGTAACCTCCTTGTGGGGCTCCTTGTTGGTAGTATCCACCTTGTGGAGCACCCTGGTTGTAACCTTGGTTGTATCCTTGATTATAACCGCCTTGGTTGTACCCCTGGTTGTAGCCGCCTTGGTTATACAGATCACCGTAACCTTGTTGTTGTTGATATTGTGGTTGTTGAGGAGGAGCGTATCCTCTGGCAGTTTGACCATCGGCAGACCCGGAAGTCTCCTGCTTCTTGCTATCACTCCAGTTTGGTGGAGGACCAGTTGGTGGGGTATAATTGGACATTTTGAAAAACCTTAAGTACCGAGGATCCGATAAAAGAAAGTAGTGGAAGGATTCTGGTCGGTTGAGTTGTTCATGACAAGAAATGCATTATTGGGGTGTGTTTCCTGCAGGAATGGATATCAATAGAAAACAAATGACATGGGCCGAACCGACGCCGATGAAAACCGTAGAAATCGGGGGAAATTGTGGCGGCTTTAAAATGCTTCAATTTTAGTGTCCATTTGCTCGAATTTCACCTTTGTTCCAGGCAATTGTGTAAAACAGCCGCATTAGTTCTGCACTGCCAAGATCACGTATGGCATGGGTGCGATTGAGGCGCACGGGTTCGAGCATTACGATGGCGAACCCGGAGGGCGGGGAAGAGTGAGCCAATTGCAGCATTTACTCTACTGAAGCTGCAAGGGCAAGAAGAAAGTGGTAGGTTCCCGCAAAGATCAACAGGGGAAATTCCTTGCCCTTTTATATGTGTCTTTGGCAGCGCACGTGATTGTTCGGCTAATTGACCACCCACTTTAGTTATAGTGGGGGAGGACAAGGCTCTGTGCGGTGGGACCAAAAGTCTAAAATTCCATAATAAGTAATGAATTTCGGAATTTGCTCGGAATTTCCACTTCGGTTAGATCACGATCTCACCTAAATTAATCGCATAACGTGATCGATTGCCTGAACGAGCTGTCTCAATTATTTTCCCTAGGTGTATGGAGGCACCGTTACGAAAAAGCGCCACAACTGCCCTTAGAGCAACCAGCTTCGCACACAGGAGCTTAGCTAAAGACGTTGTGCAGCGAGGCCGAAGACTGGCTTGAAATCATGTTATGCCTCAATTGCTTGGCAAGAGGACTAAACAGTTGACAAACCAAGTGAAATTCGTAAGTTCGTCCCTACAAAGCTCAGTCATAGATAACGGATCAAGATCGGACGAGAAGCACATTTCGCCGTGTCTCTGCTCGAGTGAAATGTAACATCTATTGGGCAAAACTTTAATTTGTCATTTCTCGTAATCTTTCTTTCCTTCTCTCCTTCGTAAGGACGGCATTTGATTCCCGAAGCCCTTCGACTTTCCCTGCACGACGCTATCGACAATGCCGATCTTGTGTCAGCGCACGTGACTCTTGACATATTTTCTGGTGTCAAAGAAACATCCTAACCATGAACGAAGAAATGAAGTTGGAGAGAAGGTTGGACAAGCAAGTGCTAGTAGGGTGAACGCAAAATGACAAAGAAAAGGTATAAATCCTCGCTGGTTTGGAGAATTCTTTCCCTTAATCGTTATCTTTCCTAAACCGTATCCTGCAGGCATCTTGTCAGGAACTTGCATGATTCCGTGTGACAGAAGATGAGCCGGAGTTAATCCGGTACTGATGCGGCGATGATCTTTGAGACAACTCAAGGTTCAAGGATAATGGGAGTACCAGTTAAGATGATAGAATAGGAAAAATCGAATGTAAGCATTGTAACAGTCGAAAAAAAACGATTAAAAAATTGCTCTTCTGACAGTATGTCATGGTATGAACCCTGTAGTGTAGCCTCAGAAGGTATTCTGTTATCAATTGTGGCGCCTGTGCATGATATTTCGTCTAGCATCATTTAAAAACGCTGCATCACCCGCCCGTTTTTACTCTTGCTCATCCAAAAGTTATGGTTTCTTCGATTTCAACGGACGATACACCTCCAAAAACCGAGGACGTTCATGTCGTGACGTCCGCCACAGTCGACATTGAGAAGGTTGAAGAAGAGCTCGAGTACGATGACTGGGCTTTTCATGAGGGGAATGTCGAGGAGCTTGTCAACTCTCCTTACCCCGAGGTGAGAGCAGCTGTGTCCTTGGACATCGACCTTGATGTCAAGTTGAACCACTGGAGAACATGGTTTATGACTACTTTGTTTGTGGTTGTCTTCTCTGGTGTTAACCAGTTTTTCTCCTTGAGATATCCATCCTTGTCCATTGGTTTCATTGTTGCACAAGTTGTCTCTTTTCCATTGGGTAAGCTTCTCGCTACCTTGCCAGATTACAAGCTTCCATTCTTGCCTGAGTTCTTCAGATTGAACCCAGGTCCATTCACCAGACAAGAGCATGCTTTGATCACCATTGTGGTCTCGTTGACCGCTTCTACCTCCTACGCCATGTACATTTTGCTTGCACAAACCAACTTTTACGACCAAAAGCTTAGTGCAGCTTACATGATCTTGCTTGTGTTCTCTACCCAGTTGTTGGGTTACGGTGCTGCTGGTTTGACCCGTAGATGGATTGTGTACCCAGCATCTATGGTTTGGCCACAAACTTTGGTCACCACCTCCTTATTCAACACACTTCACTCATCTGAGAACGGTGTTCTCGACCGTATGAACGCCAACGGTTGGACTATGTCCAGATATAAGTTCTTTAGTCTCTGTGCAGCTTTTAGTTTTGCTTGGTACTGGCTTCCAGGATACTTGTTTAAGGCATTGTCCTACTTCAACTTCGTTTGTTGGATTTGGCCGAAGAACATCATTGTTAACCAGCTTTTCGGAGTTGACTCCGGACTTGGTCTTATCCCAATCACATTTGACTGGACTCAAATCACTCAAGCGCTGACCTTGTCTCCATTGGCCACCCCAGCTTGGGTTGCTGCAAACACTTATGCTGCTGTTTTCATCTTTTTCATCATTGTGTTGCCATGTTTGTACTACACCAACACCATGTACGCTAAGTACATGCCAATGATTTCCACCACCACTTACGACAACACGGCCACCAAGTACAACGTCTCGAAAGTGCTTAACTCCAAGCTCGTTTTCGACGAAGCTGCCTACAAGGCATACTCACCTTTGTTCGTTCCTTTCTCGTACTTGCTTTCGTACGCTCTCAACTTCGCGGCCGTGATTGCTTTGCTTGTTCACTGTTGGTTGTACCACGGTAAGGATATTGTTCAAAAATTGAAAGACCACAGACACGGTGGTGAGGATATCCACAAGAGATTGATGAACAACTTCAAGGAAGCTCCAGATTGGTGGTATGCTATCTTGTTTGCTATCTCCATTGTTTTGGCTTTCGTCACTGTTTGTCATTACGAGACTCAACTTCCATGGTGGGGACTTGTCATTTCCCTTTTGATCGCTTTCGTCAACTTCCTCCCTCAAGGTCTTTTGGAAGGTATCACTAACCAGCACGTCGGTCTTAATATTATCACTGAGTTGGTTGCAGGTTACATTTGGCAAGGAAAGCCTATCGCCAACATGATGGTGAAAGTTTATGGCTTTATCCCAATGAGACAAGGTCTTGATTTCTCCAGAGACTTGAAGATTGCTCAGTACATGAAGATTCCTCCAAGAACCTTGTTCTTTGCCCAAGTTTACGGTACTTTGATCTCTGGTTTAGTTAACATTGGTGTTCAAGAATGGATGAGATCCAACATCGACAACATTTGTTCTACTACACAAGTGGATGGTTTCATTTGTGCCAACGGTAGAACCGTTTTCAACGCTTCCATCATTTGGGGAGCTGTTGGACCAGCCAAGTTGTTCAACGCAGGAAAGATTTACAATCCATTCATGTACTTCTTCCTTATTGGTCTAATTGCACCATTTGTCACCTACTATTTGAAGAAGAAGTTTCCAAACCATTGGATTGGAAAGATCAACGCTCCAGTGTTCTTCACTGGTCCAGGAAACATTCCTCCATCGACCGTGTACAACTACTCGTTGTATTTCATCGTTTCCTATGGTTTCAACCATTACGTCAGAAAGTGGTACAAGGCTTTCCACGTCAAGTACACCTATATTTTGGCTGCAGCCATTGATTCGGGTGTTTCTATTTCTGCTGTGATTATCTTCCTTTGTGTTGCATACCCAGCTGGTGCACTCTCCTGGTGGGGTAATGAAGTGTACAAGAACACTTATGATTATGATTATAAGAAGTTCTATACTTTAGGAAAGGGAGAGACCTTCGGCCCAACCAGTTGGTAAAGGAAAGGAATTAATAGGTTAATGTATGAGTAACGATATTGAATTTGAGGGTGTAGAATATGTCGCCTTGCCTTTAAATTAATGGTTTCTGGAGTAGGTCTGAGCGAATTCCACACAGTTGCAATTATCGAGCGTAATTGCATATACTATGGTTTTGTTTGAGATCACCAGGGTAAGTATTTTGAGTCATTTTCACGCAAAAAAATCACTGATCTCTGACATTTAAAAATGAAGCTTATTAAAAATACCCTCTAAAGCGAAAGATGTAAGTTTGAGCTTTCGAGTATCTATACATAATTGAGAAACGTCTTTTTGGTTCGTGGGTAAGTCAATGGGCACCAATTCACCACCATGGGCTCTTCATTTTTTTACAAAAAAATCTTAGTACAATTAGATCCACCAAACAACCCAAAATTACTTACAAAACCAAAAAAGAAGGGGCGTTTGCCCGAAAAACCATCGTAGATATCTCCCACATTATATAAATTTTGCAGCCAAGACTGAGGTTTACGCGTAAGCCGGACCAGTTTTTACATTACCTAATTGGGGCGAAGTAGTAAAAACGTAGATAAAATTTTTCGTTTTTATATGCCGGACAGGATCACCCCAGCATTTGCAGTAACAATGAAGGGTCAATCAAAAATGTGGAAGATGATGTAAAACTTGAATTTAAATTCGGTAGATAGAATCTTTATAGTCGTTTCTACATGCTTACCAAATCTCATCTCATAGTCATCATTTTTGGTGGAATTCTCTCGGGTCTCTTTCTCACCCCATACTTTAACGAGTCTACATCATATACTCCCATGAAAAACCCACCAAAAAAAGCAAAATTGCCAAACAAATTGCATTTCCACATTATTTAACTCTATCCAAACACATTCCACCCTTTTTAAAATTCAAAAACCCAAAACCCAATTCTAACCTAATTGTGGCCCTGATGAGCTGGGGCATCACGTGCCACAAGCTAGGGCTGGCGACCCAACGTACCTTCCTAATGCGGTAAGTAGACTGAAATATTCAATACATTCGCGGGAAAAGTCTCAATTTTCAGAACGGTCTCCTGCACACACCCAATGCGAACCTCTAAAATTTTTCCTAACTAACCGCGCACTTTCAATCTAGCACAAATTTCTTCTTAATTACCACCACAAAATGTCTGACGTTGAGGAAGTCCAACAAATCGAAGAGCCAGTCGTTCAACAAGAGTTGCAGTTGGTTGAATTGGCCACCCCAATCCCAGCTGATGTCCAAGCTGCTCAACAAGAGATCAAGTTGTTCAACAAGTGGTCTTTTGAGGATGTCGAGGTCAAGGACGTCTCCTTGGTTGACTACGTCCAAATCAGATCTCCAGTCTTCGTTTCCCACACTGCTGGTAGATACGCCTCCAAGAGATTCAGAAAGGCTCAATGTCCAATTGTTGAGAGATTGACCAACTCCTTGATGATGAACGGTAGAAACAACGGTAAGAAGTTGAAGGCTGTCAGAATCGTCAAGCACGCTTTGGAGATCATCAACGTCTTGACCGAGCAAAACCCATTGCAAGTCGTTGTTGACGCTATTGTCAACTCCGGTGCCAGAGAAGACTCCACCAGAATTGGTTCTTCCGGTACTGTCAGAAGACAAGCTGTTGATGTCTCTCCATTGAGAAGAGTCAACACTGCCATCTCTTTGTTGACCGTTGGTGCCAGAGAGGCTTCTTTCAGAAACGTCAAGACCATTGCTGAATGTTTGGCTGAGGAGTTGATCAACGCTGCTAAGGGTTCTTCCACTTCCTACGCTATCAAGAAGAAGGATGAGTTGGAGAGAGTTGCCAAGTCTAACCGTTAAGGTAGCACTGTACTGTATAATTTCATTCTTGATAAAAGTCATTTTAATGTATTTGAGTTGTAAGCGAGTCTTAGAGAGTCTTTGACGTCAGTCAAAGGCTCGTATATGTGGAGCTTTGAAGAGTTTGAAATGCTCTTGGAGTAAGTCTTCATCTGTGGTTTCCTAGGCCTTTTGCCATGTCCTATATCTGCTCTAGCTTCTCCATGTCTAGCTTATTTGTTTATTTCTCCGTGTCTTATTTCTTTATGTCTTCTCATTGTTCTCCTCGTCTCTCCATGTCCTCTCATCCCCCATCTCTCCATGTCCTCTCACTCTTCTGTATCTACATCTCACTTTCTAAAGTTTCTACACCCCCTCCTATGCAAATGTCTATTAGTTATGCTGTTGCATGGTCATCAGATACGGATCGGATAGAACATCCTGATGACAAAATAAATAGGGCTAGCGGCCAAAAGTTGGTCGTATCTTTGAACTCTCGAAGCAAGAAGTTCCTCACTCTCTTCGTTCTCTTCACTCTCTCCAGTCTCTTTGTTTTCTCCACTTTCTTCGTTTTCTCTACCTTCTTCGATCTCTCCATTTCCTTCTCCCCTCGCTCTAAGCATCTCCTCGGCTTGAAGTCTTCTAACTTCAAATGTCTTGCGAACAAGCCATTCTCTAAAGACTAATGCAATTAATGCACACACGGCAAAGCAACAACCAGTGAAGATTTGTGCGTGTTCGTAAGGCTTGGACGCGTTTGGGCGACGCAATTTCAATGCAATGACTTCTGCTGGAAGCGACAAAAGCGAAGCAACAATGTTCAACCCAGACCATGCGGATGGGAGGTTTTCTGGTCTTCCTAGCTTCTCCAAAACGTCAACAGCCAAAGCTTGACACATTGTAGCTCCAACTCCAATTGGTCCACCAAATAAGATCGCCAAAGCAATAAGTGAGCCGTAACTAGTACAGTTAATCCAGAATGCAATCACCATGATCAACACATAGATACAGAAAAACACCGCAGTGTTTGCACGTCCACAATAATCACCAATGTTACCAACTAATGGTCTTCCGACCATTTGAGTGGCGTTTAAAATGGCCAAGATGTTCGAACCTTGAGTGTGTGATAATCCAATCGAAGTGGCATAACTGGAGAACGAGTAAAGGACGATAATGTAGCCCAAAAGGCAAACACCAAACCATAAACTCACCAAAACGAGGGGATAGTTATTGAATGTTTTAAAGTTGAGAACGACATGTGCATCTCTTTTGATGGAGCTCCATTGAAGGGTCTCTTTATAGTCGACCTTCTTGACATTACGAGCTCTCAAAAAGCAAATTCCAAACATAGAAGTGACAAATGTGATGATTCCAATGGTTCTCAATGCCCATTTTTGGTCTCCTGTCTTGCTAATGATGGCATTTAGCGTTAAAGAAAACACCAAACCACCAAAACCAGCACCTCCAACAGCAAGACCCATAGCGGTGGCTTTTTTCTTGTCGAACCACGTAGGAACCACCAAAGTGCCTGGGATGAAAATCATGGAAAACGAGAGGCCAACAAGAACACCTTGACAAATGAAAAGTTGCCAAAACTTGGTACACTCAGCTGCGAGCATATACCCCAAAGTCTGGATAATGACACCAGCTACAAGAACAGGAGTTTGGCCAAAAAGCTTGATTTCCAAAGCAGTCATTGGAGCCAAAACCTGAGCCAAAAAGACAACAACACCTCCCATTAAGGCATAGTCATAGACGGTAGCACCTGGGAACGAAGACGAGGTCATGTAATAGTTCAAAAACACACCAAACGCAGCGTTGGCACCCCATGTGGAGAAAATCATAAGCATGGCCAATGCAGCCTGCCAAAATGCAAATAATCCATCGATAGGATGGTCGTCATCGACTGGTTCTGTCTCTTTCACATCACCTTCATTGATATCGTCAGCCTTCTCAGATTGAAGATCTAGCTGATCGATAAGAGCTTCTTCAGGTGCTGGTCTGGATCTATACTCTTCAAATTCAGCATTATCTAGCTCGTGGTCGTCTCTTATAGCACTCAAAATACGAGATACCTCAGAGACATTGGAATTGTAGCGTGACAAGTCAACGGAATTTTGTGTGGAGCGACGATTAAGCGCATGGGGAGTATATTCGTGATATTTGGAATCGACCAACTCTAGCGACAGAGACAGGTCAGACAGCATAGTTATGGTAGTGGAAAAAGACGAGGCACGGAATTCGGTGTTGGCTAGTGTGAATATTATATTGCGAATATTCCGCTTATGACTATTTCGGTGATGACTAATCGGAGGTAGCCAAGGGTCGCTAACAGTCGGACAAGAGGGGAATTTTTGATAAAGAAGTGACTTAGAGGGTGTTTATCGGAGAAAAGAATTGACAAAAGGAGGTTTTTTTTGGAAGAGTAGCAGAATTTCGACACCAAAGAGAGGAAGCGGATATAAAGCGGGTTTATTTCCGACGCGATGAGGTAATGGTTCATCAATGAAGTTGTTTAGTGATAAAAGTGGTAGAATAGAGAAATCGGGGTAAACTGGCGTACTTGATGTTTCGGAGAACCCAGTTTATCTCCGGAATTGTGGTTTAGGTGGATATAACTGGGCCTGAGGGGAGGTATATTTGAAGTGCGGAGGTGTCACTAGGCATGTGCGATAAGATAAGCTAACGGTTTTAGAGGGTGGAGGGTTTGGAGTTGGGAGGATGATTTATGGAGGAAAAGTGGTAGATTTGAGATGAGTGAGGTTTGAAGGATAATATGGGGATTTCTTTGATTTATTTTGGGTGATGCTTTGGTGGAAGTCGGTGCCCATTTGAATTGAATGAATTGTGAGGGTAAGAGTGAATGAGAAAAGTGTGGGGAGAGGACGAACGGAGGACTAATGGAGACCGCAAATTGTGCAGAAAAAAAGTCAGAGAAATGACGGAGATTGCTACATAAAGAATACGGTTGAATTAGTAAGACAATTTTTTGGTGAAAATATCAAATAATTATGAAGCATCATAGTTATGGTCAAAGCTAGCTAAAATTGACGTTTTTGACCTGTTCCTTTGTCAATAATAGAAACACAAACAAATTTAATTCTCCATGCTTCTTAATTGTCTGAAAAATCAATCAAATAATGATTTCTGGAAAATCTCAACCCTTCAATATCTCAACCCTCTATTGTTCCCAGTGACTTCATCTCAACTGATCCATTTGATTGCGCACCGAATACTTCCAACGGTCAACTATAGGAGAACAATGGGGTACCTGATTTCCATACACCATGACAAATTACTTAGAGAAAATCAATGCATCTGAATAAGAAGAGCTCAACTAATCGAATTTATCGATTTTTATCTTGTTTTTCATCCAAAATCATGTAAATTTATTGACCCTTTTTCCCCCTCTTGTCTCAATATTACGAGGCCCTCACTTCCCTCACCGTCCTCACTGTCCCCACTACGTAGACCTCACTAACTAAAGCCTCACCCGCTCTCATACTTAAGAAAGCCTCACCAATGATCACAATAAACCCCATGAATTTTCACACCATACCACTTCAATTCCCATAAAAAAAGAAATCCCACCTCAACTCACCTCTTTAACCATCCCACCATTTTTTCCAAATAAAAATACCAAGGCAATTGGTCAAATCATCCACCACCCACAATCTTCTCCCCCACACGACCTCTCATACTTAGCGCCTTCTATGTCTCCACCCCCAGTCACACCCCACTACTCATGTCTGGCGCCTCTGACTTCCTTTCTAAAGGTATAGACCTTGTCCAAAAGGCCATTGATGCCGATACTGCCACGCGCTACGAAGAGGCATACAAATTATACTACAATGGCTTGGATTACTTGATGTTGGCTCTTAAGTATGAGAAGAACCAGAAGTCCAAGGAATTGATCAAATCGAAGTTCACCGAGTACTTAACTCGTGCTGAGCAGCTCAAGGACCACTTGGAGAAGCAACAGTCCAAGTCCAACGCCGCAGAACTGTCTGAATCGGGCTCTACCAAGGCTAAAAAGTCCGGTGAAGGTGATGACGATGCTGACACCAAAAAGCTCCGTGGAGCATTGGCTGGAGCCATTTTATCTGAGAAACCAAACGTCAGCTGGGACGATATTGCAGGTTTGGACGCTGCTAAGGACGCATTGAAGGAGGCAGTGATCCTCCCAGTCAAATTTCCTCAGTTGTTCACTGGTAACAGAAAACCAACCTCAGGTATCTTATTGTATGGACCTCCAGGTACGGGTAAATCGTACTTGGCTAAAGCTGTTGCCACCGAGGCCAATTCCACGTTTTTTTCCGTATCTTCCTCTGACCTTGTGTCGAAATGGATGGGTGAATCCGAGAGATTAGTTAAGCAATTGTTCACTATGGCCAGAGAAAACAAGCCTTCGATTATTTTCATTGATGAAGTCGACGCGTTGTGTGGACCTCGTGGAGAAGGAGAGTCCGAAGCTTCTAGAAGAATTAAAACTGAGCTTTTGGTGCAAATGAACGGTGTGGGTAACGATTCTGCAGGTGTTTTGGTACTTGGAGCCACTAATATACCATGGCAATTGGATGCTGCTGTGAGACGTAGATTCGAGAGAAGAATCTACATCGCCTTGCCTGATTTGGAAGCTCGTAAACGTATGTTTGAGTTGAATATCGGTACTGTCTCTTGTGAATGTACCCAGCAAGATTTACGTGTTTTGGCGGAAATGACAGACGGTTATTCTGGTCACGATATTGCTGTGGTTGTCAGAGACGCGTTGATGCAGCCAATTCGTAAAATTCAGCAAGCTACACACTTTAAGCCGGTCGATGTGGATGGCTCAGAGAAACTCACGCCTTGCTCACCGGGCGACGTTGGTGCACGAGAAATGAGCTGGCTCGATATCGGCACCGATGAGTTGAAGGAGCCTGATTTGACCATTAAAGATTTCATCAAGGCGGTGAAGAACAACAGACCTACGGTCAATGCACACGACATCCAAAACCATGTCCAATTCACCAATGATTTCGGACAAGAGGGTAATTAGCCACGACGATTAATAGAATATAGGCTCTCCAGGGCGTTTATCCATAGAAAGAAAATTCTTGAGAACTCAAGTATTCACCTATTTACTAGGATTCTAAAGTGATCTCTCTACATCAAACCATCTAGTCTAACACTCTCGTATCTTACATTTTGAGCTAATCTACCTCTCTAACATCTAAACCTCATCACTTTAACGTCCAACTCCACCAACTTAACGTCTCTCGGGAGATCTCTCTCTCAATCTATCGGCAAACAAGTCCTCTTCCTCGGCATCTCTTCTAGAACGGGTATCGGCAAGTTTAGAAGCAAACAAGTCCTCCTCTTGGTCTCTAGCATAGTTACCACGCTTTCTGTTGTTTTGGCGAGGTTGTCTTGGCTTACTTCTGTCTGGTTCTCCATGGAGCAAGTAGTATCTGGAGTAGTTAGAGGCATTTTTCACCTTTCTATCCGATTGCAACGATTGTCTGATGTACAACACCACCGACGTCTCATCTTCGTCCATGGCGGTTTCTTCCTCTTTCTCCTTCTCTTGTTCATCCTTTTTCTGCTCAAACAAGTCTCTGTCTTCCTGTGGAAGAGCCTGTTTCTGTAGTTCTTTCTGAGTTTTATGGAACTTGATCGATGGATTGTATGGCTTGGATTCTCTCTCTTGAACGATAGAAGAGACGTATTCCTGGCTGAATTCTTCACCAATATTCTCACTGGATGGTCCACTGTAAATGGACAAAGCATCTAGCGCTGATTTCGAGTCTTCGTGGGTCTTAAAGACAATGTTCACATTGGTGTCGTCAATCCACTGAACACGGAACCATATGAGGTCAGAATTGGCCGTATACTCAGCAGTTTCATCATTGCCGGTGTAATTCAAGTAATAGTCAACAAATGCCTTGATATCGTCGGTGGACAAGTTGTCTACGCCTCTGATGTGGAGAGCTTCTGGACGTAACGTCTCAGTGTTACCGTTTATGGTAATTTCGACTTGTTGCTTCTCCAATTTTTCTTGCTGTTCTTTCTCAGCGTCGATAGTTCGGGTCATGAACCCTCCGTAAGGTGCTGGATCCATGGTTTGGTGTGGATTTAGGTGGTTGTAGGTGTTTGTATGTGGGTTGTTAGTGTTTTCGCACCTATAGGATTGGAGCAGTGGAGTGGAGGAGAGTGGGTGGGAGATGAAGATTTCCTCTAGATTTTTTTATGGTGATTTTGTAGATTTTCAATGAACTGAGTCGGGTGAGTTCATTTTGATGTTTTTGGTTTTTTAGAAGGTTATGTTTGTGAAAAGTCAAGGACCTTTGTGTGGACTATAGGTGAGAGTCAATAGAGAGAGTGGGCCTTGCAGTTGGGAATATAATTCCATTGGAAAGGGGAGATAAAAATTGATTTTTTGATTAATTTTCTTTTCAATATTCTATCCCTGCTTAAATTATTTTCTCTCATGACATAGTTTCATTTTTCTATGGGTATATCTCTACTCATACTGTGCCATAGCCTATCACTACTATGAGCATTAGCACTCTATACCCCATAGAGTTCACTACTAAGACCAACTTTATCATCTTTCACCAAAGTTGTCACATTTAAAAAATGACCTTAATCATTTAAATCCCACTCTCGGCCCAACTTCCCATCATCCCATTGACCCACTCCCCACTACACTCGTCAGCTTGCTATTTCAATGCATTATTATACATAATCTACAAATACATGACTCTATGACTCTGACGATGAATTCCCGAGGTCCATTTCGCCTCAGATTCATCACACTTATCCACTTTCTTCATTTTTAATCTCCTGGCTCCTCAAACTTACTCTTCCATCTTCGTTTCTGGGTCTTCTCTAACAAAGAGAACATTATTGCACCTGATGAAGATTTCTCCGATCTTTTCCTCCTTGGTAGTTTCTCCCTCCTTGACCAACTCATATGTATCGTCAAGTTGCAAGTTCATATAGTTATCTATGGCGATTAGAGTACCCTTGTACTCCATCTTGTTCCATTTCAATCTGACGATGACTTTCTTGTTTAGAAGCGTTTTCAAAAACGGTTTTGGATTAATGGGTTGGAACTGAACGTTAGTATGACTTGAATTTTCATGGATACCCTGGACTTTACATACTGAAGACATGATTAGGGAAGAAGATGGTGTAGTTAGACTAGTAGAGGTAGGTGTGCAGGATATCACCAGGTAACGGTCGATAGAAAGATGAAAAAGTGGAGAAAAATGATTGTGAAAAAAGTGAAATATACTAATTCTGAACTTCCTTATTCCAATTAAATTATCAAATTCTTAAAATTTCTACAATTTTCCATAATATTCGTCCCCCTCTCTCTATCCACCTGCTCTCCCACTATACACTCCATATACAATCAACACGTACTAACCACTCTATTTTGAACACCGTCGATTCGTGCCTTTTCCTTCATTTCCATCCAAATGTCGCTGTCTGCCATTTTAGCCACGGGTGCCGCCATTCGATTCCTCGTGCCGACGTTTTTGCCGGACATTTCCGTCACGTTATCGTCCAGTGTGGAAGTTTCAACTCCAGTGGACTCGTTTCGCTCGCTTAAAGAGGCGTTTTTCTACTTGAACCACGGTGTTGATGTCTACGATGGTGGAGTTGTGTTCCATCCGCCTTTACTCGTTTCTGTGCTTAAATTAGTGCAAGATTTGTCGCCAAAATACTCATATATCTTGTTCAACTTGTTGTTCACTGGAGTCGACGTGGGAGTCGCTTTAAAGCTTATAAACTTGAACAGATGGTACAATGAGCACCAATCTGCAAAGGCGGGGAAGAAATTCGTGCCTTTTTCCGATAGTCTTGTGGCTGCATTCTACTTATTGAACCCATTGATGATCTTAACCAATTGGTCGCATTCAACACTGACTTTGACGTATTTCCTTATAGTGGAGCTGTTGAATCAGGTGTTGGTTGATAAAAACGCATACAGAGGAACCATTGCCTTGGCTGTGGCTGCATATCTCTCGTTTACGCCGGTTTACTTGTTGATTCCTTTATTGGCATTGGCTTATAGTGTAGCCTCGCAAAAAGAGGCAGCTAAAGTGGTGAAAAAGTGTGGAGCACTCTTTTTGTTCTGCTTGGTGATTTTGTTGGCCATTTCCTTTGCATTGACCGGCCTGTCGGACTTCTTGACTCAGTGTTACTGGACATTGATGCTGTACCTGAAGATTTCACCAAACTTGGGCCTTTGGTGGTATATTTTCACAGAAATGTTCGATTTCTTTACTCCGCTTTACAGAGGAATCTTCAATTTGTACACCTTTGTGTTCATTGTGCCAATTACTGTGCGTTTCTTTGAGAGTTCCAGTGAACCTAAGGTCGGTGACTCTTTCTTGGCTTTTGTGTTGTGTTACGTGTGGCTTTCATTCTCTAAGCTGTATCCAATCATTGGCGATCTTGGCTTCACCATTTCGTTACTTCCAATCTTCAAAAATACCGTCATTCCACATGGAAAGTTCTTCTTTGTCACAGCAGTGATTTTGATGGTTACATTGCTCCTATCTCCGATTTTCTACTACTGTTGGATTGTCTTGGGTAACGGAAACAGTAATTTCTTTTATAGTATGAGTCTTGTTTGGGGAGGCGTGCATATCTTGATCTTCTTGGACTTTATCTGGGGAAGATTAGTGTATGACTATGTTCAAACGCATGATGTGAAGGATACCAAAACGCTTAGATTGACACAAATTTGAGTGAGCAAATATTTGCATAAAAATTTATATATGGTGATGCCAGAGCATGGACTCATGGAGTTGCCGCTTGATTAATAAAAAAGAGGTTTAGAGTTGTGAGTAGGATTGAGGTGGGAGAGTTGTAGTTTGGTGGAGGGGCTTGTAAAATGAGAACCTTGGTTTGTTAAGTTGATGAAATTTAATATCGGAGTTCTTGTGATTATAGACATATGTGAAGAGTGGTGTAAGTATAGTATGGGCTGTAAGAGCAGTAGGTATGTTCAATACATCAACAGAGGATGTCCATTTTATATAAAAAAAAACCCTGGAATATACCTCTGTTTCACTTTATTATTGTCAAAGTATTCTTAGCAAAGATCAGAAATTGTTTAAAAGATAATATATTTGGTTAATGATTCATCACTACTATCCTCTCATTATTACCCCATAGTCAAGCATAAAGGACAGTTCATCACTCATCAAGACCAACCATAATTCTCAAGTTCTGTTCTAATGTTCATAATCTTAAAAGCATAAGAAAGAGAAAAGAAAATAACCTAATCTCAAAATCCCCAGACTTCCCACCTTGATATCACTGGTGACTTCTCCTTATTATCTCTGGTTCTTACTATTGGCTAAAACGAGCACTATCAATACATAAACAAAAATCCAGGAAGATGAAATCCGCAAAACAAATCAAGAAGTCACTCTTTCATAATTAAATCACACCAAATCAGGGAATTAAATTTCCTAAAAAATCACTGATCCTGTTAACTTCTCCACTCACTCTCTATGGGTGCAAATCTATTGGCCTGCACAAGACATGCAACTGGATCCACCCATCCTCTCAGAGCCAATAAAGCCCCATACATTTGCCGTAAGAAGAGGAAAAAAATGAAAAAGAAAGAAATCAGTAAAAACTCAATACCATCAAAAACCCTCCAATACAACTCTTTTCTCCAAATCGCCCCTCCCTCACACAAATCTTACCACTCTCTAACTTCGACCCACCTCCAACGCATCACGTGACCCGCAGCCAATCACTGGCACCAAATTTCGCATTTGACTCCTACTCAAAAAAAATCCAAACTACACCTTCTTCACTCTTTATCATGTTGTCTCGTGTTTCAGCTCGTGCATACAGCACTGCTCCTGTGAAATTGGTTTCCAGAGATGCCTCCGGCAGCTTGTCGACTCTTTCTGTCAAGGTCAACAACGCTGGTTCCAAGAACGGTAAGGCCGGTGTGGCTCACGTCTTGTCCAAGTTCGGATTCCTCAACACTGAGACCAAGTCCGCCTTGAGATTCACCAGAGAGTCCGAGCTCCTCGGTGGTAAGTTCTCCTCCTACGTCACCAGAGACGCCATCGTCTTGTCCACCCAATTCTTGAAGCAAGACTTGCCATACTACGTCGACGAGTTGGCCAACACTTTGGCCAAGCCATTGTTCAGACCACACGAGTTCAAGGAGACCGCAGTTCCAGTCGCTAAGGCTGAGGCCGCTGCTGCCAACGCCAACAACGCTCACGTTGCCGTTGAGGCCTTGCACGAGATCTCTTTCAGAAGAGGTTTGGGTAACCCATTGTACTACAACCCTGCCACCAAGGTCACTCTTGATGACGTTGTTGAATACGCTGCTGGTGCTTACACTTCCGGCAACGTTTCGATCATTGCCTCTGGTGTCAACGCTGACGACTTGGCTGGTTTCGTTTCCGAGTCTGCTTTCAGCGAATTGCCAGCTGGTTCTCTCTCTGCTCCAGCCGTTAAGCCACTCACAGGTAAGGAGACCAGAATTGCCGCTGCCGGTAACTCTGTTGCTGCCATTGCCGTTCCAGTTGCCAAGGGTGACTTTGCTAAGTACGAGGTTTTGGCTGCTGCTGCCGGTACTTCTGTTTTGGCTGGATCTCAAGCTCCATTGAGCCAAATCCCAGGTGCTGACTCCAAGTTGTTCAAGTACGAGGATGCTGGTTTGTTTGTCGTCTCTGTTGAGGGCGCTGACGCCTCCTTGGTTGCTGAGGGCATCAAGACTGCCAAGAGCGTTGTTGAGTCTATCTCTGGTTCTGCTTTGAGCGGTGCTATCAAGGCTGCTGAGTTGTCGGTTGCTTTGCAAGAATCTTTCGAGTTCCCACACAACATCAAGATCTCTGCTGACAGTGGCAAGGACGTTAAGTTGGGCGAGTTCAACTACGTTGCTGTTGGTAACACTGACGTTTTGCCATTTGCTGATGAGTTGTAATCAGATTAATCTCCGCATATTCCCCCACGACCTAGAAGGCAGCGGTGGCTGCATGACTTTCTTAAGCATAAAAAGACTGTTTGAATTGGTGACTGAGTGAATGCTTTGTCTGGTGTAGTCCATATGTTCTCTGTCTATTGTAGCTGGCTCTAAATCTTCACCTGATTCGAAGAAAACCTTAATGGATCAGAGAAAGATGTGATCTATGTGAGCTTGAGTATTGTGAAATCAAGCCAAAGTCATTTTCTTCACTTTTCCTCGATGTAAGTACCTTGCTTTCTGACCTTATTGGTATGGGTAACTTACTATGAGCACTCACTATGAGCAGTCAGTATGGTGATACCGCACAGTACTTGTAACTAAGCTCTGAGCTCTAAAAGGTCCACTACTTTCCACAAAAACACCCGAAAAAAACCAAACAAAAACCTCCCATCAATTCAGAACTCCCTAAAAAATCACTTTCCAACCTCCTTTCAATAAAATCCTAAAAAAAAACTCAAATTCATCACACCTCTAATCTTCAAACTAAGCGTACTGCACACAGTACACACTACTCATCTTCCATTGACATTCACATTTTCTCAATACAACTATACAACAATGTCCGACGCCGAGGAAGCATACAACGACGGTCCAGAGAACTTCGAAGACTTCGACGCTCCTGACCACTTCTCGGACACTGAGTTTGCCGACCCAGAGCCAGTGGCAGCTCGTAATGGCGAAGATGTGGAGATGAAGACTGAAGACGGAAGAACCATCGTCAATGGAGGCTACAGTGAGGCCGATGCTCAAGTTAGAGTGAAGACCGCCAAGGAGTTGGCTATTCCAAAGGAGGACAGAACGACGACACCATACATGACCAAGTACGAGAGAGCCAGAGTGTTGGGAACCAGAGCTTTGCAAATCTCTTTGAATGCACCAGTTTTGGTTGATATTGAAGGTGAAACTGATCCTTTGCAGATTGCCATGAAGGAGTTGGCACAAAGAAGAATTCCTTTGGTCATTAGAAGATACTTGCCTGATGGATCTTATGAGGATTGGGGCTGTGATGAGTTGATTATCGATAACTAGTTGTTATTAGCATTGTACATTATATTGAGGTTTTATTTGTAGGGGATGGGAGGGAGAGGGGGAGATTGGGAGAATTGGAAAGTAGAATTGGGTAAGTAAAGTGAAAAGGGAGAGGAGAATCATTAATGATTTTTGGGGTTGTCTGTTATTGAGTTGATGTCTATTGGTGTTCATTGACAGGTGCATCATTTGAAGGTGAGCTAAGGCTGAAAAGTGACCAAGAGGAAGAAGAACATGGCAAAAAAAACAAAGAACGAAAAAAACAAAACAATGCCTATTCAGAACCACCTATCAAAATTCATTAATTATCATATTCTTATTTATGGGTGTGAATGTGAAGGTAACGTGTTACTTAAGTGGAGCTCTTCATCTCCTAGCCATATACTCAATTATCACCAAGCAGTACGATACCAAAATGGGCAAAAACCTCGAGTTTCTTTAAATTTTGGCTCTCTTCCCGATTTCCAATTAGAGTCTCCTCAAAACCACCTCTTACATCCTTCCTACTCAATATACGCATCGATCCAGTTCGACGCATAGAACAACCTCTTTCCATCCATTTGTTCCTTGACAAAGTCCTTCGTAAGGCTATCAAAAACATGACGAGACACCCGCTGGTCACCAGTACCGATTTCTCCCATATTTACCGAACATACGGCCTCTTTTAGCTCATCCAAATCAACAATAAGGTTATGTTTGTTCTCTTCAGTGGTGAATATACGAAGGGCATTAACTATGGTGATTTTATCGTCCAATTTGGCCAATTCACCAGCCAAAATCTGTGAAAACTGTGCAAATGTGATCAGATCATTCCCATTGAGCATTCCCTTTAAAACATCTTCACTTGGAAGCTCAATACCTAACGTCTTATGGACATTGGATAAGTCCGACACTGTGATCTTTCCATCCTTGGAATCGCTATCTATTAGGGTGAACGCGTTTCTGACTTGAGCTTTCTGCTCGTTCGAAAGCGTTAGAAGGGCCATTTTGGTCGATATGGGGTGAAATCAGGAAGAACGTCTGGTTGATATCGTTTAGGCCATGCAGGATGTAAACAATAGGAATGTAGTAAATCAGAGACAAAGAAGATGGTATAGGGATGGGGAAAAGAAGGTGAAAATTAGAGGGAACGTGATGTTTGGCCATTCTTATATTTCTTCTCTTTTTTTGTGCAAAAATTCATGAATGTGGTGGGTTTTTCACTGACATGCTCTGCGTCTACATACTAACTCTATAAACAGACAAAAGGGCCACAAAAACACGTAAAACACGTCTAAAAAAAATTCAAAAACCCGAAAATCATAATCAATAACAAATCAAACCACCAAAAATATCATAAAAATATTCAAACTTCTCGGACCCACCCCATTCTCTCCTCCCACGGACTCCCATATCTCCATAGTAAACCGCCTCGTGCGAATCATCAACAACCATACTACTATGGAAGAAGGAACCCTCTACAACCAGCCCGTGGTGCTCGACAATGGCTCCGGAAACATCAAAGCCGGTTTTGCCGGTGAAGAAAAACCACGCGTATGGGCTCCATCGCTCGTTGGAAGACCCAAGTACCAGAAAATCATGGCTGGGTCGCTGTTATCAGCCATAGAGGAGAGCGTGTCGAGATATAACAATTCCGAAGCTTATGTGGGTAGCACAGCTCAACAGAATAGAGGTCTCATGAAGCTTCTGTACCCTCTAGAGCATGGAGTCGTCACAAATTGGGAAGATATGGAGAGAGTATGGCACCATACCTACTCTAAAGAGCTTAAGACAAATCCCGAGGAACATCCGCTTCTCATAACGGAAGCACCGCTCAATCCAAGGGCTAACCGTGATCAAATGTGCCAGGTGCTCTTTGAGACGTTCAATGTGCCTTGTGTGTATGTTTCAGTCCAGGCAGTTCTCTCGTTGTATGCCTCAGGTAGAACCACTGGAGTTGTCATTGATAGTGGAGATGGAGTGAGTCATATCGTTCCAGTTTATGATGGTTTTACGTTGCCTACGTCTATAAAACGTATGGATATCGCTGGAAGAGACATAACGGAGCATTTAGCCTTTAACATCAGAAGAATGTCTGGGGTTGCGCTCCAATCGAGCTCAGAACTCGACATTGCACGTTCAATTAAGGAAAAATGCTGCTACGTGTCGAAAGATCCACAAAGAGATGAGAAAATGTATAGCGGAGTGTCGTACTCTCATTACCTTGCACAGTCATCAGTGGGATCATCTACACCCGAAGGAAACGGTCTATTCTCATCATATAAGCTTCCAGATGGGCATACGCTCAATTTGGGAGTCGAACAGTTCAGAGCACCTGAGATTTTGTTCAATCCACAACTTATAGGTGACGAGTCTCCAGGTATTCATGAACTTACGGCATTATCCATCTCTAAAACAGACTTAGACTTGCGTCCTACGCTTTATCAGAACATTATCCTTTCTGGAGGAACCACATTACTTCGAAATTTCGGAGATCGGTTGATTTCAGAGCTCAAAAGCAATCAGTATACGAATACCAACACGATCTGGGGTTCTAGGGTCAACACAGCAAAGGAAACAAGGATGAAGATCAAGATCTATGCGCCGCCAGAAAGAAAATATAGTACTTGGATTGGAGGATCGATTTTGGCTGGACTTTCTACGTTCCGTAATATGTGGGTCACAGCACAAGAGTACTCGGATGATCCAGATATCGTTCATAGGAAATGCATGTGAGGAGGAGCTTTACAATTCTCTCAATTCAATATTCACCATTCATACATTATTCCAGTATATCCCTAGACAGCACCTAAATACTATAGCATCTACAAAAGTACCTGAATACTATAGCACCTACAGCACCTAAATACAATAGTATCTGTCACCAAAGTCACCCAAACCTGGAACAATGTACTTATCCTCATCCAACTTCTCATCAATGCCTCCAGTGATGATCTTGACATCTGGGTATTTCTCGTGGAACGCTTCAATTCCCTCTGGCGCAGCCAACAAGTTCAAAAAGAGGATTCTGTCCATTCTGACACCTCTTGAGAGCAACACCTCAACGGCCATCATGGCACTGCCTCCAGTGGCCAACATTGGGTCCAACAAGAAGACGTATCTTTCACTAATGTCCTCTGGGAGCTTCTCGTAGAACAATTTTGGCAATGCAGTCTCCTCATCTCTTTGAATCAAGATCTTACCGATTCTAACCGAACGACAACAGTCTCTCAAGCCTTGTTCCATGGATTCTCCAGCACGAACGATGGAAACACCACAAATCTTACCCAAGAACTTTGCGCCCTTATATTCATGGGATCCATGACACTTAATGATCGATTCTTCCACTGGTAATTGGTTCAAACCCTCTTCAACCAAGAGTCTGATGATTCTATCCGAGTAAAACACGAAGTCGCTTCTCTTCGTGTTCTGGTCTCTGATGATGGAGTACAAACTGACGAGTTGGTTAGTTTGGGGCAACAAGATGACGTTTTTACTAATTTCGTCGGCCATTTTGGGTTGTTTTATGGGAAAAACGGGGTGGTTCTGATGAGGAAAATGATAATGGTCCTGCAACTGGGTCATCATGCGGCTGATGGAGAGGTATGGGGGAGATGGGGGAGGTAAAGAGGAAGGTGGAGTAGATTTGGGGATTTGGAGAAGGGGTATCTGATAGAGAGGTGCTAATTATGATTTAAAGAGAAATTTAAATTGGGTTTTGGTTGTTTTTGGGGGTGTTTCATGGGACGTTGTGCTCTCAGTACTGTGCGTAAAGTGATCATCAGATAGTGGTCCATATGCCATGAAAAATGGACATTAAAAGACGGAAATGAAGTGAATTAGACAAATTGATAAGCCCATAGCTCTCTAGAACATTAAAACAGGCCCAATGCATGTCAATTCTTCACAATTTCAGTCCTCATCTTCGTATCTCAATAGCACCACTATCAACACCACCTAAATCACACAAAATACGCCCAAACACATCCCCAACCACCTCCTACGGCTTCTTCCACACTTCTCTTGCCGCATTCATTATAATACAATTCTATTGCTCTCCCATTTGGAAAGGATTGCCAATGCTCTCAGTACCCTCCAATGGAGAAAGAGTCAACAACTGTGGGCCTCTCACCACAACAGTACCCAACTCTCTGGTGTTATCCGTCAACATAGAGTCGTCCTCTGGATCTCTGAGTTGCTCAACAACCTCCTCCAACACCAAATTCATCAACTGATCGTAACCTTTCAACACACCAACCACTTGTCTTCCACCGATGAATTTCACCACGACTTTTTGGTTATAGTATTTTTTCAAGTCCAAAATGGCTTCCTTCTTAGGTCTGTCTTGTTTTGGGATGGAAGTACCGGATCTTCTATCGTTTCTGTCGTTTCTGTCATGACGGTCTCGGTCATTTCTATTTCTGTTGTGGAACTGACGCCCCTGTCTGTTTTGCTGGAGAAATTAGTATGCTAGGAAAGCTAAAGCGGGGGAGAACGTCAAAGCAACGTTTTTCCCATTAAAAAATGAAGTTGTGTACGTACATGGTCCATGGTTGGAAGAAAGGTGTAGTCAGTTTATGAGACAGAATTCGTCCGCGCAAACTACAGGACCAACAGGTTACAAGGTTACTTTTAGAGGTTGAGAGAAGTTGAATAAAAGAACCAAAATTGTGTTTTTTTAGATTGAATACTTTTTTCAAAACAGCTAAGTTTAAAGAAAATTCACCAAATTTAAAGAAAAAATGGATATTTCCGTCTATTTCACCTCAGACCTCACCTCTTCCGAGAGACGTATTTCTCCACAGTGGAGCATCAAGTATTTGAGGGAAAGACTTGAGCAAATCACGGGAATTGCTCCAGAAGACCAGAAATTGAGATACTACCCAATACGAACAAGCAACGAGTACCAAATTTTGGGTGGTTCGGGCGATGACGATACGAAAACGGTGGCAGACTACGATGTGGTCTCATATAGCCGAATCCACGTTGAAGACACGAATCCAGACTCACAATTGAAGAGTTTGCAGGATGAAGATGGAGCCCAAGGTGCCGAATTCCAACTTACCGAAGAGGAATATGCAAAGAGAAACGATACGGTGTTGCAATGGAAGAAGAACAACCAATTGGGAAGGTTTGATCCACAGTTCAATAAGCAGAAGTCAGCATTGCAAGAGGAGAACAGGAAGTTGGCAGAATCGATCCATGTTGGCGATCGTTGCAGAGTGATCAACATTGAAGGCGAAAGAAGAGGCTTGGTGAAGTATTTGGGTGAGATTGACCAGTTGGACCAAGGTGAGAATGTGTGGGTTGGAATTGAATTTGATGAGCCAGTTGGAAAGAATGACGGAAGTATTGGACTGTTGCGTCTTTTTCAATGTAGACCTAAACATGGATCATTTGTTAAGCCAAAGCAAGTTGAGGTTGGAGACTTTCCAGAGCTCGATATGTTTAGTGACGATGAGGAGTTGTAGAGACGACTTTTTGAGATGATTAAGGAAGGATGGAATCAAGTGCAAGGATGGAACCAAATGCAAGGGGGTATCAATTCCTGGATTTCAATTTAATGTTCATTTGTTTTCTCCTGGTCGTTTCTTGTTGGTACTGTTGATCTAAGAAGGTTAAAACAATGGCTTGGAAGATAAACGAATTTACCTTCCCTTTGAGGAAAATGCAAAAAGGGAATGTCATCTTTGACCACTATAAATTACTTTTGAAGGTCTTTTTTGAAGCCTAAAGAAACACGGCCATTCTTATTTCATCACACTTTATTATACCCAAATGTGACTTCCTACAACTGGATAGTCACATACTTTAGATAGAATTTTATAATATGAAAATGGAAATAATTTGAATACCCCTGTCTCATCACGAAAACACAATTTAAAAAACACCATCTCTTCCAAAGTAATCAGATCCTCTCACTTATGTGGCTCTACTTATATGACTTCTCACAGTCAATAATACCCATGACACGCTTAGAAATAGACACATAAAAAACACAGAAAAACACGAAAAAAAACAAAAACCCACAACCCTAGTCAAATTGAAACACCTTTAAAAACACCTAAAATTCAAAAAGTCAAAATTTCAAAATCCTAAATGCCTCCCCCATTTCTTATCTCGACGTCAACACCTCGACTAATTATCAACATCGGTACTGTACAACATCAACCAACGGCACTCGCGGATTTCACCACCAACCACATCTTTTTCTCAAAATGGACCGTTCCGAGCCTCCTTTCCAATTCATCTACAACTATGTCGACCAGGAGTCTTTCCAAAAGTACCTCCGGTTGACCATCATCGTTTGTTTGTACATTTTCATGAGAACTTACTACTCGAACTGGGCCAAGCAAAGAGAGATCAAGAGAAAGATCGATGAGGATAACAGAAACAAGGAGCTCGAGAAGCAATACAAGGAGGAGAAGAAGCAGGAGAATCTCGAGAAATTGGACGAGGAAGCAAAGACTTTTGGCTGGGGAAAGGCCACTAGAAGAAAGGTCAAGCGTCAAGAACAGATCTTGCAAGATACCGCTGAGGAGATGAGAGAATTCAACCAAAACGCGTACGATGCTGCCGAGGACCACGACATTGAGGATTTGTTGGAGGATTAGGCTGACTGATTCAATTTTGGATGGTTTTGGCTGAGTTTAGTGACTGTTGGTTGACGTTTGTTGGAGATTTGATATCAACGTCGGTGTTAACTATGAGAGAGCGAAAGTGGCGAGAAAGAGTTAATGGCGGAGCGGAATTGTACAAAAAAATAAGAAAACGTTAAAGAACATAGATAAGAAACAAACGCGTTTTGAAATTGAATTTATTTGAGGTCGTAGTGAGGAAATTCGTGGTGATTTCTGTGACTTTTCGAAATCTTGTAGTGATCCATTGAGTGCGCACTGTGATCGAGTCGTGATTGAGTGCGTGCTCCAGTGCGTACTGCTTGAACGTACTAAGCTTGAACGCACTGAACGTACTGTGCTTAGCTTTCGCACTGATTCATGTCTCTCATAGTCAGTCTCGTACTCAAAAGGGCCATAAAAACCCAACGAAAACCCATAATTATGCATTGAAATTGATACAGCATAAATACATCACACCTTTTAAACCAATAACACACTCTAAATCACCTTCTCTCACCCCCCTGTTGAAATTCACCACTACTTCCCCCTCCCCATCTACTCTCTCACGTGACCACTCTACAACTCGCGATGGCCTTCCTCTCAAAAAAATCACCTCCTAGTTAACCAAACCAACCCCAATCATCATAATGGCAGGCGATCCTTTCCTCTCTGATCCGTCCAAGAAAAGGAAGCGGTCTCAGAAATTGACCAGTCTTTCCAAGAAGCAAAAAACTCCCACTCCAGCGCGTTCCTCAGGCCATGATTCTGAGATTTCCAGTGGTTCTGAATTGGAGAATTCCGACAACGAAGACGAGAGCAAGTTCGAAAAAGAAGACGGAGACCAATCCTCCGACGAAGAGTTTGCCTCAGAGAACGCTGCCGACAAGAGAAGAAGACTTGCAAAGCAATATTTGGAGAACCTAAAAGCACAAGAGATCGAGGGCGATGACTTCGACGCCGCCGACGAGGATCGAGACCATTTGGCCCGTCGTCTTCAGCAAGACGTGGCCGAGACCAAGGGTAACATATACAAATTCTATTCTGACAAGGTTGAGCCGCAACTAAGCGAAGTTCAGACGAAATCTGTCCGTATTGGATCCAAGAACGTCACTGGGGTTTCTGTGAAATATCCATACGTTTACACCGTCTCCAAGGACATGGAATTGATCAAGTGGAGGAGCGAAAACGGCAAGAAGCCTCAAAGAGTCAAGCACGTCAAGGGAGGTGCCAGATACTACAACTTGAACACCAAGAACCCAAGTGCCAACAACCACTGGGACCAAATTAACTGTGTGGCTGCTTCTCCCGATGGAAAGTTCGTTGTGACCGGTGGTAATGACGCCAGACTCATAATTTGGTCTGCTGAGAACTTGACATGCTTGAAAGTGTTAGATACCAGAGCAGCAATCAACTCCATCACATTCAGAAGAGGCTCCGACCAGCTTTATGCTGCCTGTGCCGATTTGAGGGTCAGAACCTACTCCATTAATCAATTTGCACAATTGGAGATCTTGTATGGACACCAGGACAACATCACCGACATCAGTTCCTTGGCCAGAGAGACATGTGTCTCTGTTGGATCCAGAGACAAGACCGCCATGTTCTGGAAGATTGCAGACGAGTCTCGTTTGACATTCAGAGGTGGAGACTCGGACAAAAAGAGAAAAAAGAAGGAGGAAGACGCTCCAGAGGAAAAAGAGGCCTTCCATGCCGAAGGATCCATCGATGTGGTGTCCATGATCGATGAGTCTCATTTCGTTACTGGTTCCGACAACGGTAACGTTGCATTATGGGCATTATCCAAGAAAAAGGCCTGTCACACACAAAGATTGGCCCATGGATTGCTCCCACAATTCAAGCCAACACAAGCAAGTGCAGAGACACAGCAAGACGTGGCAGAAAGACAAATCCCAGAGAGACAACCATACTGGGTCACTGCCGTTTATGGTGTTCCATACAGTGACATCTTCTTCACGGGGTCCTACGATGGACAGGTGCATATTTGGAGATTGGACAGAGAAAACTTCCGTCATTTTGACCATTTGGGGTCGATCCCATTGAAGGGATGTGTGGTGAAGATCGATGGAGCTGAAGTGACCGACGAGAAGAAGCTTATAATCTACGTGGCCACGAGTAAAGAGCATAGGCTTGGTCGTTGGTTGCCAAAGGTCGAGGGCCGTAATGCCTTGACAACTTTGACGTTTGACCTTTAGCATAATTGGCATATTTTGGACTGATTTTGAGTCAGTGAGAGTAAATAGAGTAATGACACGAGGAGCATTATGAGGGTGTAGAGAAGGCGAGACATAACACAGCTAGCTCTATAGTTAAGGTACTGTCACTATTGAATGCCCTCCAAGGCACTATACAGATTTCCATTAATGCTGTTGATTTTACCATATATATATGTTGGTTGCTGTTGATGATGAGTTGGTGTTGACTGGGTCCCGTATACTGTCAGATTCCATTGCTTCTTGTCCAGTTAGGTCCCCTAGAACGCAGCCTCATCGTCTCCATCATCTCCCATGTCATCGTCACCTCCATCGAAGTACTTTTCGGCGTTATAATCGTCGTCGTCATCCTCCTCAAACTCATCATCATAAATCTCCTCCTCGGCCTCCTCCTCGTTCTGTGCTGAAGGATCAGCGTCTAGATCTTCTGCCAAACTCTTCAACTTCTCCAACATCGACTGTGCTGTGGTCTCAGCCTCGTTCACATTGAATTGTCTGAGTCCTCCGTCGGCCTTATACGACGACAACAAGATCTTCTTCTTTTTCTTGCTAATTCCCATCACCTGGTACAATTCTTCTGGGAAAAACTCAAGCTGGTATGGGTACTCATCTATAGATCTTCCAACCTTCTTGACCTTCTTATATTTATCGGAATATCGCTGGATCGTCTCCGCTGGATGTGTGTCCTTTTCGTTTTCTGGCTCTCCCGTATAGAAGGGACCATCAAACATCAATTTTGTGAATGCTAATGACTGTTTTGCTTCAGTCTGTTCATAGTTGGTCAATGCACCATGAACTGGGAGTTCCAAAACGGGTTTGTCGATGGACTGGCCCTGGGAAAGCACATCTGAGTAATCTAGACCGAAAGGTAATAGAGCACGACCTGAAGATTTGCCTCTGAAGGACATGGTGGAGGCTGTAGATGGCGGTTAGGATGAAAATATGGTGGTGGATTATAGAGGTGTGGGTGCAGGTCGAAGAGGTGGAGATGGGGACAAAGGAGGTAGGTGATTTTTGGGGTAAGGATGTGGAAAAGGACGTATGGGATTGGATTTGAATTAGTAAGGGGTGTTAAGTTTTATTTTAAGTTTTTTTGGGGACTTTAATGGGGTTTTGTGGTGCTTTGGTGGTGGGGTGCTGTTGAGATAGTGATGATGAGGCTAGTGAGAGAAGCAGGGCAGAGGGGAGTGGAGAAGGAAGGAGCGATCTGAGAAAAAATGGGGAAAATTGATTTATATGGGGATTGAGAAGGTATGATCGATTTGGAAAGTTGATTTTTCAGTGCAATTGGATTATTCACTTGCCTACTGGTGTGATTAATGTGGTGTCTCATAGTCAGGTAGATGGATGATACGAAGGTGTCTTTTTACACATAAAATATTATTTTTTTTCAAAAAGGATTAGGTTTTTAAAGTCGATAAATGGTCATTTCAGGCTTCCAAAATTTATTTTTACGAAATTACTGATGGGTCTTACGAGGCTGTCTACCGAGCCCACCTTCATCCCAGAATTGAACACGTCAAAGAGTCGGGACGTTCAACTATGGCAAAACGGAGCTTTTCAAGTCAAAGAACCCCGTCTTTTCTTTCTGAGCTGTGGAAAGTTTTATCCAGTTCGTTCCAACCTGGGTAAACACGGTCATAGCAGTCTTTCTGACTTGCAACCACTATCAAAAATCCCCGTATATATGTGGTAAATCTCTTCCCAAGGAAAATCATGGACAATAATGGACAGTCATGGACAACTAAACACCCTTGCTGAATCTCTCCTCTAAATGTCTCCACTGTCAAGGTGCTCCCGTTCACTGAATGATGGCCCCACAACAGATCAGAGCACTGTAATTGGTCAACAAGAGTCGAAACATTTAATCCAATTCCGAGAACAAATTGGATCTTCTTTTCAATTCCACTTTTCTATTTTCTAGCACTTCAAACTCAAGAATAGGACGATATTTGATAGACCACCCACAACGTCCATTTTCGACCCAGTCAAAGGAGTTATTCCGCTTTCCATCAGAAGTCCATCTTTTTCAGATCATCAAAAAACCCCTTTAATCCTTTTATTCCCAAACTCGACTCATTTTTCCCAACTTCCACCCATGGACCCTTTCTTCGATTGTCTGGACCAACAATGATCTCACTAAAACACCACCGCAAATCTAAACCTCGAAAAAATATTCGCCAGTGGACAAAAAGGCTATCGTAAGTAGAATTAAGGTTTTCATACTGCTTAAACCTAATAATATCGGCTTTAGCACGGACCCCTCTCACAATATCTCATCATGTCAAAAACTCATTGTGATAAAGTTTCCATCTCGATTAGTAGATTTTGTAAGATTCACCAGATCATTCCTGTTCAGACTTGAGATTCTTTTTTTGAAGGTACGTCTTTGGGGTCCAAATCTCCAAGACCCTTGAAAGTGCCATTTTTGGATGAAACCTTGATTTTTGGCGGATTTTCATTTTGCAAAGGTCATCACCAGCAACTTCATTGGGTCATTTTCGATAAGCCTTCCCCCAGGATTGTTCATGCAACCTTATTGTTGTTGCTTGCTCGCTTCTGTAATAGGACATACATCGGGTGGACAACAAGCGAAAAAAGAGGCCAGACACAATACATTGACCTGTGAAAAAGAAAATAATAATTACGAAAACAAGGGAATCATCAAAGAAGGGTCTTCCGTGGAGTTTTCGCCGTATTTCCCTCACCACAATCATATACGCTACTTGGCTCACAACACAGACCAACACCACACCTTTACCGAGGGAACATTTCCAAATGCCAGATGAACAAATCCGAAAAACACGAAGCCCACATTCGCAGCTGTGAAAATTCCGTTCCTTATGCTTCTGCCTACCTTTATTGTCCTCTGCATACCCAGATTGGTTTCATAACCCATACTTTAGCATAGGCTTCACTACGTCAAGCAGCGGTTGCAGTTATATTAATACTGGATGCATTTACGTCTCTGCGCAGCTGAGGGCCGCTTCCCAACAGAGCAAGGACCGCACAAAATACGCTGGTGTAACAAGACGCATGTAGGGCTAAACTGGATCCCGTGGATATATGTTGCACTTGCACCTGGTCGGCACTTCGGCGGTTAACACATAAATAACCATCTTGAAAAGCAAAACGGCAATTTCTGTGGAGCTAAACAATATTTTTTATTCGTATCAGAGAGCACATGCTGATGAAAACGTCCAGCAAAAGTTTTCCACGGCACCACTACAAGATGAGCGGCTTACATGTGGAATTAACTTGCGAGATTCGGCGAAAATCATCTGAAAGGACCCCACTATGCTTAAAGGCTCCAAGTTCACGCAGGGAAGAGCCAACGGAAATGTAACGTTGCTTAAACTTAAGGGTTTCCACGGATAATACAATCGAGCTCGCTACCACCGCTATTGTGGGCGGTATTGTTCATATGTTCCATCTGTAAAAAGAGTTAGGAGGTACGATCGATGAGCAAAGGGTTTTTCTGTGCCTCGACACGATTCCTGGCCTGGTTTTGACCTGGTTTTGACCCTGAAAAGTGATGATCAGGTCGATTTCTCTACTGTAATGCTTATCTCCGTTTCGGAAAAACCTCAGTTTCTCGGAAGTATGTTAACCTCGGCCAGAAGTTCGGGTTATGTAGTATGGGTAGAGTTGATAAAATATTAGAAAATCGGGCCGAAGCGAAATTAGTATAGAGTTTAAAATATTCCAAAATACCGATTGGGACGCAATTCAATGGTTCGTGACCCTTGCGGCTGGTACTGATGGACTCTTAGATATGAGAAGAGAGTGGTGAATTCAAGAGAGGTCAAATTGACGAAAGTATGAGTAAAAAATTATCGAGGCGTTTATAGGAGACAAGAAGATTAGTAAAATTATTTTTTAGGAGGATGGGGGCTCAGCTTCTCCACTTTTGTCGTAAGGTAAATCCTGCCACGGAATAATTAGAGGGTTTTGGGTGATAATTCCGAGTGTGGGAATATCTGGAGATTCCAAAGAAGAGGATTTCTGGATTATTTTTTGAAAGTGATTTCAATTGATTTTGGGAGTTATCAAGGGGGTTTTGGTGTTTTTTAAGGTTTGGAATGGAGGTTAGGAGAGTGTTCAGTGGTGGTCATTGAGAGTACATGGGTATGTGAGGTTGCACTGGAAAAAGCCACTACTTTTGGAAGAGATGGGAGATTTGGAAAAGCATGTCCAAAGGGTAGTTTAGCTTCTTTTTATGAGTTCTGTTTTTAATTGAATTTGATCTTGTTGTCGAGTTTGGAGTGACTGATGAGGTGCCCTCTCCAGTTTCAAGGGTCCTTATCAGAGACACACCATAATCACCACGCCAGAGGTGTTATATTTTTCTGTTGAAGGATCCACAAGATTCTTGCTGTTTTAAGCAGATCTTATTTCGGATTTCAAATTTAGTTTCTGAACTTGGGTCATTCAATGGCACAACTGGCTCATGTGTTCAGTATACATTCGTGAGACACTTATGGAGTGAGTATTGAAAAGTGTCGAAAGGATGTCATCTTGTATTTTATGGAATAGTTCCTTGAGTGAGTCCCTTTTTAAAGTTGATCAATGCCCCTTCTGTGAACTTTTCTAACAAAAAACCACGATAAAAAGACCTTGCCTATTTTTCAACAATCAGACCACTGAGCAACAAAGAGAAGGGTGCATTTCCGGACAAAACAGCCAAGTTAAATCAAGGGAAACCCCTAATGAATCTGAAAATGGAGGTGAAAGGAATTGAAGAATATGAAAATGTTCCTTTGCTTCTTCCTAAGGCCCAGCTGTCAGTATGAGAAATGTGGAAGCAGAGACGGAAGAGTATGAACAGAGATCCGTTATCGTTTTTGACAATGTTAATTCCCCAAATTTTGGGATAATAGAAATTAAAGGTGATAACACCGAGAAATAAAGATAAAGAGAACATGAAGTATCTGATGATCCACATAATCATATCCGCTTCTCTGATTATCAGATCTATCTACACGTAGCAATGAAAATTTCTAAAAGCCACCTAAATCTTAAAGAGCTAAAAGAGTGAAAGGATTTCTCAGAAAGATAAATAAGGAGCTAACAATTTCCGGGGTGTTTTTTGTGCGTTTTGGTGTTCGTTTTGATATTCTTCTTTTATCTCATAGTGAGCACCACATTTGACTGCGAAAGACCACGACTATTTGACAATTGAAGTAGATCTTAAAATTTCTAAGTGTCTTTGATCATTTTGGAATCCCTTTAAATTTTGATTAATTACAATTTCTTACGTTTTTTTACTCATATCTCTGAACTTCCTGGCTCATCGACGAGACATCACTCACTGTATAAAAATAGAACACACCCACAGACTCCAAATCTAATATCCTATAACTACCATAATAAAGATAGAGAAATGATCAAATCAGAATACGAAAACAGCAATATCACCCTAATTCACTAAATCATGCCCATCTTGTCATCACATTCCTATGACATCACTCTCTTTAGGACCCTCACTATGACCCACTATGACTCGCACTATGGTCTCATAGTGTCACCAAGTGCCTTTGTTTCCACCACTCTAGTCCCATTTATATACACGTTTTATAGCCCATGGTCACCCGATTTTTTCCTTCGTAACTTCCTCGTTTCCGCTACATTTCTGTCAATTTTTTGACACCCTTCTCTAACCACTTCGTCCTTTTTTCTGTCCCTTTTTGTCCCTCTCGGTCCCTCTTTTCAGCCGGCCCAAGCCCCAATCGTCTCGCGCAAAACACCCACCGAAAACATTCCCGAACCACGTCTCCTATCGACAAAAGTAATAAATTCTACGCGTCTGACTTTCAAAAAATCAACTTCATTTCTTAAATTTTCTCCATCCCGTAGAAATCACCAAAAACTCGCCACAAATCTCTGCCACCCCTCGGCCCGAACTCACTTCCCAAAAAGGCAGTGTTATTGATTTCCGTGATTGTTTCCTGCGCCTCACCGGCCCCATGTAAATAAACCAGCCATCTTGAATGACTGGTGCAGGAAACTTCAACTACTTCTTTTTACATCATTCCATCGATTTTTATCGGTTTCACACTGATTTTCCCCATTTTTGCATATCTCTAACCATGGACGCCCCTGAAACTGCCGAGGGAACCTTGGTTATCATGGTCTGTAAGGCCAAAAACCTTCCTAATAGAAGAAAGCTAGATAAGCAGAGTCCATACGTTCTTCTAAGAATCGGGACCACTGCTCAGAAGACTCCTAGTCATTTCCGTGGAGGACAGACCCCACGGTGGGAATCGGAGACTCGGTTCACTTTGACCCGGGACCGGAAGCCCCTTTTGAAGCTTGACGTCTTAGACGAGACGAATAATGAGCCCACGCCAATTGGAGGTGTGGAGATCGATTGTTCCAATGTGTTCCTACCTGATAACTTCAGAAGCGACCAGAAAAAGTACATTTTAGATCGTTGGTACGACTTGAGCTTCAACAATCGTCAACTTGGTCTGATCTACTTAGAGATGACCTTTTACCCCAGTGTGCCTGTTCCGCTTCCGAAAATCCCACTCGAGCCGATGGGTATGGCTGAATCGGTCGCTAAGGACTTGCCTAGCGTTCCTCCGGTGCAGAATTACGACTACGAGAGACGTCCTAAGCTGGCACTGACCCTAGACGAGATCTTTGTTAGCGGAGAGAAGAAAAGACGGAGCTTGTTTGCGTCGTCTGACCCAGGAAGTCCTCCAAAAGACGATATTTTCGTTGGAGAAGGCAAGAAAAAGGGTGGTAAGTTCGATAAGTTCAAGTCGAAGTTCTTTGCTAAAGAACTAAGGCCAAGATGGGAGAAATCGGCTCCTGCAACACCCCTGGTCGCCGACGATAAGGACTTGTATCCTGTGCATTCACATCCAGATAGCGTCAAGCAGCTTTGGATGGAAATCGAGGCCGAAACGCCGCCAGTTCCACCTCCACATTCAGCCGCAGGTAGTTTTGCCAGATCTCCTCCACAATCCGCAGGTTTCGCCAGATCTCCACCCCAATCCGCCGGAAGAGGCTACTATAAGATGGACGACTCTGAAACAGGCGGAAACATTGCATTACCAAGACTCCCTGGCTCCTCACACCATTTACGTGACTCATACCGCTCTACACAATCCGACAACGTCAATGGGTTCCCACAACTGACATATTCCGCTGGAACATCGCTAAATTTCCATTCTCCATCGAATTCCACCGGAAAGAAACTCATGCGCAAGCCACCACCAGGGTTGACTCCCGGCCATGCCCCAAGTCACAGCACTGGGTCAGTTCCATTCTCTGCTGACACCATTGGCCTTGACAACGACGTAGATGCGTTCCCTTCGAGCCAACTACATTCAAACAAGGCAGTTCCTCCAATTCCTCGCTCAAACGGGCTCAATCCAGACGATATTGACCCCAGATACCATGCTCCATCGCCTTCAGACCAGTTAAACAAGACATTTAGGTTCCAAAGCGGAAACCTCAAGGATGAGGACTTGAAACTAGATACAACTGAAGAGTCTGGATACTTGGGCAATGGTAAATGGAAGGTTGACGAGAAGTTCTCACCATCAGTGTTCCAGAGGATTAATGACGAGAACAAAGGACCTACAAACAAGCCACTGGTGCCACCAAAGATTCCATTAGGATGTAGTGCAAAGGAGTACTATTTGCTTGAAAGAGACAGTTTCTTGAGAGACATCAATGGAAGAAGGTTCTAAGTGATGTGGGGGTCTAAGGACATTGTGAGGGTCTGATAAGACGGTAACGATTGACACTGTGAGGGTCTCATTAGACGGTAATGATTGACATTGTGACAATATGCTAATGTTTAACGCTGTAAGTACCAAAGCTTCATATATTTAGGATCATAATACTACAAAGCACTATGTGAGAATAACATAAGTATCAGGCAATAACACGATAGAGCACTGTGGGAGGTAATTTTATAGCGCTGTGAGACAACACTATAAAGCACTGTAATAACACTATAAAGCATTATATAACAACACTATAAATAACTATGAGACAACAACATAAAGTACTATGCTCCAACACCAGAGTACCACGCTACAACAACACAACTCCCTTAGCCACAGCACTTTACAACAAACACTACATCAAAAACTCAAGTATTTCTAGATTCTCATAAAAAGGTCACTACCAAATCGCAGCGGGGTATAAAACAACATTCAGATGTAATTATAAAGGCAATCTTCAAACACCATTGTATAGCCAGGCTTCAGCCCGTTAAAAAAAGTACAACATCAATTTTTTCCACTTCCTTACAACAAGTTGGCGGCAATAACAGCCAACATACCAGCAGCAACACCGGCACCCATAGCAGCACCAGCTTGAGAGCTAGAGCTAGCGCTCGAGCTGGCAGTAGAGTCAGCAGACGAGGTAGCAGAGGTCTTAGCGATGGTGGAGCTTCCAGAAGCAGAAGAAGTAGTGGAAGCAGCGGAGGTGGAGTTGTGGTAAGCGGAGGTAGTAGTGTTGTGGTAAGTGTGAGCAGTTGAGGTGGTGTTCAAGGCAGAAGCAACAGCGACAACACCCTTGTAGGCGGTCAAAGCGGCAGCCTTGGAAGCGGAGGCAGCAGAAGCAGCAGAAGCAGCAGAGGCACTCGAAACGGAGGCCACAGAGGCGGCAGAAGCAGCGGAAGCGGCAGAAGCCTCAGAGGCAGAAGAAACCGAGGCAACGGAAGCAGCAGAAGCGGCAGAAGCAGCAGAAGCAGCGGAAATGGAAGCAACAGCAGCCTCAGAAGCAGAGACAACAGAAGCAACGGAGGCAGCAGAGGCAACAGACTCGACGGAAGCGACAGAGGCAGCGGACTCAGAGGAAACAGAAGCCTCAGAAGCAGCGATCATAGCAGCGTAAGAGGAGGACTCCTCTGGGGTCAACACGGTGGTGGTGATGGTGACGGTGGAGGTCAAGGTGGTGTCCAAGGCGACGACGGCAGTGGCAAGACTGAACAAAGCAATTGGAGTGAAGGAAACCATTTTTTGGATTTTGATTTGGGTGTGGAAAGAGTGACTAGGGTAAGGAACCAAGGTTGGAGCTGTTGGTGGCAACTAAAAGAAGGACAAGTTAAACTAGAAGGGAGGGACTTTTTTCTGGGAAAAGAATGTGGTTTTAAAAGAATTTTCTTCGAAGTTTTGATGTATTGAAGTTGGTGCCAATTGGATGCATATGCACGAGGCTTTCCAAGAGCCAAAAATCCGTTTACGGTGCGGCGCCTTCCGCATTAGTGTGTTTTGCCTTCCCAATGGGGAATCGATGATGCCCGTTTCGTGGGCTAGACGGACTCGCGCAGGACTAACGAGGTATGCCGCGCCGTCTTGCAGCGCACTAACTGGTCAGTTTCTCCCATGTTTATATGAGCCTTGACCAAGCCGCCACTAATTCGGGTTTTGCTTTGGATCTTATTATCACTCGCGACGTGTCTACGTGTATTGGATCGCTTTGTGGGCTGTTTAATAGGCTCTAATGATACGGCGATTTGACAGGTTGGCAGCATTTTCTGCCAAAATGCGAGACCTCAATTTCCTGTGTCTGTGGAGTACGCAAAAACTATGGCATGTGTTTGCATCGTCTAACATGAAATCTGAGCTTAAATTCCTGACTCCACTTTCCAATGAGGCTACGTGATGCTTCGTAGATTCTAGACAAGGCGATCTAGGTCTAAGGCGTAGAAACTGGGGTTGCTACAAGTTCCAAATCATAATGCATGTACCTTAACAATTTGGGTTAACAAATAGCATTTATGGGGAAGAAGATTCCGGTGCGAGACATGTATGGGGCATAGATCATGTAAACAAGGCGGTTCCATGATGCAATCACGAGGTAAAGAACAGTTATGCTCGTAAATGGGGCCATAGACAATATGTTTCCATAGAGAGGGTTTAGTTTGAAATAATTCGCCATAAATTAGCGTGGATCAATGAAATTTTGTGTCGTGCTTAGCTTGAATCCTCTGTTTACTTACTGCGGCCGAAATAGAGTTTTGCATTCTCGTCACAAGACCGGTATAAAGCTCTAGACCAAGCGTCATCACTAAGATATCGGTTTGAGACATGATTCGAATCAAAACAAGCAACTAAGTCAGTGATTGCACAAGATACGAAATTACCTGTCAAAACCGCCCGGTACCTCATGTACAATGAATTTGAGATTGTTCGTGTGCATCAATTCCCACTTCTTTCTCACATTGCAGCATGCACTCTTTTGGCAGCCCGCACTCACGAAATTTGGCCAAGCACGACGAAAAATTTTGACCTAGTCAACTTTACAAACTCCACATACGCAACCGGAACTGACAGCCATGTTGAAATTCGGAATCCGGAAATACTCCATCAAGCACATACCTAAGGAGTTGCAGCCTCAGAACAAGTACAATGCTGCAAGATCTGCATTCAACTTAAAGCCTGTGCCAACGCAGGGCCTCATACATAACCCTCCAGCATCGATGCCAAGTTTGAAGGATACTCCAAAAGTGTTTTTGCCTCCAAATGACCCAAGATTGAAGTTCATGGCCGACAAGTTCAAGGTATACTCCCGGGAGGAGCTTGACGATATGCCTCTTATATATGGAGCCAAGAAGGACTACTCGTTAACTCCAGAAATCATCCAACAGATCATTGCCTTGAGAGAAGAGGACTCTACCAAGTGGACCATTGCCAAGTTGGCCGCTAAGTTCAACGTTGACGCCAAGAAGGTGAACGTTATCACCGGCTTCAACAAGCAAAAGCAACAGCAAATGTTTGAGGAGTTGGAGAAGGTCAAGAACGGATGGTCCGACAAGAGAAAGTTGGCTAGAGAGGACAGACACAAGAGGAAGCAAACCTGGTTGAGAAACGAGTTCTAGATCTGGTCTAGAGACGAGTTCTGGCATGTATATATCACTTTCTTTGGCATTTTTTCCCTTGTATATTTCATCTTATCATATCATGTACATTTTCATTGAAACTGTGGGTTGTAGGGTGGTTAAGTGAGTCGATGCGTTATTAAATTGATATATGCTGACACTGATCGATTATGAGTTGTATATGAGCTTAAGATGTTGTTCCACTATTGTCATTAAGATCACCTCAAGATAACATTGTATTGATCAAGTCGAGATCACCTTTTGACCTCAATCTACCACCATATCGGGTATAAATGTGACTCTACTCTCCCTGCAAATCCTCAAGCTCTTTAAGCGTCAAAGCATCAAGCTCCTCGATGTTCTCTTGAACATTTAGCTTAAACGAGATGATATAGTCGATCAAACTTTGAACAGAATCATGCAACAACTCCCTTTGCTCCTTAATGTGGTATCTCCACTCTTGGTAATTAATAACCAACTCTTTATGACGGGTTTCAGCCTCTATCACTCCCTTATTCACACTTATCTGCATGCCTTGTAAATCTCTATCGATTTTTTCGATTTGAGCAGAGTAACTCGTACCGTCACTGACCATAGTCTCGTAGATTTCTTCCTGTGTGGCCTTATTCTTTGTCACTTCTGCTTCTAGCGTCTCGATCTCCTCTTGTTGGTCGAAAATTCTCTCTGAAAGCTGGTCAACTTGCTCTACAAGCTTAATAGAGTCCTCCTGGATCCGGTGAATCTCCTGATTAAGTTCTGAGCGACATTGTAGAAGCTTAATCTTTTCATTTCTGAGTGTTTTGCTCAAAACCTGCTCAGGATCATGGCCATCGACATTATCTTCCAATAGAGCCGGATTTAGTGCTAGTTCAAACAGAACTTCGTTGTTTGTGAGTATACGTTGCGTCATTGAGTTGTACTGACTGACAAAACTGTCAAGACTCTGGTAACTTTGTCGTAATTCCGACTCTTTTTTACCCAAATTCTCTTTGACATCTTCAATGCGATTCGAGACAGCATCAATGGCTTTAGAAAGTTTATCTCTTTCAGTGTTCAGTTTATCAATTTCTGAAATCGTTAGACCTTTGCTAACGATCAAATTCTCATACGTTTTCTTCTCTGTTTCGAGCTCTTGAAGCTGACGCTGAGCGTTCTCGATTTCCACCTTCATTTGCTGTAAAATGTCGTCCCATTTCGATTGACGATCCATCATTTTGGCCATATAATCTGAAAATTGGCGTAGATCGTTCTCCAAAGCTTTAGACTTGGCCTCTGCCTCCTCAAGCTCGCGGAAACGACGATTGAGCTCGTCAAACTCCGCCTGGAGCTTTTTTCCAGCTTCTCGCTTCTCCTCAACCTTAAGAAGAATGTCATTATTGGCCACATCGAACGCCAGCTTCATCTCCTCGTAGAACTCCGAGTAGTCCTCTTTTTCGTCGATAAACGCTCTATAAGACGAGATAATGTACTTAATAAAAACACGATCGAAAGCGTCATCGGGAGAAATGAATGATTCCTCGTTAAGATACAGTAAGGGCAAGATGAGCTTAACGAGCCAATACAACATGCCCAAAAAAGATGGCCAGTTCTGTCCACCGACAGCACTGATCGAGGATCGATTGATACCGTCCAAATACGGATAATTGAGGATTTTCAAGAGCGCAAACACCTCAGTTTCGATCGATCTGGTGAACTTATAGTGAGGATCAATGCGACCGTATAAAAACTGGAACATAAGCACAAAATCCTTCTGTGTGGGCTGCCGGAGCGTCTTGGGAGATATAGGATGGTTCATCTCGAGTTCAAACTTGTTTGCGACGAGGAAATCCAATATTTCTTGCAGTATCATCGCTTGGTAGTTCTTATCTCTTAAAGGTCGCTGATCTCGCTTCTGAGACAGTCCTAGAGACTGGGAAAAAGGCTGGGACAGAGTCTGACTTGGGTAATTTGATTGTGATGACCCTGGAAATACCGAAACTGAGTTGGAACCAAGCCCACTCTGCCGTTTTGATGTTGCTGGAGTCAGTAGAAGTGTAGAGCGACGCTTGGCGGAATCGAACAGGGTCGAGACGCGTCCACCGATGGAGGTACGCGTGGCGCCAGCAATGGAGAGTCTCTGGGTCTTCCGAAGAAGCTGGGCCGCCAAAGGCGTCTGTTCAGACATGAATAGTTTTGAATTTGAGTTTGTCTCATAGTTAAGCGCGGTTTGTTTGTGTTTGTTGATGGTCACGTGACCGACAATAGAATCTGCAACAAGTCAAACAAGCAGTTGTGAGAAATGTTGCGAAGGAAATGAGCTGAGGCACGTGACCGATGCTATTGTGATGGGTCGCAGGGATCGTGGCTTCTATTTGCAGTTTGCCTTATTTGGACCGACAGATTAAGCTGTTATGGTTAAAGGCTAATGGTGGAGATAATGCGACGAGCATGTGGATGCCGTTTGTCGCAAACTCAGCATGGAACCCGAAACTTGCAGAAGTCCATGCCTGAGGTCATGTAAAGAACTCCATCATCACACATCAAGGTTGCATATCTTGCTCAGCTACGTGCATCGATTGTCTCGATTGCTTCCTCCTTCTCAGCCATTTTCGTCCTGTTTGGATCTCAAAGCAACACACTTCATGTACCCTCGCAGATCACGTGTGCGGCAGGCCCCTCCACCCACCGCGAATGCGACCCCCATCAACGCTTGTTTTGAGGCTGGTACAGCCAAGTTATAAATACCACTTTTCTTAGTGCCACGATTTGGAGTCAGGGTTCCCCTTTGGCTTTATCCCTTTTTTGTTTGCATTTTTTCGGTACTGGTGGTGTTAATCCTGGAGCTTCTTTCCCCTGGTTCCTGTAATTTCCCTTTTGCTCCATTTCCAGTCTTTTTCGAAAAGACACTTCATTTGGTTTTACCATCCCTGAGCTCAGTTTACGTTTTTGTAAATCCTGAAGCCTCGACGCGTCTGTCGTTGTTTTTGCAGCTTTTTTGCCACCCTCCCGCTGTGAATTTATCGTTCCTTGCGGCTTGCAACCTTCCCTCGAAATACCATGACTGCCAACAACTCCGGATCGCCCGTGCGGTCGCCAAATGTCCCGAAACAAGTGAAACTTGAAGTCCCCTCGACGCCGCCGTCTTCCAGTGGCAAAAACCGTCTCCTGGCGTTCCTTGCAACCCCGGATCAGCCGTTGGACACTCTACCGTTCAGTCCTGGGCTCAAACGGACGAATTCGGGCTCTTTGAAGTCGCCAGACTACAGACTCAATACGCAGTCGCCCTACGCCACCAACAACCTCCTCAAAACTCCGCGTAATTCCGGATACGACTCGGATGAGAGAGATACGCCGCGCAAATCGAAGCTTTTGAGAACGCCGCAGTTCTTTAGTCCTGGAAGGAGGCTCTTTACCGAGGACCAGAGTCCAAACGAGCAAAGTCTCAATGAAATCAGTAGTCAGTTGAAGAGCAAGTTGAGTCTGGCGGTGGGGAAGCTTAAAGGACAGGACAAATCAGGCGTTGCACCGGTGAAACTTGATTTTTCTGAGCTTTCTTTCACTTCGACGTCGCCTAAAAAGCTCCGTGCCCAACCTGTAAGTTCGCTGCCGCCACTTTCCAGCCTAAAAAGGACAAATATCAACTTGCAGACGCTTCAGCAGCTGCCAGGAGTGCCATCCATGTCACCACGGTCGTCGCAGCTGTATATGGAAGGTCGTTTGCGTCAATCTCCGATTCTTACGAACGAGAACATTGCTGACCGTGTCTCGATTCCTTCTCCAGACGAAGAATCGAGTGCCCACAATGCATTGCTAGCGGCTTTCTCCAGACAGCAGACGAAACAGAGGAAACAGTCGATTTCAAGCGACCAGAGACGGTCGTCGCTTATTCTGACCGATGGTAAGCATCCTCTGGTGAAGCTCCCGCCCATCAACGTCCTGCTAATAAACAAGCAGAACGAGGACTCGGAGCAAGACGCCATTTACTCATTAATGTCGCTAGCGTCGCCACAATCGGTGAAAAGATCAAGTGGGAATCACAGTAGGCTGCAGAGTCAAAATTCTAATTCGCCTGGCTCTTCCAGGTCGTCATCCGTGGCAGTTCCTGTGCTACCGCCGATCTCGGGAATCATACAGAAAGTTGATAATGACGAAACAGACGTTGAAGACGATACTACCGACGAGGAGGTTTCTACGTGACAAGTTCAGCTGGCATGGACTGAGTCTAAATTTTAACATTTACACATGAACATTGGTGAATTTGGAGTGGCAGTAAGAATAAGCCTGGAAAGGATAGCTAAAGCAAAGAATAAGCCTGGAAAAGGAAAGCTAAAGCAAGAAAATTGACATTTTTTGTTGACACCTTGCTGCAAATCTCATCTCTCTATCTCTGAGGACCCCCAGATGCATCCAATGACAGATTAGCCAGATATTTTTGTCATTTCCGCATAAACTAGCATGACCGTTTGGATGTGCAGACTTCGCTACACAGTTAAAAAAGAGCCAATAATGGCTTGGCACTTTGTCACTATAACAACTTTGCACGTGACATGATAAAGAAACTTCGTTTTTCCAAACATTTTCAGGGTTTTCTATGGAATTACAAAACCCACAAAACTCTCAAAACCATTGTTAAACGGAAAATCTTCCTGATTTCGCTCTTATCTCGCTAATCTTTGCCGAAAAGGGGCACCTAATCCCTCGCTCTCACTAAGCATTAGTGAGGATTTTATTGGCTTATATGCATGCGCTTACAAAATGGTATCAACGCCTTAGTAATGAGGTGATACTATATAAGGAAAACTTTTTCTTGATAGAGAGATCACCACCAAAAAGGAGCCATTTTATAAAAACTGGCTTTTCATAGATTGACGTTGGTTCTGCGATTTCGTTACTGCTCGTTTATCGCTTAAAATTCCCATTCTTGCACGAGTTCCTCGAGATCATTGAAGAGGATCAGTCACACTACAACTACTGGCACTGAAAGTTCCAGAAACACCAGCAAAACACACCAAATCGCGTCTACTAATCATTACATCCACAATGTCCACAATTCTCATGCTTATGCACCCAACTGTGGTGACAGACGAAGCATTTGTGGAGTCCAAGAAGGCCGAGCTTGCTACGCAATTCCCAGGCGCCCATTTCACCCAGCACATCATCGATCGTGTTGCTAATAACATGGTTGAGTTGCCCAGCGCAGCATTTGACCGTATCGTCTACGTGAACCCAAACAAGGACCATTTGGCCATTCCACCGGTGGTGATGACCAAGTTGTTTGACGCGCTCACCAACAGCGGAGAAATCATTGGAGATTTGACCACAGAACAAGACCTTGACGTCTTAATGTGTGGATTCATCATTAAGGAGCCTTCTGTGTGGGCCAAACCTGCTCCAGCTGCCGCTGTTCTCCTTAAGAAGAAGACTACATCTACAGGAAAGAAGGCATTGCCAAGCTTCAAGAAAGCCACCGTTTCTTCTCCTGTGGCCATGACAGACACCTCAGCCAACAACACCGACGTTGACGAAGACTTGTCTATGAAGAGAAAGCTCGATAACACAAAATTGGCATACTTCAGCGATAACGAAAGTGAAGAGGACGAGGACGATTTAATCAACGAAAACGACTTGATTGTCGACTCTGCAAAGCTTGACGTGAACATCGTGATGCCTAAGAAGTGTGAATTGCCTGGAGGAAAGAAAAGAAGAAAAGCCTGTAAAGATTGTACCTGTGGTCTTAAAGAGTTAGAAGAGGCCGAGGATAACAAGGCTAGAAACTTGCAGGACTCCATTTTGGGCAAGATGGCACAGCTGGCCACTTTGGAAGCGATGAAGATCGAAGAAAGATTGAAAAAGGCACAGGTGAAGTTCACAGAAGACGATTTGACGGAAATTGACTTTACTGTAGAGGGAAAAACCGGAGGCTGTGGCTCTTGTGCGTTGGGAGACGCCTTCCGTTGTGACGGATGTCCATACTTGGGACTCCCGCCTTTTAAGCCAGGAGAAGTTGTCACACTTGACAGTTTTGGCGAGGATATCTAAAGGACAGTTTGAATTCGGATTTATTTATTGGAGTAACGGTCAGGAATAAGCAATAAAAGTTATTGATAGCGAGGAGTAGGTGGATTAAGTGGACGTTTCGTATGGAAGTGCTGTTTGGGGAGTTTTTGTGATTGGCTGTGGTTGTTTTTGCTTGCTCTTGGTTGACTTTGATGTGGTTATGGACTGTTTCAGTCGGTTGGGTCGATACTAAGGCTATGGAGGTGCCGATTATGGTGATGGAGGAGTTGGGACCGGAAGGAAGTTGGTTTTCTCGGGAGGCTGGACAACCTTGGAGGTTTCCAGTGTTTTTTCTTGGATTTTTACGACTTGTTGGAGCCGTTGGATCGTTCAAAAGTGGTGGATTGATCGATGTGTCATGGAAATTGACGTTTTTGACAAAAATATCGACATGATATCCATTTTGAAAGTAGTTATGGTTTTTAATGACTTCACCAACCTTTGATAGATCCTTTTATCCCCGTTTAATGTCGTTAAACTCCAGAACATGCTTTATTTTCCTCGTTCCAATACCGTTGATTCCAATATGTACCGATTCCTAATCCGTCAAAGCCATAAACCTTAAAAATATCGATTCGGAAAGGCTTTGAAATGCAAGCATGGCTTTATTGACGAATTCAAAAACCAGCCCATTTCAGAGTTTGCCTTATTCCGATCGATATAAACCCGGTATTCCAAGAATTATCATGCATTAGACGACTATGGATGTATTTTATTGATTTGACGGTAAATATCAACAAATATAACGACGGAAACAAGTTTAAAAATTATTTTGACTCTCTTCTGGCTTTTTTAAACCATAATAATTCTTTTTTGAGTTAAAATAATCATGTCTTTCCTTGTTTTGTTCGACTAGGTCATGATATTCTTGAATTTCTTGATATACCCACGGTCTGACCCTCGTATAGCCATTAAAAATAGACGAACACCTTGGAATCAATCATGAAATACCGATTCTATCAAGATTCACCTTCGTTGGCTTCATTTAGACTTGAACTCCCAAAAAATACAAGGCCTGGACCACATTCACTCAATAATACCAAAAAACCGCCTTTTACCAGCCGATACCAACCCTTTTATCTCCCAAACTCTCTCCCTAAGGCGAATAAATCCATGAAACACTCTCTTTGTCCCTTTCAAACCGTTAAAATCAAACAATACCCTCGTTTGAACCATAATAAGATGATTATTTCCAGGGACGCCTTGCTCTGGACCCTGAGAAGGCTATTATGTCAAAACACACCATTTTTGGACCAAAAAAAGGCACCATAATCAGATTTTCTATCAATTAATCATTAAAATTTCATTGTCATCAAGAATTCTTCATCTCTATTTATTTCAATCTCTTCAAGATCATATCATCTTCATGGACCCATGTGTTGTTCCTCCTCCCCATTGTCTTTTAGTTTTCTAACCTCCATGTCATCCAAAAATCACCAAAAAATCACCCAAGTCCCCCAAACAAGCGGGCATCCTCCAACCTCTGTCCCAATTAGGGGCAAAACCGTCAAACTTCCGCCCTCTATGATTATTTACCATTTTGACACCTTGTCGAAGTCTAGACTTGGTCAAATTTTCTGTCAAATCCATCAGATGATTTCTGGGACCCCTCCAGGCACTGCTCCGCCCTCAGTATTATTGATTTAGACCGTGCTTCAATCTGCCGAAACAGCACATCATTGATGCAAGGGCTCTACATGGAACCTGAGGCCAACATGAGTCCAGACAATTGAGGGACATGCAGCCAACAATAAGGCGGATAGCCCGCCATCTCAGTGATACGGAAGACACATTGAACAAAGTATAGAATTGTTAAAATTGTGGAATTTGTCAAAGAATGGCTTCGAGATGCACCCAAGATGTCGGGGAGAAGATTCTACCAACGATCAATGGAAAAAATAAATAAACGCTGGTTTGATGGGAAGCTGGCGAAATACCGAGGTTAAAACTTCCGTTTTTCGTTTGTTTTCGCTTGTTCATGCCGCCATTGGTGGCCCCATGTGTCCTTATCTTCATCCACATTAGTGGATTCTTCATTACCACCAATTGCTCCGTGTCGCCTTGTACGAGGGCCCTTCAAGGGTTGCATTCTTGCATTGTCCAAATTGGCGCATGCTTCTACTTGAGAACAATTCATGTAAGTAAGTCTTCTATTGTTCAGTAGCGAATAAGCCACGGAATCTTGCTCATCGGTTTAGGAAAGAGGTTAGGCTCGGATTACGAATAGTACGAGATTTGCATTGATTTTTCCGGAAAAAACGGTTTGACGGTTTCAAACACGGGAAATTCTTCTGTTTAAACAGATTTCCAAATTTCATTCATCCATTGCAACGTGAAATATCGTCGTAGAGACAACCACCACAGTGAAATGGATCTGCCTTCCCAATTAGGCAGGCGGCATCGGTTCTGTAAATATGCACAGATCGGCTAAGAGATGAAGTGGCTCCCAGTCCTGAACACTAAGGAAAAGTTTCCGAAAAATTCGATGAGCGCTTTTTTTACCGTGCTTCAATGGACATGATGCATTGTCACCCAATGTGAAGCGCCACTGCTACCAGATAAGCAACATGTTGGCGGCAGCTTTGCCCGACAGGACCCTTAACTTGCGAGCGGGCTACAATAGCCATTTTCGGGTTGCAAATTTCATGGCGGCGGTCTTTGCAGCATGCAACTGTGGCCCAGTGTGCATCGGATGCGATGGTGCATCATTCTATTTTTGTCGTAACTGTTACTTCACTATGCATCAGGCCCGCACCTGTGGCTCGATGCTCCACGTAACTCGGGACAAATTAAGCAGCTCTCGGACCGGTGGAAGTTAGCAGGGTTGCAATGCGCCATGTACGTTGCATTTGCGGAAAATTGGGACGATTGGCACCCATTTTTCGCTGCAGATGGGCCCGAGGTGTTTAGTCGACGATGCTCGGGTTTATCGTAGTTATTCTCGAAAGCGCATTTTGTTGACGCATGTTTTGAGTCAAGATTCCAGTTGATCCTATCCGCATGTGTTCTGCAGCGTGATCTGTGCATTTGCAGTCCCTGCGTCGTGCAAGCCATGCAGTGCCTCAGCCTACTTACGCGCCGATGAGCCCCTCATGCCGGCAAACTCTAACACCAGCGTGTGCCGTGTCAATATCCCTGGCCTAAGCGAGGTATCCCAAACTCTCTGCAGGCGCTAAATCCGTTCTACTCGGAAGTCAATGGCTAATTCCTTGCTACTTTATTTGGAAAACGTAATTTGCGAGAAACCTTAAGTGGTTATTTGTAAAGTGATCACTTCTATTGAAGAATATCGGGGCATTTCCGGCTCCATATAGTACATACAGAAATCAATCTAAATACGTCCGTATAGATAACAGTGGTTCCATGAGCAAAACATCAGCTCGGAACGTGCTCCCGACAACACTTGCAAGGTGTTGTTTGCAACACAGTTGGTACCATCAGTGCCATCACGTAGCTCTTATACCATAAAAACACCTGCAATAACACCTGCAACAATCTGCAATGCGCAGCTAATGCTGCTTCGAAGGCATGGCAAATCCCTCGTACCCGCTGTAAGAATTATTCGCCATTGGGGTAGGTAAAGAACTATATCTTTGTTGATGGCTGGATTGCGATTGCGAATCGTAGCCAGCGTAAGCGTTTTGTGACAAGTCCGAGCTGTTGGAATATTGTGGTTGCAGCTGGTATGGTGGAACTTGTTGCTGCTGTTGTTGCTGCTGCTGCTGCGACTTATGCTGCTGCTCGGGCTGATGCGGCGAGTGTAGCGTCAGCAGTACATGATGTGAGGGCTGCTGGTAGGGAGACTGCTGTGCGTGTTGCAGCGGTTGCGGCGTTTGTGTTTGTTGGTAATGAGCCTGCTGAGTAGACAGCTGGTCACCGTAGCCAAACTGTCCCATTTGTTGATATGGGTACACGAATTGACCCATTTGTTGGGACATGTACGCGTTGGAAGGCTGCGAGATTTGCTGGGATTGGGATCCAACACCCAGCTGCTGCACGAGATACAGCTGCATTTGCGGTGGAAGCATCTGCTGCTGTGCCAAGGGCAGCTTTTGCATGGTCTGGCCTGCCATCATCAGCACCTGGCCTTGTGGCTCGTGCTGTTGAGGGTAATGGATCGAGTTCTGTCCCACCGGAACCAGCCGTGCCAATTTCAGGTGGCAAGCGGGACAGTTCTTGTTCTTACCGTTACGTCTAGGCGTGTACCGGTAGTGAGGATACTTTCTGGCGTGATTTTTCTTCTCTTCTTCCGCCAACTGGTTCCAGTGGTCCCTTTCCTCGGGAGAAAGTGCCCTCCAACGACGGCCCAATTCCCTAGAAACCTCCGGGTTGGTCTTGGCCTCGGTGGCCTCGTCCAAAACAGACTGGTGGTATTTTTGACGGAAAAGAATAAACGCATTTCTCGGACGTGGGATCCGGTTGGGGTTTGATTTGCATATGCATTTCTCCAGCACAGGGTTCGACGCATACGATTGCAGCGGCATCGACTGAGATGTGGCCGGGTGGCCTCCGAGCATACCATTTTGGGACAGCATCATGTTAGAAGTGATGTAGTTGGCATTGGTAAAAGTCGAGGCCGGCGTGGTGTTCACACTCAGGTGGTAGAGCCCATTGGAGCCACTTTGAGAGTAAGACTCGGGCAGTCCTAATGAGTAGGAGGACAGGTTGGTGGGCACAAGGCCGTAGGCAAGATCCTGGCCGACTTGCAGGTTTTGCAGCGACTGCTGCTGCTGCTGGAACTGGCCGTGCTGAGGAAGCTGCAGATGCTGTGCATGCTGAAGGTGTTGCTGCTGCAGATGCTGCTGCTGGTTGAGGGGCATGATACGGGCCAACAGTGGTAACAGCTGTGCTGAGGAATTCGGATACGAAGACGAGGACGCAGACAACGATGCTCTATGCTTGGAATATTCGTCAATGACAAGACTTTCTTGCTGGTAGTAAACGGCAGCAGACATGCTCTGGTTGTAACTGAAGCGATGTGAAAAGTAGCAGGGCACAACACTAATAGTAGTTGCACACGTCCACGGGGGGCCACTTTAGAATGACAAAACTGGATTCAAGGAATGGACAAAGACCCTAGCTAATGGGGAGATGGGCCACACAAGTAGTGGAGTGGGATCGGGTAGTGGTAAGCGGATTTGGAGCCACAAAGACGTTACACCGCCGAATATCTGGGGAGGAAGAAAGGAGATTTGTGAGCAGAACAATAAGAGCAGGCTGACAAAATGCGAAGAGGTGGAGGGTATTTAAATGAGTGCGAGGAATGAGACAGAACGGTGGATTTGACACAATAAACAGTCATTAGTACCGACACAATCAGGAAAAGGTCTGAAAATAACGCAGGTTCTGTGCCGACCTTGCAGGGCGCACTATGACTTATCATGCTGCAACCTGCCACTGCATTTCCGCTGCATCAGCGGAAAACAAGCATGACCAGTACTAGCAACCCTCGCGAGCTAAATTTGGGCGAGACCCAAATCGCTTGGCAAAAATCGCCGACTTCATGTGGAGCGTGGGCTAGCCGCCGAGGCAGTTTGAGAAGGATGTTGTAGCCGTACTGGGGCCCAACCATGGGGCCGACAAATGGCGCGTGCAAATGCCGACCGATTCGGCCCATGCAAAGCATGCCGCAGTTCGGATGCTGCCTCGTATGCAAGTACGTAAATGCCAATTTGCGATTTTGCCATCGTCAGTTCCATGAACCCTACCTTGGCCCGGTATCAATAGAGCTGGGCAATAAGCAGCAAGGGCACCTCAAATCTCAAAATCAGACAACTCGCCAATGAAACAATATGGGTTGTGTACGGATCGTGCGCCAGTGGGGCGCGCGCATACAGGATGTGGCCTTGCATAGCTGGTGCGCATATGCTCTAGTGGTACAGTGCAGCCGAAGAAAAATTTACCAACCATCGGCGCCAAACGAGACCCTCGCCTGGAAAGGACGGATGCTGCCAATACAGCATGTGACATCTAACTCATGCGATTTACTGTGCCAATGCAACGTTGGTGCTTGGCCTGGTCATGTAGGATTATGTCCGTAAATTGCCGGAGATATTCCTGGCCGATTAAGGAGTCAATGTTGCCACCCTAACCATGCAACGTTACGGCAAAGTGGGGTTTGAGGGGGAACCATATCGTTGATCGTCTGGAAGGAGAACCATTGCCTAAGCCCACGCCTCCAAATCAGGATAAGGTTAGGCTGGGGTTTGCATGCGTAGTCCCCAGGGCTTCATTGTCCTCGGCTCGGGGCCCGCAACACGGATCGGAGGTGATATGTTCATGCACACTGTATTATCGCGTATCTCTTAGATCGTTCGTGGCAGAAAACGGTCTTTCAAGAGGTAATAATGCTGGTGCGGATTTGCAACACAGGGTGGTCCACCACGTAAATACGCACAGAATATGCACTAGTGACAGCATCAACCCTTGGTTCGATCATTGCAGCCAAATTGGTGATGCATCCAACCACCAACGTGCCGAGTTCCGAACAGGTTACATGAGCAAGTTCTTGACAGCGACGCTAAAATTGCGAGGGCAGCAGCAAGCGAAGGGCATTTCCAAATTTAGCCGGAGGTGCCTATTTAAGGAGATGGGTTCTCTACCTGTACCAGCGGGTATGGGCTGTTGTGCTGTCTCAATTATCTATGTAGTATTGCCGCGATGCTGCGATTTGAGGCACTTCTCTAAATAATAGCACATTTCCCTGGTGAGCTTATACTAACAGATTTTTACAACGAACGAGTTTGTCCAGTTTGCAACTCGGCTATAATTGCCGTAGTTAATGCAGTGTTTTCAATGAAATCCCCCATTGGGGGATCTTGTTCCAGAAGCTTTCAATGGCGATTGATCCTGCAGGCTACCACCCACACTAAGCGAGAAAGAATAGTAGGCGCGCCCTGGTATGAAATGCCATGCGGATGCGCATAAATGCAGACGCACTATGCAACTTCGGGAAGGTTGTCGGTAGTTCGGTCGCATAGAATCGCAGCGGCTGCATACCAAAACTTAAGCAGCAATAGCAGCTAGCCTCCCCAATGCAATTCCACCGTCTCGAGCGTTTTGCAGACGGGGACCCTTGCCACCTCCACCATAAATCCCCAATCCGTCTGCAGCGGGCCTCGCCCTGGTAAACTTACCGTAACTGGCCCACCGCACCCTTTTGGTAGCATATGTGCACTCCACAAAGCCAGCTTGCCTCATCAGGCTAATCCTCGTCCCAATAGTTAATGTAACATAACCCGATCGCTGTTTAAACACAATTCTGCTATTGAATTAACTAGGCCAGATAAGTACATTTGCAGCGAAGCATATCATCCATGTTTCTTACGGGTTCTCACCCTATTGCCGGATCCACCAGAGATTTGCTTGGCGCAGCATGGCAGGTGTTCGCAGGGAACATCAATTGAGGGGCAACGGAATTGGTCGACAGCTCCACCTCAGGCCATCTACGAGTTGGCCGCATTTACCCGTGGCTAACCACAATAAGATTGGGTGTGGATTGGGGTAGGGGCGATTACTGGCGGCTATTTTTGGACTTCTCGAACTCCAGCGACCTGCAGCGCAGCTAACTTGGTGTAGCAGCCGCATCAATTTTCCCAATGCAAGGGCAACTTGAGAGGTGTGGGGTTTGGAGGTGCGTCAGTAGCTGCCAAAAATGCCAAAAATACTGGGGCGGGGGAATTTGGCAGCCAACATCCTAGATGCAAGGGTAGTGTTATTGCATGATGGCCCCAAACCATGTCCCGATGCGATTATCTTAACTTGACGTTCGGCAATCAGTGAAACTCGTGCAGCGGCTTGCTAAGGGGCTCGCGAATACATGTATGCATGACGTGTAGTTTTCATTTTTATCATAATACTGAATGTGATAATCTGCTCGATAAGCATCTATTGTCGGAGGCGGCTGAACCGTTGTATGTGATGAAGGAGAACCCTTATGCAAGGATCGTATTTAGCATTTCCTCTTCGATACTGATTGCGCCATCAATTGCGTCTGCATGGGTCGGAGGTACTGCGGGGCCAGGGACCCCCGCCGAGCGGGCCACTTCAACTGCACCGAACAAACTTGTTTCTTACTTTGCCTTCTTCATGTGCGCATCAATTGATGTTCTGTGCGCATGCAGATTCGAGCCGGTTTGGAGAATTAGCCTTTTCGTGTTGGCGCCCGGACACCTTGTACCCTCGGTACCTGGTTGTTACTATTCAGATGGTATTCAGGGTCCTGCAGTGTCATGTGATCAAATCCACGTTCCGGGCGATATCCGGAGGGTTGCAGCACATGACATTAGTCACGGGGAGGTTCATGTGACTATTTGACTTGAAATCAATAACCTCAGTAAAAATCTACTCATCACATGATCTGCTATCACGTGTATCACCAACCTCTACCACCTCACGCTTTGTTAAACCTCAATATGGCGCCCCCACTGTCCCTCCACATCACCCCCACCATGGACTTCTCTATCCTAAATGGCACAGAAGACTTCCCTTATCCGCTCTCAATTACCCGTGACGGATTTGCTGACGACCCTAACTTCGATCCTGACAATTTCCTTTACACCTACCACCGATTCACGTCTCTAGACTCGCTTTTATCCGATCTCAGGTCATTGTCCAAGGCCCTCAACCAAGAACTCTTGGATCTCGTCAATGACGAATATACAAATTTTATCCAGTTGGGCCAATCCATTGGTGGATGCCTTGAGCAGATCAATAACATCTCTCTTGATGTGGGGAAGTTCCATAGTACGCTAAATCAGTCATTGGCAGATTTATGTGGGTCATCGGAAATCTCCGATAAGGCTATATCGCATAAGAAGCGTATGAATTTGTTGAAAAACAAGGTGAAACTCATTTTGCTTCTTCACGAGCAGTGTACGAGTTTCGAGACGCTTTTAGGCCTTGATGAAGGTGAAGAAGATCCAGAAAGATTAGCTGCGAAGCTTTCGACTTTGGCAACGCTTTATCTTTCAGTTACAAAGATTTTCTCTGTGTTAATGGAAGCTCCAGACGTCGAGGAGGAGCTCTGTGTGTTTTTCGATAAGGTGGTGAAGACAAAGGTGATGACATTGAAGTTCGAATTCAAGCTGTATTTGGACGAAACGATGCGTTTAGCCATGGGAAACAGAGGCAGCTACGGGAAGTTGATTTTGCTGTTGCTACACGTTTATAGAGTGACAGGACAAACGACGGAGGTGCTCTCGTTGATGCACAAGAGAGTGTGAGGAGACTAGGAGGGGAAAGGAAGGACTTCGAGGTGTGAGAATTGAGGAAAAAGGGGATGATTGTTTATTTGGACTCGAGGTTTCACATTGGAGTTCAAATTTGCAAAAAAAAAAAATATTGTTAGGGTGGTTTTGGATGATGGTGTTGAGTGGCTCAACAAAGGACGGTGAAAAACACCCAAAGGGAGTTCTTGAGACGGGAAAAAGCTGCTTTTTCGAATCCAGTGGTCTGAAGTGATCTGTTGATGATTTTCAATGATCAAGTTCGCCCCTTTGGGTCAAAAGAACTTGGTGTTTTTGACAATAGTGAGTCTAGACTGAGCTATAGCAATTTCCGCCACCTCCAACGAACTGTATCCCCTTTTGAAGTCTTCTGGACCTTTGAAATCCACAATTCATCAGCCCTTGTCATTTTGATGCTCGAAATTGTCCCCAAAATTGCCCTTTCCAGTCCATTTCAAACACCTTATCGCTCCTACCGATCTGGGAACAACCCCTAGGGCCCTGGAAAAATTACCCATTGTGAAAAATAACCTTCAAAGTCTAAATCATCAGGACAAACCTGTTTCCCACTTCTACGAGCTTGGAAAATGACGTTTATGGCCTGATCCATGAATCCTCATGATTTGGCTCGGTAATTGCTGCTTGTCTCTGCACCTTTTACGAAGCCTTTGTCCCTTTGATGCTTATTAATGTTATCGGCATCGGCTGGTGCCTTCTGGACGTCCGTCTGATAAGTTTCAGGATTACTTCTCATGCAGATACAATGGCCATTCAAGCAAGGGACAGACTTGAAAAGCGGAGCATGGGGAATGTCAAGATTGGCAATAACAGGCGCTCTTTTTTTACCTTGCATCTTTTTGGAATTTACCGTGCATTGAACATGCTTGGTTATGCTACCGCAGAACGTACCTACATTTACAGAAATGTGGCTGATTTCAGGGAACAAAAGAATGTGGATGTCCTAGGGGGGTCTGGACGTGGTGAAATTCCTGATGGGAATTTTTTCCTGATGCAAATTGGTGCATTTTAGGCGATTTTTCACTGGCACGAAGTATGTTGAATTCTCAGTGTTAGACCAGCCATGAAAATGCCATTATCAACACATTTGCACGAGAAAAACAAGCCAATTCTCCAGGCACAGCCATGTTCACCATCTGGTGACCATTCTCCGACCTTTTGCTAATTTTTATTTCAATTGCATTGTTCATTATTGACATATTCACTACAATCACAGATTGTTCAGCTGCAGAAGGCTGAGAGAGGGATTTTATGGGAAATAAAAGCAATGCGATGTTTTGAGCGGTCTAGAGAGCCCGATTCTTTATTTCCTGATTTTTTTTCGAATTTTTTGACAAATTTCCACCAACCCTGTTTCAACCCCAGACCTCATATGTTAGTGCTGGTTTTTACGCGCACCCAGCGTAACTTCACGCACCAACCAGGCCGCGACAATTGAAAACCCACCAACCATCAAACTTAACAAAGTGAGCCCGGCACGACCCGCGAACCCACTATCAAACAAAAAACCACCTTTAATTCAAAACCCCATTAACTAAGAGATCACCATGGTTTTCGGAAAATTCTTTATTGGCAGACACGAATGGGAAAACGTCGATGAAAACAAATTGCCCTCCGACGTCCCAGAAGTCGAGGAAGTCGGCGCAACCTCGGCCCCTCTTTTATCAGCATCTTACTTTATTGGCCAAAGATGTAAACCATACAATGACGACTTTATGATGTGTAAAGAAGAGAAAAACGGCGGAACCATCGACTGCTTGAAGGAGGGAAGAAGAGTCACCAGATGTGCCGTCTCTGTGTTGAAGGATTTGAACAAGTACTGCTTCGATGAGTTCAAGTTGCATTATGAGTGTCTTGAGCAAGAGAACCACAGATTGGGCTCTTGTAGAAACACGGAAAAGATCTTCAACAAGTGTGTTTTTGACAACTTGAAGATGGAGAAGAAGATCCCAGGTGTTGAGGAGCAAATCTTCACCAAGGACAATGCTATTTATACTGGTACTGGCAAGGACAAGACGATGGCCAAGGCATTTTTGGAGTCCAAGGCTCAACCGGAGCAGTCCTCCTAATTTTTTCCCCTGGAGAAGTAATTCTAGGAAAAAGAAGACGCGTGGTTTTTGTTTCGGGACGAGACCATTTGTTATTTTTGCATTATTCCATTCTGTGCATCCTCTGGGTGTCTATTGCTAGCCATAGAACACGAACTATTGAGACTGTGGTGTAGGATGGGGGGAGTGAGGGATTGAAGGTTGGAATGCACTTAGACGACTTAGAAGACAATTGAGGAGATAACGAATTGTACCAAAATTACCTGATTCGGATGAATTGTGGTGATTTTTTGATGATTTATGGTGATGTTTGACATATGTGATCTGTCTCACTTGCCTGTCTGTCTCTTACTTAGTGCGACTCGGCCTTTCATCCATCACACACTTTCCCTTTAAATTGACCTAAAACAAAGAATCTATTCTGCTAATTCTTATATTTATATCTCTTTCTTCCACCCCAAATCAATAAAAATTCAAATTTCACTAAATTCCCTTGTAAATCCTTGGTCGTGCCCTTACCACACCATCTACATCAATTTTCTTCCCACTCGCTCAATCATCACAATCTCATACCCCCAGTATGTTCGGTTCTAATACCTCTGGAGGCACGGGCCTCTTTGGATCGAATCAATCGAAACCAGGTTTTGGTGCTGCCTCAAACTCGACCCCAAGTTTCTCTTTTGGGCTGTCGAATCAGGCCACAAACAACAACACAAACAACGCCAACTCAGGTGGCTCAGGCTTCTCCTTTGGAGCCAATGGCGGCTCTTCTGGCCTCTTTGGAGGAAATGCCGCCGGTAACACCAATTCGGCCGCTCCAGCGACTTCTGGAGGTGGACTTTTCGGCAACAATGCCTCCAGCAACACAACGTCAACTTTCGGCAGCAACAACACCACTTCTGCTCCATCTGGAGGTCTTTTCGGCGGCAACAACAATAGCACTACCACTGGCGGTGGACTCTTTGGAAAACCAGCCACTACACAGCCTTCTACTGGAGGATTATTTGGAGGTTCTGCTCCTGCCAGTCAACCTGCTCTGGGTGGCCTTTTTGGCAGCAATTCTACTCAGAACACCCAAGCAGGACAAACAGGAGGCCTTTTCGGGAAACCAGCAGGAACAACGGCGCCAGCTGCAGGTTCTGGAGGTCTTTTTGGATCAAATAACACCGCTACTGCTGGTCAACAGCCAGGTCAACAAACTGGTGGATTGTTTGGCAGTAAACCAGCCACTGGAGGCTTGTTTGGTGGCAGCAACACTGCAAGCGCCGGCCTGGGCTTAGGATTCGGTGGCAACACCAACACTGCTGCGTCTGGAGGCCTTTTTGGCGGCAATACCAACACAGCTAATACTCAAAATGCCGCCACTGGCGCCAATGGCCAAACTGGCACTTCTGGTGGACTTTTCGGAGCCCAATCCACAAACAACGCACAGCCTTCCTTTTCCTGGTCTGGCCAACAAAACTCATCGGCCCCTTCTAACGTCTTAAACTTGCAATTGGCTCCACAGGCACCAGCACAGACCCAACAAAACTCCTCAACGTACACGCCATCCATTAATGACCAAATCATGAAGTTGAAGGAGCAATGGGACCCAAACTCGCCAAAATGTGTGTTGAAAACGCATTTATACAATAAGTTCAGTGAACAGGAGATGCAAATCCTCATGCAACAGCCACGTCCTGCCAACGAGTCTCCAGAAGACTGGGACAACGCCATGTCCAGTAGAAGCGGACCACTTTACTACCCAGTTAAGGTTACTTCGTTCAGTGAAGTCGCTCAAAGAATTGAGGTCCAATTAGACCATGTGGCCAAATCGAGAGTTCTTCTTAACAACATCAACGATGCTCTGACTCAATTGTCGTCAAAACACGACTTGGACAACACTACAAGAATCTTGAAGGCAAAGGTCAGACATACAAAGCTTTCACGTAGATTGCTCCGCTTGGCTACCATTTTGGCTATACTAAAGTTGAAGGGATACCCATTATTGCCAGAGGAGGAGGAGATTTCGAAGCAATTCCAAGCGCTCAACGCTAAGATCACCGATCCTAATGCTTCTGTTGGAAAACTCACTGATCTTTATGCTCGTTTGGCTATTCTTAAGGGAAGAAGCGAGGAATTGTCTACACAATTGGAATCTTCTATCAGAACCATGAACGGTGGCTTGACCAACGTCACCAACGAGGCTCACGATGTTGCTGGTGAAGGAAACACCCAAATTGACCAAGTTGTCAACCTGTTGACTAAGCTTCTTTACAAGCAACAGGTTGGACTTAGTTTCTTGAATGAGGTTCTACAGAAAGACTCTGAAATCGTCGATGAGGTGATTTCCAAGAGATAAGCCATTTTGAGGTTAAAAGAGGTCACTAAAGATTGAGATAGGTCATTAAAGATTGAGATAGTGCAACTATGAGATCCATTACTAACTATTATTTGGTCTTATCAGCCAAAAACCCATTGAATCCTGGAGCTTTCCCATGCTCTCTAACAGGAAGCGTTTTGGCCAAGTTGGTGATCTCCTCTGCATCCACCACTGCATTTGCATTCACGTCTACCTTGACGTGCTGCTTCCCACCAGTAAGTTTGAGGACGCCTTGCATCCCGTTTTCCACTAAAACTGGCTCCATCTTATGGTACTTCTGAAAGTTGTGTCGAAGACTTGAAAGAACCTCAGAGGTCTTATGTGATGTGCTGAGCGTGGCAAAAGGATTGTCGATCGTGGAAGACGAGATTTGGTACTGGTCAGTCAAGTGTCTTGCACTTGGCACCAATGTATGTTTAAAAGGCACTTGGAGTCGTCCGTCAAAATATAATTCGTCATTTTCAACATACGAGAACCGTGGAATCCCGCATATTGTTCCCAAATACTCGTGCAATTCCCTCTGTCTTTGTCGTAGGGTATCCACTGTGGGTTTTATTGATGTATCTAGTCCTGCCAATGGATCTAGCTGACTTACTTGGTCTGAAGCATTGAGTACCACCGAAACGTATCTTGAAAACAAACTGGGCTCATCGAAACCAGCTGTCTGAACTTGGAAAAACTCTAAAGTGCCCAATTTCTGGAAACTTTCCTCTAGAAATGCTACCTCTTTGGCACTGGTAGGCGATGGGGTCAACCTGTAAGTAGCACTCACACAAAACTTGAAGTAGAGGGCTCTTCTTGCCGCTAGCGACATTTCACGGTATTGTCGGCTCTTTGAATGGCCCAATTAAGCAATTTCGAGGAAAAAGCCTGGAGTACTGAATGAGATCTGTTGATGTTCAAGTTGGTTCCGCCTGCACACCTTAACTACTCCATCTTAAGAAGAAAAGGTCCACAAACACGGGAAAACCGCCTGAAAATTGCATTAAAATTATCGCCATGGCTTACCTACGACTGGTTACAGATGCAATCTCTGCTGGACTCAATAGAAATGTCACTGATTCGTTCCTGGAGACGATAATAAGGCTATACAAGCAAAACGGCTCTAAAGCCCAATTTACGACGGCCACAAGCGTTTTCGGATTTTCTGAAGGATTGTCTGGGAACATTTACACCTTAATCAACGATAATATTTCAGTTTTGGATGAGGAAATCGGTGGAAAGACCGCTGAAATTGGACTTCTTGAGGTGAGAAGCACCGGCGCATTGAACAAGCCAAAAAAGCCCAAAAAGAAGAAGTTGGCATTGGATTTTGACGACGATCTTGATGATCTTCCTGGTCTTCCGCCATCCAAGAGCATTCTGGAGGAATCTGCGCCCAAAAAGGCCAAAATTACCTTCAAAAAGATCAAAAAAGAAGATGCTCAAAGAATTAAGCTGGTTCCGGTCAAAACAGAGGAAATTTCCGTGAAACAAGAGCAAATTCTACCGAAAATTGAGCCAATTAAACAGGAAAAGGGCCTTTCTTTATCAGAATTGGCCCAAATTGAGCGTAAAAACAAGGAACTCCAGATCACTGAGGACATGTTCAGTCTAGAAGACGATTCACCCGAAGATATCGAAAATGACCGTGATTGGTACACTCTAGAAGACTCAGCACATGCTTATGTGGACCAATACCAGGATTTAGACAACGAATATGCTCCTAGAAAGCCTAGACCCAAGAACCGTGATGCTTCAAGGTCTGGAGGTGGCTTTGACGCCCTAACGGGAGAGTATATCGACTACGATCATGAAGAGGGGTCGTCACAGACGCGTATCCCGCTTATTTCACATTTCCTAGTGCCTCCATTCTTGAAAGACACCGAGGAGTACCTCACATTAGGAGGACCTAAGACATCACGGTCAATTGGCGTTAGTGTGAGTCCAATCAAGGATCCGACGTCGGAATTGGCTATATCTGCCCGAAACGGAAGTTTTGTGCTCAAAGACCGTAGAGAAAAGCGGGAAAGGGCCCAACTGGCGAAGGATAAGTCTAATTTACAAGGTACAGCACTAGGAAACGTTTTAGGAGTTGATACCGAAGAGGTGGAGGAGCCAAAAGTCGAAGAAGATGAAAAATCATCGAGTTCCTTCGAGGAAATCCAAGAACAAAGGAAAACACTTCCTGCTTACTCGGTCAGAGATGAGCTTATTCTGATGATCAATGAGAACCAGATTGTGGTCGTTATTGGAGAAACAGGATCGGGAAAAACGACCCAATTGACTCAATTCCTCGCAGACGAAGGCTACGCCAAAAATTTGGCGAAAGACGGAACGAAATTGTTGATTGGATGTACGCAACCACGTCGTGTGGCTGCGATGTCTGTGGCCAAGAGAGTTTCCGAGGAATACGGGTGCAAATTGGGCGAAGAGGTCGGATACTCGATTCGTTTTGAAGATAAAACCGATCCAAAGAAAACAAAGATCAAATACTTGACGGAAGGTATCCTTCTTCGTGAGATGTTGATGGATCCTAACTTAGAGAACTACTCATGTATCATCATGGATGAGGCCCATGAGCGTACATTGAATACAGACATCCTCTTGGGTCTTTTCAGGAAGTTGTTGCGTCGAAGAAGAGACTTGAAACTCATCGTTACAAGTGCCACGATGAATGCAGACAGATTCACGAGGTTCTTCGGAAATGCTCCACAATTCTTCATTCCAGGACGTACTTTCCCCGTGGATGTGTTCTATTCGAAGTCTTCATGCAGCGACTATGTCGAAACAGCCGTCAAGCAAGTCGTTACGATCCATTTGGCCAATAAACGAAGCGATGGAGACATTCTTGTGTTTATGACTGGTCAGGAAGATATTGAGGCTACATGTGATCTTATAAAGGAGAAATTGGCTCTTTTGGATAATCCCCCGCCTTTAGATATCTATCCGATCTATTCTACGTTGCCTGCTGACCTCCAAAAGAAGATTTTTAACAAGCAGAACGCAGAACGCCGAAAAGTCGTTGTGGCTACGAATATCGCCGAAACGTCGCTTACGGTCGATGGAGTGAAGTACGTCGTTGACTGTGGACTCGTCAAGTTGAAGCTTTTCAATGCAAAACTCGGAATGGACGCGTTGCAAGTGGTTCCTATCTCCTTGGCTAATGCTCAACAAAGAAGCGGAAGAGCTGGTAGAACTGGACCTGGTATCGCCTATAGACTATACACAGAGAAGGCTGCTGGACCAGATGAGATGTTTGTTCAGCCAATTCCCGAAATCCAGAGAACTAACCTTAGTTCCGTCATGTTGATGCTTAAGTCTTTGAAGGTGGATGATGTCATCAGCTTCCCCTTCCTAGACCCACCACCACAGGACCTTTTGAGCTGCTCTTTGTATGATCTTTGGGCAATGGGAGCATTAGACAATCGTGGCCATTTGACTGTCCTAGGCTCGAAATTGACGTCTTTCCCAATGGACCCAACTTTGGCCAAACTCATCATTTTATCGTGCCAAAAAGAGTTCCTGTGCTCGTCTGAGATCATCACAATTGTGTCCATGCTTTCAGTGCCAAATGTCTTTTATAGACCAAAAGAAAGAGCTCAGGAAGCAGACTCTATACGTGAGAAGTTCCTCGTCGCCGAGCTGGACCATTTGACGCTTTTAAATGTTTACACTCAATGGGAACAAAGAGCCAAGTCAGGACAGAAATTGTCCATTTGGAGTGCTAAGAATTTCCTCCATCATAAGTCGTTGCTTCGTGCTAGAGACATCAGAAAGCAAATTTTGGCTATTATGGCTAAAGCGAAGTACCCCGTCGTTTCAGCCAAAAACGACGTCGATATTCGAAGATGTATATGTGCCGCTTTCTTCCATCAACTGGCCAAATTGGTCAAGATGAACGGAGGTGGAAGAGGCCAAGCAGAGTACGCTAACCTTCGTCAAACCTATATGAAGATGTACTTGCATCCTACATCAGCATTAGCTGGAGGAACAGATATCAGTCCTCAATATGTGGTGTATGATGAGTTGGTCTTGACGACTAAAGAGTATATGCAATGTGCCACTGCTGTTGAACCTGAATGGCTTCTTCAGTATGGGTACATTTTCTATGGAGTGACCAATACTGTGAAGAAACAGCTAAAAGACCAGGTTTCTTTTGATATTGTGGATAAGCAGGAGTTGGAAGAGTCGCTTAATAAGGTGGTAGAGGTGAAAGAGGAGGTTTCAGAGAAACCAAAGGCATCAAAACTGATGAGGATGCGGGGGTTTTAGCGCCCTTGGTCAAGTTGTACTATAAGAATGATAATGACGATTTATAGAGATAAATGATATGTAGATGCTTTATAATTTAGATTTTACTTAAATTCGAAAATCTTTGAAATTCAATTATTTCATCCCGCCTCATGTTATTCATGATCTATATACACTTTTTGTATTGGCATCTCTTGTGCCAACCTTCTATGCTCGTGGAGTATCTGGTGATTGAGAATGACCTTACAATTGAACATTATCAATGAGTCTGGCCTCTCCGCCTCCTGCCTTTGGAACTCTCACTGCAGTGGAGACAGTAGCACCAGTTCCAAGCTCAACAACATCAAGATCTTCCAAGGTTTCTGGATGTGAAATGGCAACGTACTCCACAACCCACTCAGAAGGCATAGTGGAGTAAACTCTCTCGATTTCACTCAAGATCTCAGATGTTGGAACAGAAGTCTTACCCTCTTCAATGCGGCCCTCGTAGTAGCCCTTTCCGCTGCACAAACCTCTGTAGATCACGGCACATTGGTCCTTGGTCTCTTGACTCAAGTACTCATTTCTCGACAGCATAGCAAGACCGTTCTCCTCTCGAAGAGTTGGCAAAACGTTGACTTTGGTATCAAACAACAAATCCTTAACCATGTTCTTGATGACCACACATTGTTGAGCATCTTTTTGGCCAAAGTAGACGTTGGTAGGGTTGACGATGTTGAGAAGTTTGGCAACAACAGTAGCCACACCTCTGAAAAATGCTGGTCTTTGGGCACCCTCGAGTTGTTCCGAGCAGCCCTTGACGTTGACGAATGCTCCCTTTTGTTTTTCAACCTCTAAAACGATTCCCAGTGGGTACATCTCCAGGATCTTTGGGACAAAGACAGCATCGACTCCCTTGGATGGGAAAGTCTTTGCAAGCAAGTCCAAATCTCTATCAAGAGTTCTTGGGTAAGCGTCCAAGTCTTCATGTGGAGCAAACTGGGAAGGATTGACGAAAATAGACACGATGGTCTTATCGTTCTGGTCCAAAGAGTGGTTCACCAAATGGCAGTGGCCCGAGTGCAAAGCGCCCATAGTTGGGACGAAACCAACGGATTCCTGATTGATGAAACATTTCTGGCGCCACAAGCGAACTTGCTGGACCGTGCGTAGGACTGGGATCTTGTTCATGGAGTAGTAGCGTCAAAAGATTTTTCGCGATGACTATTGTGAGTAGTAGGCGACGAGAGAGTGGGTCAGGGCGGTGATTTGGATATTTATGAAGATGATTTTGAGGGCTTAAGATGACTCAGATTTGTGAAGTTGATCAAAATCTGGAGTTTCTACGATGCTTGGCTGGAAATGGTGGTCGAATGTGGCCCTGCCTCGGTCTGAATTGTGGGGCACACCGAGAGGGCAGAGCGTGGGGCCGAGAAGCTAAGCGAAGCGAAGGTGATAATTTAGCGAGAACGATGCAAGAAAATTAGAGAAAGAGAAATTAATCACGATCAAGATGCCAACGAAAATACTCGAAAATATTCTTGATGTTTTTTCTCAGGTCTGATTCGTGATATCCGGGAACTTCTGAAGTTGGATCCGGAGAGAAAATTAGTGGCGCTGGGCGACTAACCATAGAACCCGAAATAGTCTATCGTCCCACTATGACTGAAAGCGAGACTTTGGCCAATGTTAACTTTTAAGAAGTAGAAAAATAGGTTGAGGGTAGTTTCAACGTGTTTGTTGATATTCCAAAACTCTTCGGGGCCATTATGTCTCGTCTGAGTTGTAATCAGTGATCAACTCAAAGAGATAGATGAGATAAGCTCTGCAAAATGTATCAAAGATTTTTGCAAATCCGATCAATTCGCAAACGTGATTAATTCTCAAGATAAGAATAACGTAGATAAATCCCCTTCCAGTATCGGATTTAACCATTGTCTTTAAGGTGAACGTTTTGCTACGAGTACGGCCACTTTTACGAGCAAATCCACCTCATATCGCTCAAGTAAGTCAATTTTCTTACTCCGTCTCAATCTTCTTCTCTCCTTCAATTTTTATCTTCCCTCTTCTCTGTTCCTATCAGTTTGATGCGCTTTCGCTTAATTTGCGACTCGCAATCGGTGCGGCCGGCCTTATCGACTCGCACAAGCCGTAACCATTTCCCAAACTTTCTGAGCATAAGAATTTGGACCGAATATTTGATAAAAATATTCTTGGCTCCGGCAATTTTCATCAAGACTCTTCAATTTTACACTTTTTTAAAGTTTGCCATCTCCGGCTTGCTTCCCCTTCCCTCACCCATCATGTGCAACCACGGCCCCTCTGCATTTTCTCCGCCATAGTTAACGCTCAAGGCCTCGGTCTATGCACCCCACATTTGATAACACCCACCAATTCCGATTGCTTAAGACCACAATTTCTTCCTAGAAGCCTTCTATAGTCAAAATTAATTTCACAAAGATGGCTTACAAGCTTGAGCAAAAATCAACGGATGCCTCGTTTCCTCGTGCGGTTGGGTCGACTATGCTTCCCTCAGACAGGTTGAAGGTGGCGTATAACCGTTATAAAACTACAAGTCCAATTCCTGAGGGCATCACCAAGATCAATTTCATCTTTGCTCATGGAACTGGAATGAACAAGTCAGTGTGGAAGTACCACATTGATCAACTTTTCAAGTTGAATAAGGACTCAAAGGATTGGAGAGTCGATTCAGTTGTGTCAGTAGACTCGGTAGGTCATGGAGACTCTGCCCTTTTAAATAAGGACAAGATTGGATGGGCCTGCGATTGGAGAGATGGAAGCAGAGACTTGATCCATGTCGTTAAAAAGGAGATCGAAGAAACTGGTGATTTCATCCCATCGCCTTATTCGAGAAATGTGCTTGTGGGCCACTCAATGGGAGGCTTCAATGTAGCCTATGCTGGATTCTTAGAGCCATCGTTGTTTGACTCTTTGGTGGCAATTGAGCCAGTGTTGTACTATGACGAGCAGTTTACTGAATTCTTCCTCAACAGAGTGCAAAAGTTGGGTAAGATTTTCAGAGAAGAGTTCTCCTCTAGAGAAGAGGCTCACAAGTTCTTCCAGAACAGTTTCTATAAAGTCATGGACAAGAAAGTCCTCGATGATTTCGTCAATGACGAACTTTACGAGGAAGATGGTAAGATCAAGACAAAGTCTACCATCAACGCCCAATTAGCCACTTATTTATCTGCCATTTACACTGTTTTCCCAGGACAGCTGATTTTGAGAAGCATGGAGATCCCATTTTTGCATGCTATTGGTACTGAGGCAATGTGGAACCCACCTGATGCAGTGGACTTCATCCGTCAGACCGTCCCTGAACATCTCATCGAAACTGCCGACCTTGAAGGTGACCATTTGGTTCATGGTGACAAGATTGATGACGTTGTGGAGATGATCCGTGGATTTGTTGATCGCAGAGTGAAGTTTGTTTCTGAGCGTAGAGACAATTACCCTGAGATCAAGCATAAGAACGACAGACAAGCCATTTTCAAGTCTCAATGGCCAAGTATGATTGATGGTGACTTGAACACTTCTGTTTACTATAGCACCCCTAGACCAAAGCTTTAGTTGGGAAGCCTATGATTCTGGTAATCATAATGTAAAACGAGTCAATATGAACAGAAATGGACTCAATAAATGTACAAATTGAAAGTTGACCCTTAAGTAGAGCTGAATGAGTCCTGATTTTGATGTCCCTTGGCTCTGGGTGACATTTTATCAAGCAGCCATTGAAGTTGAATTCTGATAAGTCAGTAGTATGCGACATAATGGCGATTCAGACGGGTCACCAATTGTCATGAAAAAACGAGAACAATTTTCATATGAGAAACATGACAGAGCTTGAAAAAAGCAAGAAATAAAGAACTAACGTTCGGCAAACGTAAGCGTTTGACTGAAATCGCCGTGTGTCCTATCGGCCTCGGGGAACACCCATAGCTAACCAATTTGAGAGGTTGATTCTTGATATCACAATCAACATCAACAGGACATTATAACCAACACCCAGAATTAATTATCCTGAAGAGTATTACCACCTCTTTGTCAATTTCATCCCCTTTTAATCAAAAAGAATAGAGTCAAAAAGACACTCGTAATTCTCTGCCCTGAATGTTTAAGTAAACCTACTAAAATCCAAATGTGCCTCGGCAAATTTACAATTTCTCCACAAAAAAATCCCCCGGTAAAGCCAAAATTCCCCCAGAAAAGCCAAAATTCCCCCAGAAAAACCCATGAAAACCGACCCTAAAAATGTGGGAGTCTCTCTCTATTTATACCCGGACCTCAGGGTGCTGCAAAACTCGCATAAACACTATAAATACGGCCGTTCCCTCCCACATTTTCGCACCCTGTCAAGGCCCTCTATGCTGCCCCGTGTGGTATCACTAAGGCCTGTACTAAGGTAAGGTCCCCATTCAGTCACTCTTGCCCGAACTCTGTTATGTGCCATTTTGGTGCCCTTTTGCCCGGTGACTGTTATGGTCCACCTGGAGCAATATGTTAAAACGCTCTGTCTAGACAACCTTGCATGGCCGCCCGTACGGCTCATTTGCGATATAAAAAGGGCCCTTATGGCCACGATAAAATGATACTGACCAGATATGTCTCTCTATACATCAACAATCGAAATAGCTCCAGCTTCTTTTCCTCGGTATGTCGAGTCTTTGGCACCGGGATCTCCTGCTGACGCATTCAAATTGGTATATCGTAAATACCAGTCGCTGGTTTCACCACCTTTAGGAGCCAAGATATTCAATATGGTGTTTCTTCATGGAATCGGTATGAACAAGGCAATTTGGTATTACCATATTGATCAATTGTATAGGAAGTGCCATGATATTGGCATCCATCTTAATGTGGTGATTGCAATTGATACTGTTAATCATGGTCAGTCTGCTAAGATCAATAAAGCTCATTTAGGAAAAGTACACGATTGGCGTGATTCTGCTTATGATGTCCTAAAAGTGACAGAGCAAGAGAAGCTGGTCTTTCTCTCGGGTGCTAGGAACGTGCTTGTGGGCCACTCAATGGCTGGAACAGTGAGTACCTATATTGGGTATCTTCGTCCCACATTATTTGATGCAATTGTAGTGATCAATCCATTTTCGTTTCCGCCTGAAGTACCTCCAGTGTCTCACTATGAACCCTTTGCATCGTGGCTGGCGAAGGGGTACATGGACTCAGAGTTTGTATTCGATGCGGGCTCTGACTGGAAAGGGGATATTACTGGGTATATGCTCAGAAAATCGTTCTTCAGAGAATTTGATCGTCGTATTCTTAAGTCCGTATTGGAAGAAGAGTACCCTAATGACGAACCAGTTGAGAAAGATGGCAAGATATTCGTCAGTTTGAACACTCAAAACAGACAAGCGCTTGTCACCTATTTTGGAGCCTATAAAGCATTTGATACGATCACGCCAATCTTCCCGCAAATTTACACTCCAATCTACAGAATTTTGGGCAAGTATGATGCTACGGATCTTTATTCCAGAAATAAATACGTCGAGAACATTCCGAAGACGAAGACGTTTGATATGCCAAAAGGAAAACACTTGGTGCATGCCGAGGACCCCGAGGGTGTGATTGACATTCTAATGACCATTTTAGAAGAACGCAAGAAGGCAGAACCTGCAAGGTTCCCATTTTTGGAGCCAGACTTGAATCCAAAATTATGATACTTTGATGCTAGAGTGGAATGGTGGCTGATTTGCGTCTGCTATTAGAAAATGTGGTCGAGTATGCGTAGAGCTGCTTATCCCAAAGATTGATTTGTGCTGTTCTCTTGTTAACTGGAAGAGGTGATTATCACCATATGCCCAATACATGTTCTATGAGTACCCGGTAGAAATAATTGGTGCAGTGATCCATGCGTATTGTAAGCATGGAGTACCCCTAAAAGCCGTGGGAATAAACCCACAGTATACGGCAGTCACGGAAAGCCTTAAAGACTCCTTAGCTACTTTGCTTATGTTCTAGACTTGTCTCAAAGTCTCCCTCTACGCTAATTCTTGAAGCTCATTTCAATTGTGGTACTGATAAAGCAGTATGAGATTTCGCCTTATTGCATCACAATGCTTGACAAAGCCCATTGATCCAGACCGACATCTCCAGCAACACTTCTCTTAAAGTGCCGGGTGGCTCATGCACCTTGACATGCGTTGCAGGAGATCAACCGTGAGGCTTCAAGGTTATGCCTTTGCAATACACACAGATGTATGAGAAAATAATTCCGAAAACGGCATTCGAGAATTTTCCCATCGAGATCAAAACACCAAACACCGAAAGACTTGGCTAAAAACGGTTGTATGTATGACATTCGTCCTGTCATATGTGTGGACTAAAGGACGAAATTTTCTTAGCGCTCGCCTAAGGTTGCCCTAAATTCGTCAACGGTGCCTTGTCTCCTTGTTTGTCATAAATGCCTCAACAAATATGCAAAAAATCGTACGTTTGAGGCGGTTAGAATATTTTGCAACAAGACAATTTGAAAGAGTTCTTGATTTAGGGGTATTGTTTCTTGGTATTTGTTATGCAGCGCATCAAGATCTAAATTTGATAAGGAACCAAGGCTGTGCCGCAAGTTCGAGAAAACCAATACAGAAGAATAGAAAAATCAGAGGGGAATGGAAAGCTCGGGAATATGCTAAGAAATTTGGAGAAGGCGTTTATTTCCGGGGTTCGGAATGTGTCAACGGCTCCTTGTTACGGACGCCCAGGATCAAGGTGAGACCGCCATTTGCATCCAGAAGAGTTTTTTTTGTAATTTTCGGGTTTAAATTAAGAAAAGTAAAAAAAAAAGAGAAATAAAGAGTCGACGAATCAGATTAAAAAAAAATAGTTTGTAAAAGTTCAAAAAAAAACTTCATCAAATCGTCTCTCTGTCGCTATGTAGAGAAAAGTTCTCAAAATTCGTATCGCCTCGGCAATTTTGCCATTTCTCCACAAATTACAAACCGATTCCAAAAATCCAGATCACATCCAATTTTGATGCCCTGGCACAAAATTAACGAGAATGGCCTCCTTTAAATATTCGCCCCTGAAAGTGCTGCAAAAATTACGGATTTACTATAAAAAGGACACTGTTCCGCCCATTTCTGATTGCATGTTATGTACCACTGAGTTTTCTCAATACTCAATCTACTGATCTAAACTCAATCGGTCCTGCACGTGACCCAGACATATAAAGAGCCTCCTATTGCCGAAACTGTTCCATTTGGCCATCAATGCCTCAATATAAGACCTCCATTGAAGTTTGCCAGGCTGCTTACCCTCGGTATGTTGAGTCTGTGGCTTCAGGATCCCCTGCTGACGCTTTAAAGGTGGCATATCGGAAGTACCAGTCGCTCAGTACCCCACCTCCAGGAACTACGTCGTTTAACATGGTTTTTTTGCATGGAACCGGTATGAATAAGGGTATATGGCACTACCAAATTGACCAATTGTTCCAGAAATGTCATAGCGTCGGTGCACACCTCAATGTGGTTCTAGCTATCGATACAGTGAACCATGGTCATTCAGCCAAGATCAACAAGCCCCATTTGGGTAAAGTTCACGATTGGCGTGACTCTGCTTATGATGTAGTAAAAGTTGTTGAAAATGAGAAGCTGGATTTCTTCTCTGAAGCCAAGAATATCCTTGTGGGCCACTCAATGTCTGGAATGGTGAGTGTGTATTTGAGTTACATCCATCCCACTTTATTTGATGCCACAGTTGTGATTAATCCTGTTTCTTACCAACCAAAGATCCCTCCAGTGACACCACATGAGCCATTTGCAACATGGCTGCAGAAGGGCTACATGATTACTGATTTCGTCTTTGATATTGGCTCAGACTGGAAGAGACTCGTCACTAAGTATATGTCTACAAAGTCATTCTATAGAAACCTCGATACGCGTGTGCTCGAGCTTCTTTTAGAAGACGAATACCCCGAGGAAGGCCCTATTGAGAAGGATGGGAAATTACACGTTAGGTTGAATACTCTGGAAAGACAAGCTCTCGTGACTTACTATGGAGCATACCGTGCAATCGATACAATGAGTCCAGTCTATCCTCATGTGCATACTCCGATGTATCGAATCATGTCCACACTCGATACGTCTGATGAGCACGCTAGAAACTTGTTTGTTGAGAATATCCCAACTACAAAGACATTTGATTTGCCAAAGGGGAAGCATTTGGTTCATGCCGAGGATCCCGAGTCTGTAATTGACATTTTGTTGAAGATTTTAGAGGAAAGGAAGGATGCAGAGCCAAATAGGTATTCATATTTAGAGCCAGAATTGAGGCCTAAATTGTGATCCCTTGGGAGAATGATTGCTATTTGAGAAAGGAATTTTTTTTGAAAAAATCGAAACGTCGTTTGTTATTTGAGACAAGCTTCAAAAAGAATAAAAAGATGTTGAAAGTTTAGGTCTAGTGGAATTGTCCTAGGGCTGCGTTAGCTCTGCAACAAGGCCTAACGGGAAACACTATTGGAACTTTAAAAATCAAAATGTGATGCTTTCAAAAACAGGTTTATTTATTGTGAAATTGTGAAAGTTTAAAACTATGCATAAAAGGAGAGAACTGACGAGGTTTTTGGGTCTTAGCTGAAGTGAGACACTTCGAGATAAGCTTATGAATAAGGGACCATATACGATGTGATAAACGAGTAAAAAGAGAAAAAAAAGAAGGTAGCTGAATTCTCCGGAAAATAAGATAAACAAAAAGTGGCCCTCAAATTTCTATTTCTAGTGATTTATCTCTACTGGTGTCTGTTCCTCTTTGAGATGAGCCTCACCGATTTCTACTGAGAGACTCACTATGAGACTCACTCAAAGTCTCACTACTCAGCTCACTATGGCTACAATGTGAGACACTCATCTATTGACACAATCCCACATTCAGCCAAATGTGATCATAATTTCAACACCGTAAATAAAACACCACTAAAACAGCATCTCTACTTAATTTTGACATTCTCATATCCCCATCCCCAGGTACATCCCCCACTATTCCTTCGCTTCATCACCTTCATCGACCTTCCATCTTGCGCATCACGTGACCATGAAATAAAAAAAAAGAAATCGAGCCCCATCTCATCGTCTCAACTCCACAGTATTCACCATGGCCAGCAGAGAAACCACTTTGGCATACATTGCCAAGTTTTTGGAAAATGACTCCGAGTTGAAAAAAGCTTCCAAAGCGCTTAATGACTATTTGGAGAAGAAAAACGTCACTTTGCCATCTGTGGCTGGTGACTTGGAGAAGTTGCTTCCAGTGAGTGAAAAGTCCGAGGAGAAGGCTACTGAAGCTGAAAAATCGTCTGATTCCGACTCCAGCGACTCCAGCGATTCCGACTCTAGCGATTCCGACTCCAGTTCTAGCTCTGATTCCGACTCCGACTCCGACTCCGACTCCAGCTCCGATTCTGATTCTGATTCTGACTCCAGTTCTGATTCTGATTCCGACTCTGACGACGAGTCTGACAGCTCTGAGAAGAACCACTCTTCCGAGACTGAGCCAATCACCGAGGAGGAGGAAGTGAAGGAGGAGACCAAGGAGGAAGCTGAGTCCAGCTCCAGCAACTCCAGCGACTCCAGCTCAGACTCCGACTCCAGCTCCAGCAACTCCAGCGACTCCAGCTCAGACTCCGACTCCAGTTCTAGCTCTGATTCCGATTCAAGCTCTGATTCTGACTCCAGTTCCGACTCTGACTCGAGCTCTGATTCCGACTCTAGCTCTGATTCCGATTCTGATTCCGATTCTGACTCAGACTCTTCTGATTCCGACTCCAGCTCTTCCAGCTCTAGCTCCGATTCCGACTCTTCTGACTCTGACTCCGACTCCGACTCTGAGTCTGAGGCCGAGTCCAAGACCGAAGCTGAAGCTCCAAAGAGAAAGGCCGAGGAAGAGCCAGAACAACCAATCAAGAAGACCAAGACCAACGCTAACCACATCGCCGCTACCCCAGAGGCTGAGTTGCTTCCAGGTCAAAGAAAGCATTTCTCCAGAATTGAGAGAGATAAGATCTCCTTCGAAGACAGAACTTTGATGGACAACACATACAAGGGAGCTGCTGGAACTTGGGGAGAGATGGCCAACGATAAGTTGATGCAAGTTAGAGGCAAGGACTTCACCAAGAACAAGAACAAGATGAAGAGAGGAGCTTACAAGGGAGGATCCATTACCATGTCCTCGGGCTCTTACAAGTTCACAGACTAAGCCAGTCTTTTGCATATAATTTATTTCTCCAGCATAAACGTTCATAGACGGAGTGTGATGTAGAGAGGGAGTTGGGGATGGAGTAGAAACATTCAAAGATGAAAGTCCACTTGGAGACTCTTTTGGCCATTTTGGGCCTTCATTAGTCGAAATTTGAAGCTTTGGTGGTACATTTAGAGACACAGTCAAGATATGAGACTAGTAACACTGAAAAATCCAGAAAATATCGTGAAAAAAGCGGAAAAAAAAGCATTCTAGCTGAAATTCATATTTTCTTATTTCCCCAAATCATCAATTTCCTCTTCAATCCTTCACATTTCTCGTTCACCCCACATTCCAATGGCCTTATCTTATCGCAAGATCTTCAATTTCCATATTTCATCACCTCAACAGCAACACCCCGCCTCTCGCCATCTATGGCTGAAGTGGTCTAACATTTGAACTGCCTGAGCCAAATGACGCCTTCAGAGCCCATAAACACAATGGAAGAACCATCATATAAACTGCAACCACAATGGCAGACTGTTGCAAGTCGCCTCGAAGAACAAGCACCAAGTTAGTTCCGCCCAACATGGCGAGAATGGCAATACCAAAGCTCAAATTGAAGGTAAGGTCGAAATTAAGCAGCATGATGGATTTGAATAGAATTAGGCCAAAATCGGTCGATTAAAGCCAGGTTGTTTATAATAAAATATTGTCACGTGAGGAGTCGTATACAATAGAGAGGAGGTTGCATAAAAAGGAGTGGGGTGTTAAAAAACAGAAAAATTGAAATTGGAAAATATATTTAGGGGAATAGTTGTATTTATAGGAATGTTAAGAGTTTTCATTTTTGGGCATTTTTGTGTGTTTTCATTGACCTTTCTCTGTTAAGGCCACCTCATAGTTAAGGGTCCTTTATGGGGTTACGAAGTGCACCTCCATAGTTAAGCCACCTTACAGTGAGGTAGTTAAGGACGTCGAGAGGTGAGGGACGATGAAACAAACTCTATATGATTATGTAATTGATAAGTCTTGGAATTCACTTAATTTTCGTTTTTTTACATCCAATAGCAGAGGTTGCATTTACGACGTGTCTACAAATTATAACTGACTCTGGTGGCTCATAACATGTAGCGATCAGTATAAACAATAGAAGAACAGATGGTTCTGAAATAGGAAGTTCAGATTTACCAACGGAGAAGATTTACAGTTGATTGTGCGTTCGCCAAGCTGAATCTTTAAAATTTTCAAGAAGAGGTGTTTATCCTTTTTTTACTGATTACATTGATGGTGTCTATAGTTCATGGATATTGGTAGTTTTCGCAATTTCTTTGATGTTGCATTCATTAAAGGATAAGCCTACAGTTCTAAATTGAGAGAATTTAAGGCTAATTCTTTGATGATGAAGATTTTTATCCCTTAATTATTCATTTGTTCCCAATTTAAACATTGACGCCTTCAATATCAACGACACTGCTCGGTGGAGTTCTCATTATTGAGCACACCTCCATAATTAAGCACATCATAGTAAAGCGCGCTCCATAGTTAACCCATTACCCATAATTAAGCACTTGAGTACCCAAGCATCTGATCACTCAAGGACAAACACTTATAGTGATACACCCATAGTAGAATATGGAGAGTCAGAATACATCTAGACTTGATCTTTTACAGTCAGTTCCTCACCTCTTTCATGGCTCTAGTCATGGCCCTCATCCACAGTGACTTTCTCGTTAGGCATACTGTCACATTGAGAGCAAAATCTCCCACACCACACGGTCTTCCTTAAATCCCACGCTTTCGTATGTAAATCTTCAAATTCAGTTTCTTCTCTTTACATTCTCACTCAAAATAGCAAAATCTCAATTTCTCATGAAATCAAAGTACGCGTCCTTTGAAGACCGCTACAAGGCTATTCAACTAAGAGACCCTGCTGCTGAAGGTCATTTCTTTTACTGTGTCTTATCTACGAACATTTTCTGTCGCCCAACATGTTCGTCTCGTTTAGCACTTGCCAAAAATGTGATTTTTTGTGACTCTGCTCAACAGGCACTTTCGTTACAGTTCAATCCATGTAAAAGGTGTAAACCAGAAATGACAAGAGGATGGAACAATACACGAGAATGTGTTGCAATTGGACGCGTCTTGATTGTTGGATACGCTAAGAAAAAAATGACTTTAGACGTGGATGCTGTTGCTAAAAAGGTGGGGCTCTCAAAGTGGCATTTCTGTAGAGTATTCAAGAATTATACGGGAGAAACGCCAAAAAAGTTTTATTTGAGAAGTCGCCAAGGTGATGAAGTGCTTCTGAAGGAGCTTCCTTTGATACAAACAAAGAAGTTTTTGCAGAGGTTGAAGATGAAGAAGAGAGAGGAGGAGGGCAGTGGCTCATTATGGTCAGATGAAGAGGTACTGGAAGCGCTTGAATTATGGGCTAAATCTAATTGTATTTTTGATGGAGGTGAAGATGAGGTAGGAGAATCAGGAGAAGTTGATTATGAAGACTGGCTAAATCAGTTAGTGGGGTGATCTAAGGGCTAGGCAATTGAGTTGTGGGGGACACCAGGGACATTCTTAGAATCGTTTTAAGACTTTAGGACCCTTGGAAATTAAAAGAAGGGAAAAATTGGTAGCTGACTGGAAGTGGGGGTTTTGCAATGTTCTAGGGAACTATTTGAAGGTTTATAGTGATGGTCACAGCTTCACCTAAGAGATAGATTTCTACGTCCAAGCAAAAATCAATTGAAACCTCCTGGTGGCAAATTAATGTATCCTTATAAACTCAGGCAATAGTTGGCAACTACGCTTCCAATTAATGGCCTATAGTGCATTCTACAGATAAGACCCACCATTCCACAACCAACCAGACTGAACACCTAAAAGACCAAATCTGGACAATAACAGCAATCTGAATTTTATTCAACATCTGTCATAATTCAAAATTCATCCAAATCTAAAGACAAAAGTCCCAAGTCATATCTACACCTTGGACTCCTATCTATGCCTGGTGCAGGCTATCAGCAGTCTACACATAATCTACCCCGGAGCAACCACACTCCTATTTTCCACAAAAAACACTTGGAATTGTCACTTAACACAGTTTAAATTGACAAAAAGTATCAAATCACCTTCGATCAGTCCAATTGAGTCCAAATTATCCAATTAAATCACCAAATGACGCTCAACATCAACTCAACTTATAAACTCAGCAATGGGGTCCATATTCCAGTGATTGCAATGGGTGTTTACCAAACTGCAGCTCGTGTTGCAGCTGAAGTGACTTATAACGCATTATCTGTGGGATATAGACACTTGGACTCTGCTGAATTGTATGGAAATGAAGCAGAAGTAGGTGAAGGTATTGCCCAATGGCTTAAAGACACCAATGAGAAAAGAGAGTCAGTTTTCTATACATCGAAGATTTTTGACCATCATCATGGATATAGAGAAGCTACCAGAGCTATTAATGAATCTTTGGAGGAAGTTAAGAGTTTGGGATACATCGATTTGATGTTGATTCATTCTCCACAGTCAAATAGACAAAAGAGACTTGGGACATGGAAAGCACTTCAGGAGGCAGTCAAGGCAGGCAAAGTTAAGTCGATTGGAGTGTCAAATTATGGAATTCATCATATTAAGGAGCTTTTGGAATGGGAAGGTTTGGAAATTAAGCCTGTGGTGAACCAAATTGAATTGAACCCATGGTTAATGAGATCTGAAGTTGTTGAGTATTGTAAGTCTCAGAATATCTATTTGGAGGCATATAGTCCATTGACAACGGGTAAAAAACTAGGAGATGCCACTTTGGGAGCAATTGCAAAGAAGTATGGTAAGAGTCCAGCCCAGATTTTGATCAGATGGTCATTACAACAAGGATTTATCACACTTCCAAAGAGTGAGAAGAAGAAGAGAGCCATTGAGAATATCCTGGTGTTTGATTTTGAGATTCTGGAGGAGGATATGAAGGAACTCTCTCATCCTGAAGCTTATGAGAGATTTGCCGGCTGGGACCCATTAGACTATCCATTGTGATGATGATGAAGGGGACAAAAGAAACAAAAACAGAATTTTATGAAGAGCAGTCTCATATAATGAATGAGTTGTTGAAAATAAGGAGAAAATGATATGATGGATTGAATTTAGTGTGGAAATTAGGTGCTCTAACTTCTGGTAAAGTATGGTGCTCTCTTTTCTGGTAGACTATGGTGCTCTTTTTAAGTATGTGATGGAACTTGGAACTCAATTGCATCACTTTAATTATGCTCTGATGGTCAAAATCTTAATGACATGACATAATTTCCTTTGATCAAAAAAGTGTGGTTTCGTTACTCTCCCTCCCTTCTACGCTGCATCACTTACATGAGCCTCACTATGGAGATGCCTCATCAGGCCAACTCTTCCACCAATTGGGACGAATTCCAGGGGAAATGAAAAAAGTAAAGAAAAAGCGTCAAACAATCCCTTTAATAGAAACCAGATCAAAGTCAAAATTTCTAAATTTTCAACTTATTTCATCACTTTCAAGGACATTTCTTATGAGATCATTCCTGTCCATCTCGCGACTGAGTTAACTATGAGGATTATCTCATAAAACTACCCCAAACAAAAGCCACTCAACCACCAAAAAGCCAAAATCCGACACCAAATTCATCCTTTTCAAAATTTTCTGACCACTCCCCCACCTTTAAAATTCCAAAAATTCCCTCCCAGTCCCACAATTGCTATACATTTGTCATCATCTACTAACTGCCTCCCCATGCAGTACCAACCACATAAAGCCTGGCTTACTAACTAAATCACTATCCCACCTCTCGTCATTGTCATGTCCAGAGTCAACTACGCCGATCTCGAAAAGGGAAACTTTTCCGACGATGATTACGATTCCTACGACGAAGAGTCTCATTCGAGGAAAGTCAAGGACGATGACTACGCATACGGAGGTCCAAATCCGAAGAGGAAAAGACAGACGCCAAAACCGAAGGCAAAGGGTCCAAACAACAACATGGCTGCTGATGCTGCCAAGAAAAAGAAGGTAGAGGAATCCATTGATGTGATTAATCAACAGTTAAGTGATGACGACTTCGATGAGGATCAGTTGGTGAAGTTAACTCCCGAAGTGCCTAAACACTACGTTCCTGATGTCATTTCCAAAGTTTTCGGTCGGATGGACTTTCTGTACTTGAAATTGAAGCCCGACCATTTCTCTCGTCCAATTTGGATCTCTCCAATCGACGGACGGGTCATTTTAGAGTCGTTTTCGCCTTTGGCTGAACAGGCTCAGGATTTCTTGATTACCATTGCCGAACCTCGTTCCAGACCTTCCCATATCCACGAATACGCCATCACGTCGTTTTCTCTTTTCGCTGCTGTGTCTGTGGGTCTAGAACCGGACGATATCATTGCTGTTTTGAACAGATTGTCTAAAACACCAATTTCCGAGTCTTTCCTCAACTTTATTAGAGATGCCACCGTCAAATCCGGTAAAGTTAAGTTGGTTTTGAAGCACAACAGATACTTCGTTGAGAGTACGCAAGCAGACATCTTACAAGTGCTTTTAAAGGACCCTGTGATTGGTCCTCAGAGAGTGCAAGCATCAGACAACGGAACGGACTTGCTACTGAACCAGGCTCCTCAACAGGGAGACTTGGTCATTCCAGGAACGAAAAAACCGGACGGAACGGATGTCAACAAGAACGGAAACGTGCTGGATATCTTTGACTCTGTTGTAGGAAAGAAGGCAGAAGAAGAGGAGGATGACGATCTAGATACGGTCCATTCTTTCGAGATTGCAAGTGATTCCGTCGAAATCGTCAAAAAGAGATGTTACGAGATCGAATATCCTGTTTTGGAAGAGTACGATTTCCGTAACGATGACCGTAATGCCAACCTAGATATCGACTTGAAGCCATCCACACAGATTAGACCATACCAGGAGAAATCGCTTTCTAAGATGTTTGGTAATGGTCGTGCCAGATCTGGTGTTATTGTCTTGCCTTGTGGTGCTGGTAAGACGTTGGTGGGTATCACTGCTGCCTGTACTATTAAGAAGTCCGTCATTGTCCTTTGTACATCGTCTGTGTCTGTCATGCAATGGAGACAACAATTTTTGCAGTGGTGTACGATTCAGCCTGAAAATGTTGCTGTTTTCACATCTGAAAATAAGGAAATGTTCTCTAGTGAGGCTGGTTTGGTCGTGTCGACTTACTCTATGGTCGCCAACACTAGAAATAGATCACACGACTCTCAAAAAGTGATGGATTTCCTTACAGGCAGAGAATGGGGTTTCATTATCTTGGATGAGGTGCATGTGGTTCCTGCTGCCATGTTTAGAAGAGTCGTTTCTACTATTGCTGCACACGCCAAGTTAGGACTAACAGCTACTTTGGTCCGTGAGGATGAGAAGATTTACGATTTGAATTTCTTGATTGGTCCAAAGCTTTATGAGGCTAACTGGATGGAACTCGCTCAAAAGGGTCACATTGCTAATGTTCAGTGTGCAGAGGTGTGGTGTCCTATGACTGCTGAGTTCTACCAGGAGTACTTGAGAGAGTCTGCTAGAAAGCGGATGCTTTTATACATTATGAACCCTACTAAGTTCCAGGCATGTCAATTTTTGATCCATTATCATGAAAAGAGAGGTGACAAGATCATTGTCTTTAGTGATAACGTTTACGCTCTACAGGAGTATGCATTGAAATTAGGAAAGCCGTTTATTTATGGATCTACGCCACAACAAGAGCGTATGACGATTTTGCAGAATTTCCAGCACAACGACCAAGTGAACACGATTTTCTTGTCGAAGGTCGGTGACACTTCGATCGATTTGCCTGAGGCCACATGCTTGATCCAAATCTCATCGCATTATGGTTCCAGAAGACAAGAAGCCCAAAGATTGGGCCGTATTTTGAGAGCTAAAAGACGTAACGATGAAGGTTTCAACGCTTTCTTCTACTCTCTTGTCTCAAAGGATACCCAGGAGATGTACTACTCAACTAAAAGACAGGCATTTTTGGTTGATCAGGGTTACGCGTTCAAGGTCATTACCCATTTGAGTGGAATGGAAAACTTGCCAGATTTGGCATACGCTACAGCCAGAGAAAGACGTGAATTGCTTCAGCAGGTGTTGTTGAAGAACGAAGATGCTGCTGGTGTTGAGATCGGAGACGACCAAGACACAAACTTCATGAAGGGAAGAGTCAAGCAAGAAAGCAGCAGTGCATCAAGAAGTGCCGGATCGCTTGCTGGTTTGGCTGGTGGTGAGGACATGGCCTACATTGAGTACAGCAAGAACAAGAATAAGGAATTGCGTGAACATGCTCACCATCCATTGATTCAAAAGATGTACTACAAGAAGAAGAAGTGAGTGGATGTACAAGAAGAAAAAGTGAAAAAAAGATGTACAAGAGTGGGATCAAGGGAAACATTGCGATTTATATTGTCATTAATCATACGAAGAACTAACGAAATTGCCAAATTCATCGTCGTCAAAGTCTGACATTGGAGTGGCCTCCTTCTGCTCTTCGTCAGATATTCTGAGGCCATCCATAATACTTTTCTGCAACAGCAGAAGGTGCTTATCGTACAGGTACTTGTCCTGGAAGTTACGGAAGCGTCTTCTATATGTGGTAAGCGTCTCTGATAGTAGGATTGCGCTGAATTGGTCATCAAATCTAAGACCCAATGCTATCTGCAAAAGGCCACCTTTTTTCTCCAGATTTTGATCAATTGGATGGTACCCAGTCCCGGGTAGCTGAGCAACGATCTTGTAGTACTTCAGCGACTCTGGAGTCATCATTATTGTATCGTCTCCATCATTAGCAATGCAGTAAGACATCTCGGTCTCTCTAAACGGATTATACCAAACTTCTGCCCAAATGGACTCACCATCGACCTCACTGAAATCCTCCAGAAGCAGGGTGATTCTCTCCTTGTTATAGAGCTCCATTTTGAGCCTTAAACCTTCCACTGGTCCATCCTGTTCGGATGAGTCTGCCACCTCCTGCTCATACAATCTTAGGCTTCCTTTCCAGACAATATTCTCAGGATCGGTGTTCCAATTCAAAAGTGACGTTTTCCCCGGGGGAATTCTGAAAGCTGATACGTGGTGGGCCTCAAACGTTAGGTGACTAAGCACTGACATTAGGCGGTAAAAAAGCGGGGAAAAAACGGGGATATGAAATAAAAGGGCGGCGGATCCAAAAATAACCAGCAAATTTGGATGCAATTGACGGTTCCAGCAGCTGTCACAAACGAAAATTGACAAATTAGTCCAGACTCCAGATTATGGTGGAGTAGAGTAAGGGACTAGCAGGCGCAGGATTGGGCGTGCGAGTGTTCTTGATGTTATGAGTTGGACACGACGCGCGCTTAATACCAATTTTTTCTTCCTCAGTGAAGTGGATCTATAGCTGAGAAACCAGGTACCACCCCCAAACACCACATTAATCATGCTCAGGCAACTCGTGGGAGCCCCAAAATCACTCCTAGGCGGCCAATTTGGCCAGGCCCGTTTTTTTTCCGTTTTCCAACCACGTTTCAACGACTTTGAAGAGCTCAAAGCACAAGAACCAACGAAAAGAAACGCCAGCACCGTTTTCGACATAGATGAGTTGATTGCAAACTCTCCAGACTTGGTCGGCGGTAACCAGAACCAAAGAAAATACGATGACTATTCTTTTGGCAGTCTGGCCAAGGATCCAAGAGAGGTGGCTAAGGCCATCAACATTACTGGCCCAGCCAGCGGTAGATCAGTCGATGTTAAGTTCAACAACGTTGGTTTTGCCATCGGTAACGTCTACTCGATCTTGAGAACCAACAATGTCAGAGCACAATGGAACTTACAGAAGAGATTCATGCGTCCTGCCAAGTATAGAAAGGATAAGCACAGAAGATGGTGGAGAAAGCAATTTGCCAAGGGCTTCTCTGACTTGATGGCCCAAGTGACTGATGCAAAGAGAAGGGGTTACTAGGAATGCAGAAAGGAGCTCTTTTTGAAGCAAAGAGAGGCTACTAGTGCTGGAAGCACCCATGTATATATAAGGTAGCGAGAGAGCCTAAGCTCTGGGAGAAGGACGATCAAATAACACGTTTTTGAGAAAAATGGGGTGTAGAAATATTTAATTGTAATTTAATCCTTTCAATTTGTTCTTTACTTCTTTGTTTTATCTTTTCTTTTCCTCATTATTGTGCCCTATGTAACCCGTCTTGGTGACACCAATCACCATATGATTCGAGTCGTTTCTAAGCACACTCAACAGCGCTCTGTGCCACTAAAATCTCCAATAACCTCTGTATAACCCTGCCAAATTATTCTCTATTAGTGACAGCCACAGAGTTTACCCCGTTCAATGCATATCTCTTTAGTTCTTTGGCTTTGGAGCGTTCTTCTTCACCTGCTTCTTGTCCTTCTTGAAGTCAGGCTTACCGTTGAGAGAACGGTAGACTCTTGGCTCCAACAAAATCACCTCGCTACGAACAACGATCTCCTTGGCTTCCAAAGCCTTTTGTTGGTCCTCCTTGAGCTTAAAGTCACACAAGGCGGCCTTTCCGCTCTTCTTAAAGTACTTGATATCTCCGAATTGCTTAACCAAAGCAGCCTTCAACTCCTCCTCCTCAACGTCGATGTTACGGATGTAGATTGGGTACCACTTGGCGTTGGAGTTTTGTGCTGGTGGTGCTGGTGCAAGTGGACTGGTCTTCTTGGCTGGAGGAGCAGGTTTGGTGGTTGCTGGAGCAGCAACAGGAGCAGCCTTAAGTGGGAATCTTGGCTCGATGGCTGCCAAGTTTGCCCATGTTGGTTTTGAAGCTGGCGATGTGTTTCTTTCCTCAGATTCTGGGGACTTTGCTGGTTTGGTAGTGTCAATTTCTCTTTCGATAGAAGACTCGATTTGCTTTTCGGCCTTCTCGGTTTTTTCAACCTTTTCGGTCTTTTCTGGTTTACTGTTTTTTTCAGCTTGAACCTTTTCTGGTTGTTCTGCTTCCTCAGCCTTAACTGGCTCAGAAACCTCAGCAACTGGAGTCTCAACTGGAGCCTCAGTCTTCTTTGGTTCTGGCTTCTCCTCCTTAGCAGCCTCAACTGAGCCGTTGGCAGAACCATTGGCAGAGCCATTGGGTTGCTCCTCAGTGACAACTTCCTTGTATTGCTCGCTGTAGTCGATGAATTTCAACAAATCGTTGGAGACGTCGTAGACGGTCTTCTCTTTGGCTTTCAAAACGAATGTTTGCACGAATTGCCAAAGGCTGGAAGAGCCTTTCTTCCAGGATCCACAAACAACAATCAAAATGCTGTCGTTGACGGATTTTTGGAAGTCTGCTCTCTCAACCACGATTCTGTTCTTCTCAGCAACATCGGCTTGTCCAGCAAAGTGACGCTTGATGGCGTCTGGGCCAGCGGCCATGTGGACGGTCTTGGTCTTTTTCTCGTCATTTTCTTGGGGAAACTCGTCGTGGAGAAGGGAAGCGTCCTTGTCGTAGAAGGCATAGAGCTTGGTGATATCGGAGGCATAAGTGCTGTAGTATCTTTGGATAAAGAGCCAGCCAACAGACTCTACGGATAACTTGTCTGCGGAGGACGTGTCTGTCTTTGTTTCGACGGCATTTTCGACTTTTGTGTCTGGTTTCAGGGGAGTAACCGCCGAATTATCCGCCAGAACGACTGGGGCTGGTTTGGCGTCAGCAGCAGGCGAAACAGAGTCAATTTTCTCAGGTTGGGTCATCGTGGCGAGAAGACGCGTTCGGGAAAATTTGGACTGGATTAGGGGAGTGGGTGGTGTTTTGGTGACCCGGTGGATTAACAGATCAGACGTCTTAGTTGAAGGTGGATGAAAATTTACTATGGGGTGCATATAAGCTATTGTATGATAGAGATTAAGGTGGGGGAAAGTGGAGAAATATTTGGAATTTTTCAAATTTTTTTAGAGATTTGGATTTAGTGGTAGATGAAGAAATCGAGTTTTCGAAATTTCCCTTCTTTTCGGATTTTTCGTGTGTTTTGCAGTAGGGGTTGGCTGACGAATATGTATGCGCAAGAGTGAGTAGCAAGGTAAATGGAGGGGGACATGGAAAGGTGGGAAGATACGAGGAATTTTAATTCATTTAAGTTTAAAAATGTTTAGATCATTGAAATTTAAGTATATTCCTTTTTTCAGATTTTCAAAGGGCTTTTTTGGTGCTTCTTTCATGGCCTTTCTTTAATTACTCATAGTATGGCTATAATTACTAGGACAGATCTGGTTAGGCCCAGGTATTTCCTTCTTGACAACGATATTCTTTTTGTTTTAAGCAGAAATGTCAATATACGAGCTTTCCAATCAGATAAGGCTTGTCAAAAAATATTCTCACCTTCTTTTTTTCATTATTATGTCGCCTATTGTTCTTCATGTATGTCTTCTGAATGTTTGTCCCAGGAAAGGAGAATTTTTGGCCTTCAAAGATTCTCTCTTTTGATCTGATGATTAAATTGATAATCGTTTGTCAATTGAAAAGCTCTGATTGTCTTTGAAATCGAAACCTGTCCCAAAATCATTAAAACTTAAAGGTCTCTTTCTTTCACCAAAATCTGCCCAACACCCCAACGTTACTCGACTACAAAATTCTCTACTCAATCACTTGAATCAAGAATGTAAACTCCCTCTCTTCCAAACAAAGAAAGCCCAGAAACGGCCATTGTCGCTTGTTTCGACATTATCAATAATCGCCATTTTGCACTGATTGCATAATCAATGGATCGGTCGGAGTTACTGGAATTTACTGGTTTTTCTTACGTTTTCATGTTTCCCCGGGTAGGAATACTAGTAAACAACAATTCATAAAATTCAACAACAATTTAATAGTCGATTTTGCCTATAATAGCTCCATTTGCCATAACCACGGAAAGGACATGAAAAATCAGACAAATCGACTCATGAAAGGGCCAAAGACAAACATAATGCTAGAGGCACGATAATCCACCTCTTTTTCAGCTGTTTCCTCGTTCAGTGGACAAAATGCAACACTCATTCCCATCTATGGCTCAATAACATGATCCACGACAGAAACACCATCACCAACGTCAGGAAGACAGTTTCCAGGCTCCTCAGGCTCCCATGCTCCGTTTATTGTCTAATTAGTCTCCTTCAACAACTCCTCCAAGATCCTGTTCTCCAATTCAGTCTTGTTTCCCACTCCATTGAATGACTTCACTCCCATTCTTCTCAACACGTCAATGGCGGTTGCACGAGGGAATCCCATGTTTTCAAACTGACACACGATCTCGTCGTCAATGCCGTACAAGGCCGAATCGCTCACTTGGCTCTTGTTTCCCGACTTTTCGTCGGAGGCATAGATCTTGGTCCAGTAAGCAGCAGTGTCCTCAAAACCCTTCTTGTCGCTAATGTAATGCTTGGCAACTTCGGCATCTTGCGGGTCGTTTGGCTCAGGCGACTGTAGCAACGACTGCAACGAGATCAACGACGATTTCAACGTCAAAATTGGAGTCCACGCATCCTTCAAAATATCCAAGCAGATGGCACCAGTGACAGAGGAAATGTTAGGGTGGTAGATCTTGGTCAAGAACTTCATCACAGGAGGCTTGAATGGGTATTCATTTGGGATATTGATGTCGATTTTGAACACGCCATGCTCATACGGAGTTCCTGGAGGACCATTGAAATAACCGGTCAAATGGGTCAAATCAGACTCGTTAACAAGCTCAAGAGAGACACCGGAGTTCTTATCTTGGCGACACTCCTCGAGTTCTTTGGCAATTCTCTTAACTCTGGACATGGTTGAAGAAGGTGGAGTAGTTACAAACTATGGCTAAGTCGCATTTGTGAGACTGTGTCGTGTGTGCTCCGATAAGGTGGTACAACTGACGAAGTTATACATTGGTGCCTTTTTTAGACACTTCTAATTTACATTTAGTATACACGAACGGGATGTTCATGCCTTGACGTTGGCCAAGGCTTCAAAGATGATTTTCATCTCTGGAGAGGCACTCTTGACGAAAGGTAAAGTGAAGAACTTGTAGTGCGGGTTTCTCAAGAGCTCGGCCAAAACCACCATCATTCCCCAAGGATGAGGCTTGTTCACGAGCTGTCTCTCGAGCAAAACACGTGTGATAAGCTGCTGGATTTCACTTTGCACCTCGCTGGTTTGCCAGGCGCCTTCCCCTCCAAAGAGGTGCATCACGAGACTCACAAACCATTGTGTGTCTCTATTAGGATAACGCAACTGGTTAACAATGGCGCCAATCATGTGGAATCTGAACTCGGTGGATCCGTGGTTCAAGAGGTCCACAATCAATGACGTTTGCGATGATCTAGGGTTGAACACCTTGTTGTTGGTTTGGACGTTGTCCTCGACGGCCGAGGTACCAATATGTAACACCAAGGCATTGATCAACTTAACGTTGAAATGGACAGTGTCGTAGCCAAACTCTGCAATGTCCTTAGGATGGTTGAGCTTGGTGCCGGTGTAGATCGAGCGCATCAATGCTGGTGCTGGAATACGCAAGAAGTTCTCAACTGGCTTCTTCAAGCCAACCTTGTTCAAGTCGTCCAATGGAGGGTAATGAACCTCTGGCGACTCGTCGCAGTTAGGCAAGTTTTGCACTTGCAACTTGTTGGAGAGCGGGTTAGCCGTCTCCACATTCTTAGGCGTAGCAGACAAGATGATGTTTCTCAATTGAACACAGCTTGGTGGCACAGCAGACACCAATTGGTATTGACAAGCAATCAAGAAGTCTGGCTCATCGTGGGCCAAAGCAGTAAAGATTCTGTTTATAGCCTTGAAGATGACATTGAGGACATCGTGGTCAACAACTTCATCCTTTGCGTAGGCGCTTTGGAACTTCAAGAGCGAAGTCAAAAGCTTCACCAAAACAGTGTAGCCTTGGTGAGATGGCAAGCTGAGAACCTTTGGCAAGAACATACGGTGAGCAACCAAGGAGATCCAGGCAAAGGTGAAGCCAGGATAAATGATTGGCTGAACAGAGTACAAGACTTCACCAATGACTGGGTAGAACATGGCATCCAAGTGCTTGGTGGCGTTCTGGTCAAGAACAGAGGCATCGCACCAGGCGCAGAACAACGACGAGAAGAACTTGAAGTAGGCTCTCTCGTTCCATGTTGTCTTTGAGACCTCGTGTTCGTTAGCCATCACAAGCGTAACAATGCTCAAGATGTTCTTAAGGTAGTCAATAGCGTCATCTGTGTGGTCCTTGCTAAATCTCAAGATGATTCTAACAATAAGCACAGCGAGACAGTCCACAGCAAGGAAGACTTCTCTTTGAGTACGGCTTCTAATCTCGTGTTCAGTAGCAAAAGCAGTAGTAGAGATCTCAATTGCTGCCTTGAAGAACAATTCAAATTTGTCCAGCTCAGTAAGAACACCATTGTGGAAAAGACCATCAATAAATGCATCTTGGAAAGCAACATTGTCCTCTCCATGGCCCAAAAGCTTGATCCACTCAGCGAAGATGTAACCCATTTGGGTGTATCCGCTAGCAGCTCCGCCTTCAGTAGAAGACAACAATGGAAGCTTACTCTCCTTGAGCAAGACAAACAACTCATCACGAGCAGCAGCAGCTTGCTTATCGTCTTCAGAGTCACCAGGCTCGTACTTGGACAAGGAATCGATGGTGTAACCGAATTCAGATCTCAAAGCAATTGGTCTAGGACTATCGACGCTGAAGACATTGAGCAACAAGCTGGCAGCGAACTTAACAAGCGAAGGGTTACTGGATTCGGCGATAAGCTTTCCAATAGAACTGTCAAGCTTCAAAGCAGAGACCAATTGCACCTTCAACAAGGAGAAAATCACTGGCATGTTGAATTTACGCTGGTCCACAGAGTGAACCATCCACCAAGTAACATCCTTAGCAGTAGAAGGCGAGTACTCGCACAACTTGTCCAAGATGACAACGTAAATCTCGTTGCTCATAGGGTTCTCGTGGAGTTGAGTAAACAAGCAGTTGACAGCGTATTGAGCAACCTTCAACAACAACTCAGGATGCTTCAAGGCGTTGCTTTGACAAAGGGACAAAGCTTGAGTGAGTGCTTGCAAGATCGGGTGATCCACCCCAAGCTCATTCAAAGAGGTCTCCTTGACACCAGACAACATTTGAAGAACCTTCTCGCACATTTGAGTGATGATGCTGAAGAGTTGATCAATAGTTGCAAGGTCATCTTGTTGCAACACAGCCACAGGTTGTTGTGGGGTCAACTGACCACCAATGTTTTCCTGAGCTTGAAGTTGTGGAAGAAGACGAGGTTGGTTTTGAGCTTGAGGAGCCTGTTGGTTGTTGAATTGTTGACCACTTTGCAATGGACCCTGTTGGGCTTGCAGAGGTTGTGGTGGTTGAGCTTGGGCTTGGGCTTGAGCTTGGTCAGCACGAATGATGAACGAGTTAGTTCCAAAACCAGTGTAAATGGCATATTGGGAGTCACGAAGTCCATCGCTTTGCAAGCCCAAAGGTGGTGGCAATTGCAATGAGTACTCAGAAGCACCGCCTTCCACGAATGGTTGACCTGCTTGGTGACGTTCACGAGCAGCCACTTGTGGACGCATACGCTCCTCAATGAGTTCGTTGATGTTGCTTGCAGCCAACTTCTCGACAATTTCAACACACAATCCAACATTCGATTGAATGGCAACGTTCAAGTCAGTCAATGGCAACTCATTGGTGTTGACTTGGTTACCCAACAATTGAAGCATAGTAGCCTCAATAGTCTCACTCAAAATCTTTCTACCGCTGCACAAAACCATGCTGTGGGCAAGTTGTTGAGCCATAACTTGGTAACTCTTTCTGAACTTGTTGACATCACCCTCAGTAGCGAAATCCTTCTTCACCAATGCTTCAGTAGTAGTAAGGACAGCCTCTGAGATACGACTCAAGATAGGAACAGCACATTCTCTAACTGCACGAGCAAGAGATGCTTGAAAAGCTCTTCTCAAGTTTGGATTTTGAGTGAAAACGGTGTTTCCAGACAAGTTGCTGAAAGATGCATCCAATTGGTTCGAGCCTGGTGGAGCAACTCTCTCCTCGAGTTGTCTTGCTTGTTGCAACTGTTGGAGTTGAGGTGGTTGCTGAGGTGGCTGCTGTTGCATCAGAGGTTGTTGCTGTTGCTGTTGTTGCATCAAAGCAGCTTGTTGCAAGTGTTGTTGCATTTGCAAGTTCTGATCCATGTTCTCGAATGGCATCTTGCTCATGTCGTTTGGAAGCATATGAGGAGATGGACGAATACCAAACATGGCAGCCAAAGCCTCAGGCTTAGGGTTGTGAGATCTGATGAGAGTAGAAGCTTCAACATCCTTGACGCTCATGTCGAAAGAGTTCAACAAGACCTCGATCTCGAACTTCAAGTTCAACTTCAAATCGGCACATTCGTAAAGCTCAATCAAGACCTTAATGACACCAAGAACCCATGGGTTTGGTGGTCTGAAGATCTTGGAGTGGCTAGCCTGGTCCAAAATCTTACAAACGAAAGGAATGATCAAGTGCAAAGTCTTGAAGTCGAAAGCCTCAACCAACAAGTACTTCAATGCAACTTGGTCTCTCTTCAAAGCTCTGTCGCTAGCCAAAGTAATTCTGCCTAGCCAGCCACCCAAGTTCTTCAAATTGGAACGATCAATTGTAGTATCCTTGAAATTTCTAAGCAAATGATCGACTTCAAAAAGAGTCACATTCAACACGTATTCGTAGAAGATGGCGTTGTTCAAAGCAAAAACAAGACTGGCATACAAAGCGTGGTTGTTTGGTTCAGCCTTGGCTCTCTCAGAGACTAAGTAGTTGGCAAACCAAGCAAAGTACTTCTCAACAAGCAAGTCTTCAACTTCAGCGAGCTTGCTCTTCATGTTGTCGGCAGTCATGTTGTTGATAAAGAACAAGAGCTTATCCGAAACTGCCTCATTAGGGTCCTCTTGGTTGACGAAACCAATGGTCTTTCTGACAGCAGTGATGGAGTTGTAAACAACAGCATTCTCATCCTTAGATGGAGTAGGAGTGTCAGCAGTCTGTGGTGGTTGCAGAGAAGTATCTGGACAAGGAATACCGTTGGAGGCATCCTTGACAATCTGGTACATCTTAGCATGTGCAGACAACGATTGACACTTCAACAAATGCTTACAGTAGATTGGGTACTCATGCAATCTAGACTTGAAGTTGTACAAGGATTGCACAGCAAACTTGAACAAGTGAGAGTCTTGTGGTTGGTTACAGGACTCCCAAATGAAGTTAAGAGCAACAGTAAGTGTTGTTCCTTGAATCAAGTCTCTTTGCAAAAGGGCACCAAACAACAAAGATGTAGAAGCCAAGGCGGTGAGTGGATATTCTGAGAAGAATCTGTACTCATCAACCAAGGAATGGATCATACATGCGAAGATATCTTGGTCATGAGGAACATCGCTCACCTTCATACGGACAAGCATGTCGACAATCTCCTTGATTTCCATCTCCTTGTTGTACATTTTCGAGTAGTAAGCCTTCATCTCCTGCTCCACTTGGGATGGGAAGATGTTGGAGTACTGCTCTTCGTTAGCCAAGATTGCCTCGTTGTGACCAGTACCGTAGTTGATAAGTCTTGGGTAAGTGGTCAAAAGAGACAATTGCAAGTTCTTCAATCTGTCGGCGTCAACCAAACCTTGAGAACCCTTGAGCACCTCCAACAAGTAGTAAACAACAGGAACCTTCAAAGCCTTGTTTGAAGTTGGAGCACGTTGTTCCAATTGTCCTTGTTGTTGCTGTTGCTGGAGTTGTTGGCCAAGCTCGAAATCTTGAGCAGTTCTCGCCTCCAAGATCTCAAGCAAAGCCAAGTAAACAGTTGATTTCAACTTTGGATTTTTGATGTCTGACTCAATGACTTGCTTGCAGTCGAAACCAGAGTTAGTGGCCTCAATAACAAAATTTAAGTACAAGTTGTAGGTCATCGAGCTGGCCTTCTTAAGCAACTCATCGAATAAATCAAAGGAGGTCGAGGCCAAAATCACCTTGTGGAGAGCTTCAGCGGTCAATCTGGTTGTATAATACTCAATCAACTTAGCGATGGCCAATTGAATATCCAACTCCTTGAATCTACCGAGAATCAATCCCAACTGAGTGAGGTTGGAGTCGGCAAGAGTTCTGTCCATCATGAATGCAAAAATCTTATCGATACGATCGAGGATGTATCCATTCTTGTCAGCGATGGTGAGAGCACCAGCAATGACGTGATGTGGTTCAGATCTGCAGTGCAAATCGAAGAATTGTGTGAGCCAGGAATTGAGTCTCTTATCGCCTTCAGAGAGCATCTTTGTCTGCTGAGAGGATTGAGAGTTGATCTTGGACATCACCTGCACTTCAAGCTTGGCAATATTGACGAATTTGAGCAACTCAGTAGAGGCCTCGTCCTCAAAACACAAGGTGAGGTTGGTCAGTCTCAAAATGTCAAATGCACCTTGTTGTGTGTGCATAGACTGCAACATATACAAGAGGGTTCTGTCAAACCACCATTCGTAGCTCAAAAAGATGTCAATGAGGCCCTTTTTGAAGTCAAGTGCAGACAAAAGTTGAGTAATGCTTGCTATAGATGGCTGACTGCTGCGCTTCGATGCATCGAACAAATACTCTTGAGTTTTCGAGAAAACTGCAAACCAGTTCAAGTTGTGATTGCTATCGGCAGCCTTGAAGCATACTTGAAGTTGAGCACCCTTGGCATTGGCCTCAGGCAAGTTATTGACAAATGTTAATGCAGTGATACCACCATTTGAGGTGGTGAGGCCCTGGGAGCCAGGTATGATCACTTCAGCCAAAATAAGCGCAATACTGGAGTCAGCATCTTCAGACCTAAGCTGAAGAACCGAGGAAAGAAGCTTTTCAGGCAACAAGTTCTCTGGGCCTATTTCAATTAGTAATTCTTTGAATGACATCTTTAAAACTCCACGGAAAAACTGTTGGACGGGAGGAATGTGCAGATCGTAAGCGTTGAATTGACCAATAGTCAAAAGCTTATGCAAAAATGGGAAAGTTGGTGATTGGAGAATGCAATCGAGAAGAATGTGACACCACGATCTATCGGTTGAGGTGCTTCTCTCTAAAACAAGCTCAGGAACTTTAGCAGAAGATTCAGCAAAAAATTGCTTGACTTGGTCGCTGGTAGGGTCGGCGAGTTTGCAAACTAAGACAAATGCAACAACCGGATCAACGGAGTATGATCTGATGAAGGCAAAAACGTCGAGCTGGAGCTTCTGGGCAACGGGAAGGAACTCGTCAAGGAAGAAGTAGATCTGGGAACAGTCTTCGGCGAGTCTGGCGAGTTCAGCACGGAGAATTAAGTCGACGCCTGCTTCGTGGGATTCAGTCCGGTTGAGGTCGGCGAAATTGACTAGTTTCCGGTAAAAAGTCTGCCAAAGCAAGTAAAACTTCTCGGTGGCAAGGATGTATTGGATCTGGGCGTACTTACTGGCGTAATCGGACGATTCAGCAGTGGTAAGTAGGATAGAAACCTGATTAGCTAGAACAGCAAAGTACTCGAGATCTTTGCGGACAATGTCGGTCTGAGCGGCAATAAGTTGGGTGGGATTCAAAGGTTTCTCCTGCAAGAGCTCCTCTAGCGATTTGTCAAAGGAATTGTCGCCCAATGGGCTTGTGGGTGGTTGCGGAGACACTGTGATTTGGATGCCAGGAACTATGCTCAGCCAGAAGGTTTTTGGGGAGGAACTTCTGGATTCAGGCACGCCTAGCGGTATATAGTGATCCCAATTTACGTTTCGGATGGATGGGAAGTCGCTAACTGTGGACGCGGTTCAGATCTAGTCAGTAGTCTGGCGCCTTCAACGGGTCTATAGTGCTGTCTGTTTCTGGGGGAAGTTAGTGGGTGAAATTGGGTGAAACTGGCCAATCAGGGAGAGTGATGTCCGAATTAGGATGCAACACTTCAATGAGGCACTTTGATGGAGGGGTGGGGTACTTACTGTTGTGGACGAGACGGCGAGTAGTATAGTATGGGCCTTAGTTAGTGTATAGTTAAAATTTTTGGGAGTGAGCGACTATGTGGGGTTACCCGGATGGGAGAGGTGAGAGAATGGGATGATGAATTTTGGGAATTTTGGAGGTTTTTGAATGGGAAAAATGGTGAGGTGGGTAGATTTTACTGAATTGAGTGGATGTAAGTTTTAAAAATTGTGAAATTGGGACTTTTTGGTGGTTTTTGCTCGGTGTTCTGGGCCTCATAGTTAACGTGAATAAGGTGCGGTGCGGTGCGTATGCCTAGTGCTATAGTGCAACGTTGCTAAAGCGGGAGGTCGAGGGAGAAGCAGAAAATACAAGAAGATACAAAAGGAAAAGAATATAAAGAATATATTCAAGTAGATCATAGCTTAGACGTGTCATGAAGTTACGCGTCTGATTTAAAAAATTGGTGTCTTAAGTGAGTCCCAACGAGTCCTGGTGCAACGTCTCACTTAAGCTCGCTCACTATAGATTTCTCACTATAGCCCACACTATAAATCTCACACTCAAGCTCTAACTAAGAATCTGATTATAAATTTTTACCCTTAAAATCACACTATGGATTACACTATGGATCTCACTGTGTATCACACTATAAATCACACTATAGATCTCTCGCTCAAGCTCTCACTATAGACCCTACTATAGACCTCTCACTTAAGCTCTGAAACTATGGATCTCACTATGATCTCACTATAAACCTCACACTAAAGCTCTAACTATAGATCACACTATGGATCTCACTACAATCCCTACAATTCACACTAAAAATCCTTTTTTTTATTTTTCATATTTTCTTCATTTCTCTGTAATATCTCCATGCCTATCCAGTGCATGCTTACCTTACCCTAAACACTTGATATGCTATCCTAAACACTCAAATCAAGTGCTTGCCCAATCTCATGTTTCAATGACTCGTCGTCCAACTTGTCGTATGCCTTCATCAAGAGGAAACGCAACATTTGGTTCTCCAGAACAACCTCGTCTACTGAACTATCACTGCGTGAGCTCTCTCTAGACATCTTTCCAGAGGGTAGCTTGAGGTACTCTGTAGGACAACTTGTCTCGCATGAGTAGTTACTTGTGACGTCCGAGTAGATCGATTCGTGGTCCTTGGAAGTCGAGAAAACTGACAGCATAGACCGGTTTCCACGGGTCTTGCTGAGTGACTCAACTGAGGCCATGGAAGATGCAGAGGTTGGTCCCGAGGGAGGACCACTGGTAGCAGGAGCGCTGGGAATGGATAAGTTCTTGAGCATATCGAACATTGAAGATGCAGTTCTCTTATGAGACTTCTTCGTGACAGTTTGTGGTGCTGGGACCTGCTGTTGAGGAACCACAGCACTGTTAAGATTACAGAACAATTGGTCGTCCCAGGATAAGAGCAAATCGCCGAAAAAGGCGTTCATGTGGCCACTCAAATGGCCCCATTTGGACTCATTCAAAAGATGCTGGTAGACGACTTCCTCGTCACCTTCAGAGAACGACATAAGGATCTCCTTGTTACGGATAAGCAAACCAATGGAGGTCTTGAAAATACCAACTTTCCAACCTTCCATCAAGCAGAAGTCAACGATACGGTTGTTAAGTTCCATGCCCGGAGCATTGATCAACAGAATCGAGAGCCACCATTGGTAGAGAAATACGCTCAAATCACAGAAAGATGTGAGGTGAGTGGCCAACTCTTCATCGATTTTAGTGAAAACATCAACGAATTCACCGAGCCATCTGCTCAATACGGTATACATAGAGTCAGGGACGAAGATGCTTCTTAATTCAGGCTCACACTCCATGATCTTGCACAAAGTATGGAATGTCAACTCAGCATGCTGAAATTGGTAGTATAAGGTACCCACCAAAAAGAGCAAACCTTGGCAGTAGCCCAAATCTAAGTCGTAGTTGGCATAGACGTTCAAAATGGTAAGAAGAGCATCAACCGTCTCTTTTTTCTGGAAAAACTCAACAGAGGGGAACGTTCTGGACAAATCCTTGTTGATTTGCTTGGAAATTTCTCTGTTGTATGAGTGTTGGAAGTTTTTGAAGATCATTTTCAGCACATCAGGAATGCCAGCATGATTTGCCTGATTCACCAAGATCAACTTCTGCCAAATCTGTGGAGCAAGCTGGAATGGAACACCCAGCTGCAAAAAAACCATCTTTGTGTAGTTTGGAAGGGCAACGATGGTCTTGTATGGGTTCAGAAAGAACGATACCCAGTATGATCTCTCCAATGGAGACAGGAAGCCGGTTTTTTGGCATTTGACGTACTTGACACAGCATTCAGAGGTTGATCCGCCAAAAGGCTTGTTGCAGCTGCTGCACAAGTTCACTCTGTCGCTGTCGTAGTCGAAATTGGCGAATAAATCCTCAAGCATTTGCTCGTTGAGGATTTCTCCACTGTTACTGTCTTGGAAACGATTCAAGTCCACCTTCAAGTCCAAATTGGCAAGCATGAGCTCATTGGAAGGACCCACGAGGGAGAGGGACTCCTCAAACTCAAGAAGGGACTCAGAAAACATGAAAAAGTGGAGTTATCTTGGGGGGAAATGGTCGATTTGATGGTGCTAGCCGAGTACTATGTATAGACGATTGTACTCTTGGAATAACGATGGAATGGAGGTTAAAACCGCTGCGGCTCTTCAGTAAATTGGTTAAGTTGAAAGGAATGAATGTAAGGAACGATTTAAAGGAATGACTAAAGTGGGAAACTTTACCAAAGAGCTGCTTAGGGAAGAAAAAGAGACAGAAGTGTCTCCATATAAGGGAATTCCTGGTACATGCCGCAATAGGAAATGTTTCTGGGCTTGTCTGCAGTCGCGTATGGATCAGGTACGTGAAGGGGTAGGTACGGGAAACCGTCATTTTGCGTTGGAATTTTGGGATTTAAATTTGATAATTGCGTTATTTCATGCATTCTTCACCACATTATCTATTTTGTAAACGGGATTTGGCGTTTTTAACCCCTTTCGCCTGTTGGTCTCTTTGATCTACCCGTAAGTGTCCTGCATATAAGCAGGTTCTAAACAGTGCGTGTTGTCATAATAGAGGTAGGAGAGGCGTGGAGTTGACATCATCAGCCCTGAAAATGGGCGCGGGGCTCGTAACTAAGAAGCGAGACAAAGCGCACGAGGTTTTTTTTAGCGGTGGACTGATGTTTTAAACAGGTGTACGGGTTTCTTATACGGACTGTTTTGCAGCCAAGTTAATAAAAAAGTGAAGATCTGGTGAATCTTGGAATTCCCAAGTAAACTCATTTTCTTTTTAGTTTTCGTAGCTGTAATCAAAATTATTGGTTTTGTTCATTCCCCTCCTTTCGTTTCATTTGCCGAGGACCTCATCGTCAAGCTGGTTGGTTTCAAGCGAGAATTGAACAGTGATGGAAGATGCTGTATAGAAGTTTGTAACGATGGGAAAAAGGTGGAGTTCTAGAATTGATGAGGTTCTCGCTGGTGATTGGGCAATTTAGCTAAAGTGAGGTTGATGTTAGAGATTGGCTTCCTTAGACAATGACTTAAAATCATGTGAAGTTAATCATAGAGTTGGCTTAGTCATATGAAAACGTTGATCAGTGAGCGAGTTACCGATATCGCAGGAGCTGGAGAGCATTCCTGAATGTCGACGCGAAGGGTCTGGTTCGATGGGAAAATACGTCATGTGTGTGAACGAACGACACTGCTGGTCGAAGAAACATGATCAGTTGCATGTTGGAGAGTAGCCAGCGTGACTGTTCATTCCCGCGTTAAGCTTCGACTAACGGGATTTAGTCGCGATGACGTTGCAAGTGCGTTAGACACGATTAGGCAGGTTCATGTGAGGCTCTTGATTGTAAGGGAGACTTATGCGAGGTTATCGATTGTGTAGACCGACTCGATTATGCAAGGTGATTGCAACGTTTTTGGTCATGACGATTGAGTTGCAATTTTGTGACGATGGGAATGAGAGAGAGGATCAAATTTGTTTTGAGTTTTTTGGAATGGAAGTAGATTTTTAACTCTTTTGGTACTTTTTATGGGCAACTTCTGGTTACTCTGAATGAGCACTGTACATGCTTATCTATGGGAAATCGCCAGGACAAAGGTGTTGGTCTTGAATTTCCATTTTTTCTACAAATTGGGTTTTCTTGACCATTTTCAACAGACTTTTAAAGCTTTCTTTGCGAATGGGTAAAATAACCTTTATTGGTGAATTTTTCCCCAGATCTTAAATTTCACCCACTAGACCAATTGCTTAAGTTATCCCGATCTGGGTAAGTCAATGGTACCTTATTGAAAAATTCAATTATCTTATCAATTGAATCAGTTAACGAGTCACCAAACACACTGACTCTACCACAATAACTGCCTCTATCTCCGAAGCCACTCTATGACTCTGATCATACATAACGCCTCAACTCTACAACAACCACCACCAAATTTACGAATACTGCCTATTTACGAGGTCCCATTTCAAGTGCTGACAAATTCCAAGGGTGCAATCTCCGAGAATTTCCATCCTTTGAACCAATCGGGTCGTGCTCGAGCCTCAACTTCGAACTTCGTATCTCGCCAAGACTACTGGACGGCTCGTGGTGCGATAACCGATATGCGCTCTATAGATAAGATCCGCCAGCGACTCTCCAGTTGTCCATCGACACTTCAATTTTTGAGCTAATTCACAATGTCAGCTACAATTGACTTATACGGGAAACATACCCTTGATTTACCGACCGGTTTGTTCATCAACAACGAGTTCAGACCTTCTTCCGATGGGTCTGAGTTGACCACTCCGAATCCGGCCACTGGTGAGCCTTTGGCTACGATCAGCGCCGCTTCCGCTCAAGATGTAGACGATGCTGTTGCTGCTGCCAGAAAAGCCTTTGAGACAACTTGGGGAAGCAAATCGACACCATCTCAAAGAGCTGAGGTGATCAATAAATGGGCTGATTTGGTCGAAGCCAACATTGAAAAATTGGCCATGCTTGAGAGTCTTGATAATGGAAAACCAGTGTGGATGGCTAAAGACGTTGACATTGTCGATAGCATTGGCTGTCTTCGTTTCTATGCTGGTCTTGCTGACAAGATTCAAGGTAAAACTATGGAGATCCAAGATGGTGTTAAGTGGGCCTTTACTAGACCAGAACCTATTGGAGTCTGTGGCCAGATCATTCCATGGAACTACCCAATTCAGATGTTCATGTGGAAAGTTGCACCTGCTCTTGCTGCTGGTAATACCATTGTAATTAAACCTGCCGAGCAGACTCCATTGAGTGCTCTTTTGTTGGCTCAATTGGCCGTGGAAGCTGGGTTTCCACCAGGAGTCTTGAACGTCGTCAATGGTTTCGGTAAGGTCACTGGTAATGCCATCTCTAGCCATATGGATATTGACAAGATTGCATTCACTGGATCTACCATTACAGGCCGTGCAATCATGGAAGCTGCCGCAAAGAGTAACCTTAAGAAGGTAACACTTGAACTAGGTGGAAAATCGCCAGTAGTTGTCTTTGATAGTGTTGACATTGACCAGACTGCCAACTGGGCCTGTATGGCTATTCTCTTCAACCATGGCCAGGACTGTTGTGCTGGTTCTAGATTGTTTGTTCAAGAAACCATCAAGGATGAGTTTTTGAAGGTCCTCAAGAAGAAGGTTGAGGAGATCCAAATTGGTGATCCAAGCGATATCAAGACTTTCATGGGTCCACTTGTCTCTAAGCAACAATACGAAAAGGTCAAGTCATACATCAAGTATGGATCCGAGGATGGTGCTAACGTGCTTACTGGTGGAGAGGATAAGTTGGCCCATTTGGAAGAGAAATTCAAGTCAGGCTACTTTGTTCCTCCTACTGTTTTCACTGAATGTAAGAAGGGAATGAGAGTTGTCGACGATGAGATTTTCGGCCCAGTTCTCGCTGTTCAGACCTTTAAAACCGAGGAAGAGGCCATCAAGTTGGCAAATGACACTGCTTACGGACTTGGTGCTGGTGTGTTCTCTCAAAATGCTTCTCAATGTATGAGAGTGGTTAACGCTATCAAGGCAGGAACTGTGTGGTGTAACCAGTACATGGCATTGAGCAATTCTGTTCCATTTGGAGGAATGAAGCAGTCTGGATTTGGCCGTGAGCTTGGTATTGAGGGTTTGAATGAGTATACTCAAATCAAGGCTGTTCATTGGAACTATGGAGAGGAGCTTGTTTGGCCACTTGACGGTACAAACATTTGATTAAGATGTGTTTCAGGTTCTGTATTAATCTATTCGGTTTCTAATGGTGGAGGTAGGTGGCTTTAGTATCTCTCGGCATACTGTGTCTATATCGCTACTTATCTTGCTATTCATCTCGCTAACTAAGTCACTCATGTAATGCAACTCTAAGGTAACCTACTGTCTTCAAAAGATCTAGACATGGTGAATTTCTCTTCAATTTGAAAAGAATATTTTTCTTTCCAAATTTTTCATCACTTCTACCCCACAGTCTACGGCCCATCGATAGTAACCTTCATGGTGTGTATAGTGGGTTCATCAAATCCACCATCACCATGGTTTTCTTCTTCAAAGCCAAAGCCTCCAATGGAGAGTATGATGATTTCGGCTTGAATGATCTGGATGCTTCCTATACTATCTATATGGGAAAGGACAAGTTCGAGAATGACCCACTTATTCGCAAATCACACCCAAAAGATCTCTGGTTCCATGTGGACAAGCATTCGTCTGCCCATCTTTACTTGAAGCTTGATTTTGATCAGCAAAACAAAAAGTTTGAGGATTTGTCCATCGACGATTCGATTTTGCAACAAATCGGACAATTGACCAAGGCAAACTCCATCAAGGCTAACAAGCTCAACAACATCACCATCATCTACACACCAGTGGACAACTTGCGTACTGACGGCCTGATGGACACAGGAACAGTTACGTTTGTCAATCCACAGAAGCTCAAGAGAATCCACATTACCAAAAAGGACAACAGTATAGTGAACAAGCTCAACAAGACCAAGACTGAGATTCTGACAGATGAGTTTGTGAAGCTGGTGGAAAAAGAGGTTCTCGACTGGCAAAGACAAAAGAGAGAGCAGGAGAGAAAGCAAGAGAGTGAAGAGAAGGCTCTTGCTAAGCAATACGAAGAACAAAGAAGACTTAATAAGGACCCATATGGAGATTTGTTCACTGAAGAGAATCTTCGAGCCAGCAGCAACGAATTCCGTAATGAGAACTGGGTAGAGGATGAGTTTTGGTGAGGAGGTTGCAGTGGTGATTTATAGAGTTCCTTTTGGTGTTGTTGAAAGGAGATGGTTAGGTTTAATTGGTGTGTTGGTTTATGATGATGGTAGAGAAGAGGTGATGAGTTGGTTAGAGGAATGGAAGGTGGGGGTGAAAGAGGGCCATGGATGGAGATACGGAAGTCATTATTGGAGAAGATGATATAAGTTATTGCAGAATGAATCCATTTCGTGCTTTCAAATCGAAAATACTCAGACAAACACTCTATGACACCATTAACCAAGGCATCTCCATCCGTATCTCCACACCACCCCTTCAAAACAGAGCATAATTCCATCTTTACTCCAACAACCAACTATCCTTCCTTCTCATTCCTTCACATCCTCATTCCATCTCGTCCTTTCCATCTTCACTGGGCTCATCCTTCCTCCATCTCCCCATACTTTAATTGAACATCTACAACGCGACTATTCTGCTTCTCCAGATACTCTAAGTCATGGCTAGCACCTCGTCTCTTGAGCACTTTCCACCTTCTTTAGGTACGTCCTTTGCTGTCTCTTTCAATACTCCTTTTGCTCTATCTTTCAATACTCCTTTTCCTATATCTTTCTTGTCTTCTCAGTCTATGTCTCATCACCCCACCTACATCCACTCAGTCGAATATGTGTATTTTCCTAAATGCTAGCTAGCAAAGCTACTCTTGCTCAATCTTGATTGGGAACTTGCCGGCCTCTCTTTGGTCGTTCCACTTCTCAACCCAATCAACTGGACACAAAGAAGTGAAGGTCTTCCAGAAGATCTTGCATGGCTCAAAGTCCTCACCTTTAACGGCGACACACTTGTGGTAGTCGACGTAGTTTTGGGCACAGTGCTTGGTTTGGTTGGTGTATGGGAATCTTGGGTCGAATTGAGGGGTTTCGAACTTAAAGTTTTCTGCGTCGAGAGCCATGGTTGTGGATTTGATGAATAGTTGATAGAGGCTGTTTTTTTCTAAATGGCTGTCTTACGATTTTTCTTAATATTGCGAAATGAGTCCATACTATTGGTTGGGATGGGTTGTGTGCAGGTGAGCTAGGGAAGGAGGCACTACAGGGGACAAAGTGGCCAGAAATTGAATTTGATGGGGTGGGACGAAAGAGAGTGAGGAGAGGTTTCTTGGTGGCTGTTTAAAATTGTGGTTTTCTTTTGCTTATTCGTGGTTTTGGTGACTTTAACGACTGTTCATGGGTGTGGTGCACGGGTGTTTTAGCAGATCCCACTAGTGGTCCCATGAACCTAGTCAAATGTACAATACAAAGGAGTTTAATTTTTTGGTGGTATAGTGAGGGTTCTGTTATTTGACTGATTTGGGTTCTCTTGTTGTTTCTCCAGATTTTCTGATGTGTGGGTGTATATTTGCAGCCTATCTCATCTCTGATTGATAGATGAGACCAACTTAGTTGATGGTCCTAAATTCCAGCATGAGGTGGTTTAATTAGAAAATTCTCTACTATATAAAGTTGGCTCTTTTCTCTTCTGTAATGATTTTCTTGGTCCCATGAGAGTTCATGAAAATAGACGTGACTGGAAGGTGAAGAGCTCGAAGAGCACTCCATTATCAACGTAGAATTTGATTAAAATGGCCTTTATTTTCCTTTTAATCGTGTCTCTTGTCCATATAGTACGATAGCCTTATTGTTATGACAGTTTCTGTGTGTTCGAACGTCCTAAAGGGACCACATAGTCATGAATTTCTGGGAGATTTGTCCTCAAGCTAATTCCAGAAGACACTTCGGGTCAGAACTGTTTCGAGAGTAGCAATGCTATCAGCACGAGTCTCATTTGGTGTCTTAAAAGAGTCAACATTGTTGAGTGTCTCAAAGTATAGATTATCACCAATTTTCCCTGGACTCATGGTAAAATCTTCTGCCAGTAGACGTAGATGACTTGAGAGTGACTTCTTAAAAGTCTAATCTGGATTGAAAGACCTTTTCCCGCAGATCACTTAGTATCTCATCAGGATACCAAATCTCTCATAAACATCTCCCAATTGTCCGGTATTCCCGTCATTTCTCATCACTGACCCTTTACTTGAATGGTCCAGTCTCCAAAATCACCCTTAGTGACATCCTTCTCCCTAAGAAGCACTATACTCATGCATGGAACCTCGTAGACCTTATGACCACGGATTTCTTGCAAAACCGCCGATTCAGACCCCTCCTTTTCATCACCAAAGAATATTTGGACATTCTTTATGCTGTGCTTGGCTCCATAACTTGGATTTATGAGTGAGGGCTGCTTATTTAAGTGATTCATCTGCGTGATCTTTCCCTTAACGCTTTGCTTCACTTGTTCCACCACACTGATCAATTTCGCCAATTCACCGCCACGAGCACTTACCATGACCACAGGCAAGTCATTTAAAGCCGCCAAACATTGATCCACGTAAGTTTTAGCTGGAGATTTCGTCACTTGAATGAGTCCACGGTCGATCTTCGTAGGAACGCCCAATTTGGCCAAAGTATCCAAATATAAATGGCGTGAGTCAGAGACAAACACTTGTTGTTCTTCCTCTAGGACGGATATTAGTCTTTCTTCTCCAGAAGTCATGGTGGTGGGTGTATGGAAGTAGTGTTGTGCTTAACTATGGGCCTTAGTTGTCTTAACTATGAGAGGCATCTTAACTATGGGGCGTATATGGAGGACCAGAGATGAGACGAAGAGGTGGATGATTTTTGGGATGAAATGGGGAATTTGGGGAATTTTGTTAAACGAGTGTGATGAAGAGGGGAAGACGAAGTGGAATTGATAATTCAGGTGCTTGCTTTTGGTGCAAGTTTGGAGTGTGTTGGGAGTTTTAGTGGTGATGTGTGGGTGTCATAGTAAAGGTATGAGATGCTCATTAAGCTTAACTATGGGAGAAGCAGAGGTTGGAAAGTGAGATAGAATTCGAGGATTTTAAATTAAAAACAAAAAACAAGTTATTTTGTGTTTGCTCTTGTCTTTTGACTCTTTCATTGAATTTCCGATTTTCGAATTATGTTTTTCTGTATTTTCGTAAGGTTCATCCAGTTATCTCGGTAAAGTATGAGATGCGCATTTAAGTGTTGAAGAGGAGCTCATCAAAGAAGGACAACTTTGAAAAAGATATGTAATTTTTACTAAACTCCATTTTCTGCTTCTGTTATTCTCATTTCTGCCGGACATTCAGTTCATTTTCCATATTTTTTGTCGATGTTCAGGCCATTGCTTTTTCTCGTAAGTACTCTTTCTAATGTGGGGCGGAACTAAGTTATTTTTTAGGAATATTATTTCAGAAAGCAAGATCCCCTTTTTTGGGCCTTTTTCAAGATGTGTTTCAGAATTTGCGCTTCTGGCGATTTTTCTGGCTAATATACCTCGGAGTCTTTTCTATCATGACATTGTTCTCTCCCATAGTAGGTGGAGCTCCCGGAACACACGGATGAGTAGAATTTTGGATCCAAATTGAATAATGAAAAACTTAAAATTATTTTCTACATCTGTCTAAATAGTATGAGAATTGATTTACCGAGGCTTCTTACAGCTATACTACTCAAGCTCACTACTCAGAGTTAGAGACATACTCATTCTAGTGAGTATCACACAGACGACAGACAATCATAAGAAGAAAAACATATCTGTGGTTTTTAAGGCTTCTCAGTTCTCAACTCATCCTCATAGAAAGAACACTATCACTTTTTTGAATCCTTTTTCGGTTTACTAGTGGGCTTACTTTCGCTTTTGTCCTCACTCTTACTCTCACTCTTACTCTTGCTCTCACTATCACTAATCTTCCCACTCTTGGATTCATCCTTGTTCCCATCACCCTCTCTTGCCTTTGAATCACCCCTTCCTCTACTTTTTGACCTCCTTCTCGTACTTTCCCCCTTGCTTCCGGACCTACCCTCTCTCTCCAGTGGATTACCATCAGATGGTCCACTACCTCTAGAACTTCTACTCCCACGGCTGTTATTGGCACTATTATGGATCGACAGCGTCGTGTCATATCTTCCAAATCTTCCAGAAGTCATAGAATCCATATAAGCGCTATAATTGATCTTCTGCAACAACTCAGCATGTTGCAGAAGTAGTTTTCTCGGTTGAGTATGTTCATTAGACGGAATAGGCATGTGGTAAAATCTCTTTACTTTTCTTTGGGGTCTTTTCAACAATGGCTTTGTTGGTAAGACAATTGGTCTGGCCTCATTTGTGGCATCTTCAATGAATGGAAATGGTGTTGGAACTCGTTCTACTGGGTCCGGGTTAATGAGCTTTTCTGCTCCAATTGTGAGTTCTTTGATTTCAGGATCCACTTCTGAAGGTGAAGATTCACCTTTTTTAGGCTTTTCGCCTTTCTCGTCTTTTTTACCTTTCATTAAGAATAATGGTACAAAGACTTTGTAAAGGGTCCAGATTTGTAGCTTTGTGCCAGTGCGAGTGGCTCTAGAGTAGTTGCCCTGGCAAAGAGCACAATACCGAGCATTCGATCCAGTGCAATTAGGCGAAAATTAACCTTTGAGGCAGGAAAAAGTAACATCCAAGGCAGGAAATGTAGCCTGTTAGGATGAACCAAGATAACTTAAGACAGGACCGTAATACCTTAAGACAGGACTAAAAAATCATAAGACAGGACCAAGATAGGCTCAAACTTGCGGTAAGGCGTTCTGACATCAGTCATTGAACATCGAAAAACAAACGAACTCAATGAGCCAATGAGGGTCCTGTTGAGAAGACCACTTAATACCGAAATGTGGTGATTTCCCGAGCCCCGTCGCTAGGATGTGTCCCACGGAACAAAACGGCGTTTGTATGGCTAAATTATTATCGACTGACACATTCCCATACACGGCAGTACCCTGGTGGACAAGTGCGAGACTTCTGGGGCTGGCCACTGATCGTTTTGATAGGAATTGGGCTCGGTCTCGAAGGTTCCTCGCCTCGATTAGATCGAACTCGATGCTTCCAAACAAAGTTCTTCGTTGATCTTATCAGTTCCCATCTCCGGCACTCGGTAACCACGCTTGCACTCACTAATTTTATTGTCAAATTAAGTTCCGCATTGCCAAATCCAGTCAAATGTCTATGCATGAGCCTGCGCAAATGTCGTTATTATATACCTGCAGGTAGTGAGGACGCCGGGGCGTGCCAAGACTTCGAGACACTGTTTTACGGATGACAGGTCTTGGCGATCGACCCTTGTGAGGTGGAACATTGGCAAAGCCTCGAAAATAGTGTCAAATCGCATGTAAAACAGCATCAAAGCTTCCCCTGCTGTCAGGGAATAAAAGACACGTCTTATATCGTCTCCCGCCGTATATACCAGGGCGGCACACGGAGTGCCGCACGCCTGTCTCTATTGGCCAGCCCAAAACCTTGCATATCTGATTGATCAATTATTATCACCTAGGGGACCTTGCGGGCTCTTGACAGATGCATAAGTTCCCTATGCAGAGTAAAATCCTTTTGAAAATTGCAATATAAAAATGTGCCCAATTCTCTCAGTTTCAATTTTCCTCTCCACCCCCTCCCCCAAGAATGACTAACGTTTTCGAGGTTCAGATCTTCTTTGTGGTCTTCAGAGAATCTTTGGAAGCCATTGTGGTTGTCTCCGTCCTTTTGGCCTTTATCAAACAAGGTTTGGGTGGAGCCCAATCAGACCCAGCCATTAACAAGCGATTAACCAAGCAAGTTTGGTGGGGTTCCATATTGGGAGTGATATTATGTTTGATTCTTGGTGCTGCTTTTATTGGTGCTTTCTACTCCTTGGGTAGAGATATTTGGTCCTCATCTGAAGATTTGTGGGAAGGTATTTTCTGTATCATTGCCTCATGTTTGATTTCCGTTATGGGTGTCGCCATGTTGCGTATTAACAAGATGAAGGAGAAATGGAGAGTCAAGTTGGCCCAAGCTTTGCTTAAAACAGACGACAAGGGTCCAGGCCGCTTCAACATTCGTCACTTGACCACCAAATACTGTATGTTCGTTTTGCCATTCATCACTTGTTTGAGAGAAGGATTGGAAGCCGTCGTTTTCGTCGGTGGTGTTGGTTTGAACAAGCCTGCTTCATCTTTCCCACTTCCAGTCATCTGTGGTTTGCTTGCTGGTATTTTCGTTGGTTACATCTTGTACTACTTCGGTTCCACTTCTTCCTTGCAAGTGTTTTTGGTCGTTTCTACCTGTATCTTGTATTTGATTTCTGCTGGTTTGTTCTCCAGAGGTATCTGGGGTTTCGAGCAGCACGTCTTTAACTTGCAGACCGGTGGTGACGCTGCTGAACAAGGTAGTGGACCAGGATCATATGACATTTCTAAGTCCGTCTGGCACGTCAACTGTTGCAACCCAGAAATCGATAACGGTTGGGATGTTTTCAACTCTTTGTTGGGTTGGGAGAACTCGGCAACTTATGGTTCTGTGATCTCCTACAACCTTTACTGGGCTTGTCTTATTTTCACCTTGATGGTGATGTTGTACGAGGAGAAGACTGGACACTTGCCATTCCTCAAGAACATTAAGATGAGACAATTGAACCCAATGTACCACATCAAGGGTAAGAAGAAGCATGAATTGACTGAGCAAGAGAGAGAGGATTTGTTTGCCAGAGTCAGAGACCACAGATTCGAGGAGGAATCTGCGGAGAAATCCGAGGATCTCAACGATAAGGCTGTTGAGTCTGAAGGTAAGAGTGTTACCAATGAGTTCAGCAAAGAGCTTCTGGGGTAAATGACCCTTTGAGCTGAAGGGTATGGAAGATCAATAATAAAACACACACACACACAATGCAATTTATTGCATTTTTATTGGTCTTTCACACTCTTTGGTCACAAGGTGTCATTTTCGAGGGGGGGAGGAGTTAGCAGGGGGAAAATATGCTAATGCCTTTCTTAGTCGAGCCGTTATAGTTCGTTTCTTAATCTCTTTTATTTATTAACATTTCACTTCACACAAAACACGAGAATTCGTTCTCACTGTAGCGTAAAGCTTGGTATAAAGTATCATCAAGCTGTTTCTGGGTGAAACCAAGATCCTTAAACATGCCTTCGATCTTCTCAATGTGGCTCAAGGTGATCTGGACAAGGTTAATACAGTAATCATCGAGTTTTAACGTAGCACTGGCTTCAAAAATCTCAACAAAGAAATCAAGGTCAAGCTTCAAGTTTCCAAGAATCCGAACGATGACTTTCTCCTTCTCTGAGGTCGTTCTTAAGCACAGAAGGTACTTAAGCAAGAACTGGGTCTGTAGCTGTTGAATAATCGTGACAAATGTCTCGAGATCGGTGATTGGTTTCACAATATGGACGAGTTTGACAAAATGCATCAAGGAATCGTAAACAAACGAGTCGATTTTCAATGTTCTGCCGTAATCTCTTCTGTCAATAGTTGAGAAATGGTCTTCAATCTTCGACTCGATCCACGCCTTCTCGTTCTCGTTAATATCCTCCAAAATGGTGATTCTAACCTTGTCAAGATCAGCGAAAAGCTTCAAGTTTTGCTTCTGCAAAGTCTTATCGAAGAGAGCATCGAATCTAGCAAGTAAATGTGGGAAAATCGAGTCACCAAGGACACCAAAGTTGTTCATAGTCAACACCTTGAATGTACTCCGCTCAATCTCATGGTCTCCACGGCCATCCTGGTTGGCAATGCCCTTTTCCGCCGTGTAACGCTTCACTATAGAGTCCATAAGGACGTTCATACTTCTCATAAACTGGATTTCAAGACTCACCAAGACTCTCTTACTTGGGAAAGCAGCAACCACCCTGACATCTTCGCTAGTGGATGTATTCTTCAGGAAAACGAGCTTAGCTAAGCTGTTAAGAATGAATAACTCGTAGTAGTGTAAAATTTGCATCAATTTGGTGTACACTGCACCTCCGGACTTGTTCTTTTCGGTTTGATTTTCGTACTTTTCCCAGTTTTCAAGGTCGTAGAATTGAGAGCAGTCATTGACCCAAGTAGCACAAATTGCTTCTAAGATCTTCTGGTCAATAATGGCAGAAGCGTCTCTCAAAAGCTTGACCTGCTTGTTAGTATCGGAACTCTTGAACAAGTTACCGACCTGGATGGTGCACAGGCCAATAAATGTTAACAATTCGCCGATTCTGGACGAAATATCCGTCAAGTAGAAGATAGTCGAAAGAGAGTTAGTATGGAACGGAAGGAACGCCGAATAGTTGGCTGGTGACACCTTCATTTGGTCAACTGGACCTTCAGTATCAAAGATATTGACCAAAGAGGCCACAATCTCGTTAGTAAATGCAAAAAAGGAGTCTCGGAGTGCTCCTTCAGGGTCCACATTGTAGTCAGCATGAGATGCGTAATGGACGTAGTTTTTGACGTATTTCGACACCATATTGTTGAAGTAATCGCCGATGTATCTGATATAGTTCGAAAGAACAAGCCACGTCTCATTTACAATGGAAAGATCCAAGTTTTCACTGTTTTCAAAGATCTCACAGATGATTTTCTCCTTAGATGCATCAATAGTAGGGTTTTTGAAGCTGGAAGACGCTCTGAAGTACTCCTCGACGCTCTCGAACTTCTCCTCAATGTGCCTGACATATGAGCCTCCGTCTCTTTGATCTGCCAAAGAGGCAATGTAGTCCACGAGCTTCTTTTGCATAGAGGTGAACTTGGTATCGAATTTTGATCCCTGGTAGGCCAAATCTCGACGGATTCGGTCAAGTTGAGACTTGAGGAACTCGTGGATTGGATTTTTCTGTTCCTGGTCGTTGTTGAGACGATGCAATTTGTTCACCAAGTCAATAAACTTGACGTCCAGAGCCAATTTCCTACTGCCACGCAATGACACCTCATGGTCCATAGAAAGCAACTCCTGGAACGCTTTTTCTCGGTACTCGCCTGCGATATTCTCTACCTCTTTGAAAACCTTTGCCAAGGCGGTATTTTGGAGACTCTGGTCCTGTTGCACCCTTCTCAATTTCTCAGAATCGCCCAGCTCTTGTGCCAGCGCCAATTCTCTCATTTGCTTGTTTTCGATGTATTCTCTCTCCTTGAGGTACTTGTTATAGTCGTCAATGAACGCGTCGTGGTCATGAGCAGAGAGATACTCGATGAATTTGTTGGGAAGATTGAAGAAGAACTTGTTTTTCTGGATGAACTCAATTAACCTCGAAACCTTCGCCTCTTTGGCGTTATGGTCCATAATCGGTCTGATCATCAAAGACGTTGATAAATTTAAGTTATTGATGCACTCGTCGAGCTCCAGAAGGAGGTTATCGCTTGCCTCGATCTTACGCTTGTTTCTGCGAGCAACAGGGTTGAACAACGCCGATTTGTCCTGGTCTTGCTGGGCACGCGACTTCAGCTTCTTGAACCCTGTCAAGATATCGTCAATGGCCTTTTTGCAAGCCACAAACCCTTCGAAATTTGCATCTAGAACAGACTTCAATTGTGACGTCTGGCTTCGAATATTACGGTCTAGACCATCCAATGATGCCACCAACTTCTCAAAGGAAGTATCACGATGCACCACCAGAAGGTACGCTTGGGAATTGAACGTCTGTGACGAGACTAAGTACTTGGTAACCTCTGGATCTGTTTCTGACGATATAGCACCACTATCTTGGAGATACTTGACCAAATTGATCCCACTAAGCGGGTCACGCAAGTCGTCGTCGGTGAAATGATGCGCCATGGCTCCATTGGCGTCAGAGGGGTTCACATGCTGGATCAAGGCGTCGTATTGGCCGATCACGTCTAGTTGTCGTAGAGACTCGGGATCTTGGAACATTCCGCTCTTCAGAGCGGGGAGCGGGTCATCAAGAGACTTGATATGGTAGAAATCTGCGATATTCTGGTCGGAATCGTCGTAATTTAGCATGTTTTTCGCCGTAATTGGTGGTGTATTGATAATGTATGGAGGTTGTCAGTTGGGCATACTATGGTGGAGTGCGTGCACTACTCATAACTACTGCAGCTGTGGTTTCCCTCCACTGCGCTCCCATCACCACTAGTAAAAAATTTCGGGTAACCCTTGCTTATCACAACGGTTGCAAAAACACCAAATTTACTTAAATCTCCAGACAAAGTCATTATGGAAAACCTGCAGGAAATTGGAGGTGCCCAGGCGCTTCTACTGCTTGGAACCAAAGACTCGAAAAATGACGAAAACGTCCTTGGAACCGACGGCAACAGCAACGACAGCGATCACGATAACGGGCACGAAAACGGTGGAAATAATGGGCTCGGGCCAACGGAACACCATGATAGTGACGACGTTCTTGAAGAGAAGGAGAATCAGCACTTCAACGATGCCGTGGAGGCTGCTGTGATGAGATATGTGGGGGGCACCTTAGATGGTCCACCAGACCACGATATCCATGGTGGAGTTGGTCAGGGCACTGGAGGGGACAATGTCAATGAGGAGGGCCATGAAGGGCAACTCTCAGATGGCGGAAACAAGAGAAGACTCAACCAGGAAGACCTAATGAGTAATATGACTGAATACCAATGGGATCGGTTCCTTGAAGAGGACGTGGCTGCTGATTTTGAAAGGACACCTCCTAAAAGACGAAGACGGAAGAGTTTTGTGGGCGGAAACGATATAGATCCAGAACTTGCCGACTTGGATGGTACCTCAGAGCACGATCAGCTTGTTCATGCGGCCATTTTGGGTGCTGGAGAGTTGGCAAAGCAACTTTCGATCCCTAACAACGGACGCCACATGAACCAGCTACATTTGGGCTCGTCCGGGAGTCGAAGAAACGGCGAAAATGAGCCCAATGCCATAAATCAGCTTGCACATGCAGCTACAGCGCTTTCCACGGGCCACAAGGCTGCTCCAGCCAACAAATTCAGATCTAAGCGTCCTCTAAAGAAGCTTCCTGACTCGCTAGGCATGGGAGACCAACATACGTTGCCTAGAGGCAAGTATGAGCCATCATCACTCGAATCATTGGTTGAACAGGCCGCCAGCGAGTCGTGTATGTGGTACGAGTCACAAGCAGAGTCAGGACTTGCTGGCCCACGTCTTTTTTCGCCGGAAGAAATCAGCATTGTGGAGAATTTCGTCGAAGGTTACTGTCAGCTTAATAACTTGACCAGAATGGACATTTGTCGAAGAGTGTGGTCGAATGAGCGCACCAAAGACAATTTCTGGGAATCGGTGACGAAAGTTTTACCTTATAGATCTCGTGCTTCCGTTTATAAGCACGTTAGGCGTCAGTATCATGTGTTCGAGATTAGAGCTCGATGGACACCGCAAGAAGACCAACTTTTAAAGAAATTGGCAGTCACATCACAGACGAACTGGAAAAAAATCGGAGAGGCCATGAATAGAATGCCAGAGGATTGTCGTGATAGGTGGAGAAACTACGTTAAGTGTGGAGACAATAGAGCGTCCAATAAGTGGTCTGAAGAGGAGGAAAGAACACTTAAAGAGATCGTTATGGACATTCTTACTAACGAAAACAACCAAAATAAGAATAAGCCCATTTCCATCAACTGGACTTTGGTCAGTGAGCGCATGAATGGACAGAGATCTAGAATTCAGTGTCGATACAAGTGGAACAAGCTTTTAAGGCGAGAATCGCTTCTGAGAATTTCCATGATGGATGCAGATGCAAAATTGTGGTTATTCAACCGTTTGCTCGAAGCAAACTTCTCCGATATCAACACAATCGACTGGGATTATATCCTACATTTGTACCACGAGGAGCATAAGGATAAGAACAAATTGCTCTGGACAGCTTCCGATTTCAAAGTAGGTTTTGAGAAGATGAAGTCGTCGGTTAGAGATAACAAAAACTTGCCGCTTCATGCACTTTTAACGAAGCTTATCGCTTCTTTCTATGAGCAATCGCCTCATCCTCCACCTGCATTGCCCAAAGAGGATACAGAGAAGCATATCGTTCCTTATGGGTTGGAGGATAAGCCTATTGTTCCTAGAAACACTGCTGATGAGGAGGAAGCGGCATCTGTGGCTAATGCTGCTGTTGCTGCTGTTTCTGCTGGAGTCAATGAGCAAGATGCACAGCACCAGGAGTATAGTTTGTGGAGATAGAGAGGGTGGTGTTTTTATGGGTTTTTGGGGTAATTTCCGATTCCGACTAATTTTGTCTTTGCATTGCTTCACTTTTTGTTGTTTTGCTTTGCCTTGTTCTACAACTTTTCCCTGCTTTCTGTGACTATTCATGGTCTACAGAGCATGAGAAATATTTTTTAAGCAGATCAAGACACAATTTTGACGTTTTTCTCGGTCTCAATTGCAAAATGAAAATTTTAAGCTGATTGCAAAAATCCATCGTCACAAATCAAGAATTTTGATGGTTTTTTTTTTTCAAAAAATGATTTTCAAAGCAATTTCCTCCGAATTCTTCAACTCCCCATCTCCAGTGTTTTGATTACGTCCGGCATTTGGGCCCTGTGGAGTAAGGGTCTGCACATGTCATGGAGTTGTACACCGAACCATGTAAACAGTGAATGAATCAGTGATATGACCGAAGATAAGGATTCGTTTGATGAAGGCGAGTTCCTGGACGATACTAGAGACCTTGAAGATGTTCAATATCCGGAAAAAGCCGAGGTTTACCTGCGGATGGTGGAGTTAGAGCGAGAACTCGAGGAGTTCCAGCAGTCCAGTAAGGAGCTCGAACAGGCACTCGAAGAAGAGCTCCATGAGCTTGAAACGACAAATACGAAGCTAGCGGCGCAGATCGTGGCCAAAGACAAGAAGGTTTATGAACTTTCAGCGAAAATCGTCGAGCTTTCGACCGAAGTAAGGACACTCCAGGATGAGTTAGAAGACAAGAAGCGTACGCATAATACCGAGGTAATGGACTTGCAAAAGAAGCTTGTGGCGATGGAAATCTCAAATGACGATATGGTTTCCAACGATAGAGTGCTTGAAAACAAGTTACAGCTAGCGCAACAGTTCAATAATGAGCTCTTGGAGAAGATAGCCATGGTGGAGAACGATCTCGAACTAGAGCGTGAAACGAACGCTAAACATAGACTCACGATTTCCAACTTGGAAAACGCTTCACAGCCAACAAAGAGAATGCCTCTGAAGCGTGATAGCACATACCAAGATCTTACATTTGCTGATGGGACCATTCTTGACATTAATGAGATGCTTGCGTCCGAACCACCGTCAATGACCCAAAGCAAAGTACCTCGTCTGGGCTCTTTACACATGATCCAGGAACTTTACACGAAATCAGACAATTTGAGGCATAAAGTGGGCGATTTGAGCTCGACGTTGAAGTCTTCGACCACTACAGAGACCCACAGGAACTCGATTGTGGCAAAAAGGAAAGTGACGCCAACCTTGACGAGTTCTCCATCGGTGATGAACCTCTCGAGGCTCCAAAAGGAAGGTACAAATACGAAAGACGCTCCCAGGCACGAGGTTTCGTTGAGTCGAGCATCATCGATGAGAAGAACAGAAAAAACGACCCCCACGCCCGGAAAACAACGAGCGAAAACAACAAGAATACGAAGCGTGATGAAGACGATCTTCACTTGAAGAAACAAACACATTTTTTTTTTCATGTTGGCGTTGGTTTTTGTAAATATAGCCCCGGTCACGTGTGCTGGGCACCACGTCTCGCTCGAGGCACTAGTAGCATAAATAAACTGCCAACCCATTATTCCCTGAAACCGACTAGAAATGGCTGACGTCGAAGGGCTAATTAGAAATTTCGATAAGTTCGAGGTTTTGGACTTTTTGGCCCAATTGAACTTCGCCTTGAATGGATATACGGGCCATGATGAAGAGGTCGACTATAAAGAGGTATACCAGCAATTGATTCAGATTTTAGAGGTGTTTTGTGATCCGAAATCGAGTCAGGTCGATGCAAAATCGAAAAATAAGCCGATTCCCGAGTCTCCGGAGCTTTTACAGCGCAGTTCTACCAACATTTTCACTCTACTTTCGAGAAACCTCACCTTCGTGCTTGGAAAGCTCCCAAACAAGGTCTACGACGTGGCAAATAACCTCCTCCCATTCGTGGTGGTTGAAGACGATGGCAGCTTGCCTGTTAGTGGACAATTGGCGTCTGTGGTGCTCATTGATGTCATCGAACACTACCCACATCAGGTGTCATCACTTATCAACTTTGCGGCGACCCAATTGTATAAAATCGTGAAGAAAACACCCTTGGTGGATGCCAACGTGGCGTATCTTATCAGCTGCATCCTTTCTTCCGCTCTGAGATCGGATATTGATGAAAAATTCCAGGCGAAATGGATCAAGCTCTTACTGAAGGCTATCACGCTGTATCCGGTCAGTAACGACCCTAGCGACGACACTGATGATTCGTCGAACATTGCCTTGGTCAAATACTACACATTAGCTTTGAAAAACGTGTTGGTTCTTCTGGTTTCGTCGAATTACCAGCAACTTTTGGAGTTTTCAGCATCGTCCAGTTCAGGCTCGAAAATGAAGCCTGAAGCGCTCATGGCGCAGCAGAATTTGTTCCAGTCCACTCTTTTGACAACCCACGAGAAGCTTTTCCGCTTTGGTTTGCTGTCGCAGTTCCGTGAGGTGAGATCAAGCATGGTCGACTTGATTTCGACTTTGTTCTTCAATTTCGTCGATACTGGCAAATTCAACGCGTACGAGTACTTGCTCGACTTATACCCAACGCCAAATTCCATCAGTCCCGAAGACGCGTTCCTTGTGGAGTCTGTAGCAGAGAACGAGGCCAGTCTTGAGTCAAGACAAGACAAGAATCTGCTCGTAAACCACGATAGTGAAACCATCACAGAGGCCAATGCCAGTATGCTCCTATTACAGGTTGGAGTTGTGGAGACTGTCATTGTTTATGGACAATTGCAGCTGTTCCAAAACTGGGACTACTACCCATCGCAATTGACTTCCATTTTAGACACTATTTTGTCGAGATTCGGTGATCTAGACTCTCCAACGCATATCCAGGACCAGCAATGGGTGAAAACTGCCACTCAGTGGAGAATTGCTATTGAGTTCTTCGTAAAAGAAGGTGGTTCCACCGTTCACGAGATCTTGGCCTCGTACCTTGCTCTGAAGTTCTCCAGCGCTTCTGAAAGTGCAGCTTTGGCAAGAGGCGACTCGCCAGTTCCAGGCCAAACCATTTCGAAGGAGAAGAAGCGTCAATCTGGCATTTTCAGCTTCAAGTCCTCGAAAAACAGCAAGAGCAAAGGCTCCTCTAAAAACATCAACCCATACACAAACCCGTACCAATTGTACTTTCTCACGGCTATTATGGAGATTTTGCTTCCGTTTGGAGTTGATTTCAACTCTTTAGCTCAAAGTAAGACAAATGGCGACTTAGGAGACATTAAAGACGAATTTGCTCAAGAAGAGTCCTCTTTGGCTGAAGACGAAGATAAACACACCTCCAAAAGAAACAGCTACATCAGCAGTTTGCTTTTATCGTTGCTTGCAAACAATTCCGAGTACATTAGGAACTATGGTTTGGCTACTTTGTTGAAGTATGCTCAAATCAACAAGTCCGAGAGCAATCTGTTGATTCTTGAGGTGTTTATGTTGGTCACAAGAGAGCACAATGCGCTTGATTCGGCACTGAAGGAGCAACCTGAAGGTTCTAGGGACAGAAACATCTCATCTTCGTCCACTATTAAGCTTCTTAGTTATTCTTTGGCATTGCTGTCTTTAATCAAGCAATCCGACGCCACTGTGCTTCAGAACTCCACTATTGCCAAAATTTTGAGTTTCTGTACTCAGAATTTGAAGCAAAGTAGTGATTCCGGACGCAAATACTTGAAAAACGCTTCTTGTTGGATCACGTTGGCTGCATTGGTGAATTTCTACTCGGAATCGGAGTTTGTCAAGTTGAACTCTTCCCAGTTCTTGGTTTTCTGGAAAAACCTCTTGACGTCGCAGTTCTTGAGCTCCGATATGAATGCAACCACTGAAAAGAGCCAATTGAGTGAAATCGTCAACAATCTTAAGTTGAGAAGTGTCAGTCTTATATGTTTATTGAACTACATCAACTCGGTCAACTTGACTCCAGAGTTATCTAAGCAGCTCCAGTTCCTTCTTGTCAAATCTCATAAGTATCTCACTTACTTAGAGAGCAATTTGGAAAGTGTTGGAATGGTGACCAGCTTCAATCCACAGTCATTCAACGAGAGCGAGTTCAATCCAAACCTCATCAACAATTTAATCTTTTCTAACTACAACGACTCACTGTCGATGCCTTTGGATAGACAGCTTATCAGTGGGATCTTGTATAACAAGAAGATCATCTTGCAAGGATTCATTAAGCTCTCGCATACGTTGAAATCCGATGTGAATTCAAGCTTGGTGGTGTTCCTTTTGAAGGTTTTCGCTGATGCTAAAGTGTTTTCCAGACTTTCTAGTCCAGAACACTTGAAAGAGAAGACCAAGTCCAGTAAGAGCAAGTCTTCTATCGCCAACAGCGAACACCAAGACAAGAATTTGCTTTTGCTTGATGAAGAGTACAATTACAACTTCGGAGTGACCAGTAAATTCACCTCATACTCCAGTGACATTGATGAATTGTGCAAAACAGCCAACCATGACCTGAAATTCAATAACCACCTTATTTATACGGATCCCTTCGAGGTCAAGACACCAAAATACTCCAAATTGACCATCGAGAGCTCTTCTGGAAGCCTGACTCACTTGTGGGTCGATGCTTTCGAGAGATTGGTGTGTCTGGCTCCAGCTCACAGTGTCAATTATGATCCTGCTGTGTTGTTGTTGCACGATTACTCTTCACAAGAGAAGTTTTCTGCCAATTTGATCACTTCTCTTGTTGACTTGTCTATTGAGCTTTTCCAGCTTGTGTTCCCAAGTTTGAGTTTCAAGATCCAGTTTTCTTTGCTTGAACAATTGAGAACTTCACTTACTGCTAAGAACGTGGATCCACTTAGAAAACGTGCCTTGACGATCAATTTGTCTGTTGCTTTACATGGCCTTTTGAATAATTTGGTCAAGAAAGGTGCTACATTGAACGAGCAATTGGTTCTGGTTGTTTTCGAGATTATTGGCCATATTGATGTGAAAAACGTAGCCATAACCACAATTTGTGCTGATATGAACGGATTGGCCACATCTTTGCTTCCAAAACAGAAATCGGAGGAAATCGTGGCTAAAATGCTTCATGAGATCGTCAGCAATGAAGATCCATACGCCAGAGGAAAGTCACTTCTTTCTCTTTCGAAAATCAACCATTATTGCCATATTGGTCTCTCTGAGGCCTATAACGCTATTTCTCAATTAATGGTGGACCCTCATCCAGTGATGTCTTACTATTCGTTGATGGCTGCTGGTACAATTGCACAAAATGCGTTGGGTAATGAGTCTTTGCTTAAGAGCTTCATTGATTTGGCATACTCGAACTTTTTGGATGAAAATTCCGGAAATTCTCGCTCGAAGATGTCCTTCATCAACATGCGCTCCATGTTCAAGTCTACCACGGCAGTTTCACGTTTATTGAAGAATGTTGTCACTTCCATGGGTCCAAACTTGAGAGATTCTGACCCAATTCTCAAGAAGAAGGTCATGCATATCTTGCTTTCCCACTCTTTTGGTATTGGGTGCACCAATCTGGACGAATACAACTCTACGCTTGTTTACACATTGAACACTTTCCAAGAGCTTCTCATTTATGACTCTAAGTTTGTCGAGGGTTTCTGTGAATGGTTTAGTGAGATCAGTTCGTTCTTTGTTAGTAAAAACTTGAAAACAGGTCTCTCGATCGTTGGTCCAACCTCGGTCAATAACGATGCAATGTTCCCAATTACAACCAGTTACGAGTTGTATCAGCTTGCCAATTCGTGCTTGCTTGAGATGACCAAAATTGGATGTACCACATTGGATAAAGGCACGCTTAGTATCGCTTGGATCTCGATGGAATTGCGTCCTTGTTCGAGTCTCAAGGAGTTGATCTCGTTCTGGATCGACTCCAAGGTTGAAGCTCAGTGGTTCTCTCAATTGACTGCTTTGTTCAAGATCTCGACCAGAAAGCTTTTGGGGCCATTCATTGAGCTAAATTATAAGCAGAAATTGCTTCCGCTCCTGCAAAGACAAAAGAAGAAAGCAAGTAACAACATCGATTTCCAAGATGAGGAGGTCCAGAACATCGTCAATGATGACGAGGCAGCTCAGGACAAGAATGAGCCAATTACTTGGGAATTTAAGCTTCTTATCTATGACTTGCTCGTTAAACTCTTGGAATCTGCTGAAAAGAGGCCATCTTTGGTGGATGCCTTGACTGGAAAGATTCAGGAGATTGTCAGGATGTCGTTTTTGGGTACTACATCGCCTGTTTCGTCTATTAAGTTGAGAGGTGTTGATTTGCTTGATAAGGCATTGACCCTCTTCGGCCATTTGGAGGATCCACTTTACCCTAGCGTGTCTATTTTGGAGCAACAGCAAGCACAAATTATCAGTGCTTTGATTCCGTGTTTCGGCTCCGATAGTGACCCTGATGTGATTGTGAAGGCCATTAGTGTTTCTTCGAAATTCATCAATCTTCCAAGAATCAAGTTCTACTCAAAGCAAAGAATTCTCAAGACTTTGATCTACTTATTGGAAGAAATCTCGTCCAACAAGTTCCTTAAGTTCGTTTATTTGGAGTCGATGGCTGAATATGGCCGTAAAGCGATCCAGTTGTCGATTTTGAACTGTTGGGCAAACTTGAAGATTAACTTGGGAGAACAGGGTGAAAACGAGCCTGAATTTGAGGAGATTTTGGAGAAGTACTCTGACTTGTTGACCTCGTTGTGGATTTTGCTGCTTAAGGAGTTTTCTTCGATCAAGTATAACCAGCCACAATCGAAGGAACTCACGCTTTACTCCACATACTGGCTCAATTTCGTCGGTGTGTTGAGTATGGAGCTCGGAAAGGACCATTCTGAGATTAAGAGGTTCTTAGAGGAGGAAGAGGGTAACTTTTTCTTCGTAATGTTCTGCCAATGTGCCGAGGCGCTTATTAAGAACCAAAACGTGTCTCAAGTTCTTCATTCAATCGACCAGTTGGTGAAAATTCCCGATTTGGTCCAAAGACTCTTCTCTGATGACTTGTTTGGTGAAGTTATTGATCTTATGGACAGATTGGTCCTTATGGAGGATGATATGAAGATCAAATGTGAGGTTATTGACATTATCGATGCCTTGTTTAGCTCATACAAGTCCATCAAGGCAACTGATGGCGACGAAAAGAAGCTCTTGGAGTTGATGAGAGTCACCATGTTGCCCTTATTCGATACTTTCCCATTTTTGCGCTCAGACTTCAATCCTGAAGACTCTACACAGAAGCTTTTGTTGAGGCGTTGTAATTCCGAGACCAACATGCTCCTTTTGAAGAAACTGTTGGGTGTTTTCGTGAAAATGGTGCAGCTGTTCGCCGCAGAGGTCGAGATGGACCTTGCATCTTGTGCATTGTACATTTTTGCCAAATTCTACGAGTATGGCGACGATGGCTTGATCAGCTGTGTTTTGCCATTCATGAAGAGCGTCATTTCTCACTCAGATGCCGAGTTATCTGGACCATTTTTGGACATTTTGAGGCAAAACGGAAGCCTAGACGCACCTAAGAACAGAGTCAACTTCTTGATCACTTTGATGGTTCTTATTACCGGTGGAGGCGTCCAGTTGAACTCAAAGGAAGTCAACGATATGGCTACTATCCTCGTAGAGTGTCTTGAAGATGGAGAGTCTGCATCTACAGCCATTCAAACGATCAAGTCGTTGATTAAGCACTCTGCAGAGCTGGCTACAAGCGACCTTATCATGAAAAACGTGTTGAAATCGCTTCTTTTGTCGTTAGCGAGAGAAGAGACGTCTATTGACGCCAAAGTCACGTTTGAAATCGTGTTTTTGTTTGCACAGTCATCGATCGTGGATTCTGAAAGTAAAGTCACGTCGATCTACGCCATGTTGATGCCTTTGCTTCTCGAATACGAAAAAAATGGTAAATTGTCACCGGAGTATCTCCACGGCAAGATTCTCGGCATGGTCAACTCAAACGCCAACGCGTTCAAGGCGGTGGTGAACGAGTACCTTGATGAAGATCAGAAGCGTGCGGCTGAAAGATTAGTCAAGCTTAACAAGGCGAGCGAGTCCACGTTTGACCTTCAAGAGTCAGAAATTCAACTTAAGACATTCGGATAAGGGAAAAAATTTTACGATTAAAATTATTCGAAAAAAATGAACAAAAAAGAGAAAAAAATACCTGGAAAAAGGTGAAAAATTCGCTTATTCACCTTATATCAACTTCCAAGACTTTTATCGTCTAGTATGTAGGGATATACAGGCTCCTGGCTGGATCACATTATCACCACTTTTCTTCCTGGTTCCCCGTCCTAAACCACCGTTTTTTCGGGTTATTCCAGCTGAAATGTTGCCCTTTCTCCTCGTATGGGCGTTCCTGATTTTACAGGTTCTCGCCAAGACCCACGAGTTCCACTTTAATACCACTCTCATCACAGCCAACCCAGATGGAACCCATGAGCGTGAAGTCATTGCTATCAACGGCAAATGGCCTCTCCCGATCATCCGGGTGGCAAAGGACGACAGAGTGATTATCCACCTCACGAACGGCATGTCTGACAGACACACGTCGCTACATTTCCATGGTCTTTTCATGAAGAACCAGAACTCCATGGATGGTCCAGAACAGGTCACCCAGTGTCCTATTCCGCCAAATTCGACTTTTGTTTACGACTTTGTGGTCGAACAAACCGGAACCTACTGGTACCACTCACATCTGGGCTCTCAATACAGTGATGGGCTCCGAGGAATGTTGATTGTGGAGGAAAAGGAAACCGAGGACTATCCGTTCAAATTTGACGTCGAGGTGCCTCTTACCATCTCGGACTACTACCATTTGGACAGTTCCGACATCATGAAGCAGTTCAAGTCGCGTTATAACCCTACTGGAGCCGAACCTATCCCCCAAAACACGTTGTTCAACGATACAAGAAATGTCACTTGGGAAGTCGAGCCAGATACCACATATCTCTTGCGTATTGTCAACATGGGTATGTTTGTGAGTCAGTATTTGTATATTGAGGACCATACGTTCACTGTGGTCGAGATTGATGGTGTTTATGTGGAGCCAAAGGAGACAGACTCATTGTACATTGCTGTGGCTCAGAGATACAGTGTTTTGGTGAAAACCAAGAAGAAGCCAAGCTCAGACGTTTTCAGATTTGTCAATGTCATCGATGAGCCAATGTTGGATATTCTTCCTGCTGATTTAGAGGTGATTTCGACTAACTACATGAAGTATGGCAGTGGAAAAGCTGAAAAGCCTGAGCCTTTGAAGAACGGCCGTAATGCCTTTGATAAACTCATCGAAAAAATCAATCCTATTGACGATTTCACCTTGCGTCCTTATGAAAAGGAGCCATTGCTCGATGACGCTGATTACCAGATCGTTCTCAACTTTACTATGGAGAATTTGGGCGATGGTGTCAACTATGCTCTCTTTAACGGTATAACTTACGTTGCTCCAAAGGTTCCTACACTTTATACCGTGTTGTCTAGTGGCAAACTCGCCATTAACCCCCAAATCTACGGTTCCAACACTAACACTTTCGTCTTGCAGTACGGAGAAGTGGTGGAAATCGTTCTTAACAACATGGACCCTGGAAAGCATCCGTTCCATTTGCATGGACACACTTTCCAGGTCATTTCGAGATCTCCAGGTACCGAGGACGAGGAGAACCCACAAGTCTATGACCCAAGTAACCCTAAGCACACCAATTTCCCTAAGAATCCAATGGTGAGAGACACAATCATGGTCAACTCCAATGGATTCCTTGTTATTAGATTCAAGGCGGAAAATCCAGGTGTTTGGTTCTTCCATTGTCACGTTGATTGGCACTTGGAGCAAGGTTTGGCCATCACTTTGGTTGAGGCGCCACTTGAGATCCAAAAGGACCAAAAGCCAATTGATGCTTCTCATTTTGCTGCCTGTGCCAAGGGTGACGTTCCTACTAAGGGTAATGCTGCCGGTAGATACGGACAATCCGAGACTGAGTGGCTCGATTTGACCGGAGAAAACGTCCAGCACAAGCCATTGCCGCCAGGATTCACCGGAACCGGTTACTTGGCCTTGCTTGCATGTGCTGCCGCTGCCATTTTTGGTGTTTTCTCCATCTACCAATACGGTATGGAGGACATCAATTCCGATAATGCTGAGCATATGGTAGACAAGTTGCGTAAAATTCTTGCAGACTTTGACGGTGACGAAAACGTTCAATTGTTGAGTCCTGACAACAAAGCAAGAGGAGCCGCTACTTCTGGTTCTTCCAGTTCTGAATAGAGGTGCTTTTGGTGCTGAGTAGATGAGCTACTGTCTCTGGTTTGATTAAAGAGACTGTTATGTCTGATTGAGTTTAGGACAGAAATGTCCAAATTATGGAAATTGCTACGCCTTGTACATAATGGCAAAATGTAGGATGGATCCTACAAAGATAAATATTCCTTAATTATATGGCAGGGAATTGAAGTACATGGTAGTGAGGGTGGCTAGTGGGGTAGTCAGTGAGGTTGTAGATTGTATAAGATTTTTCCAGAATGGAAGGTAGAGGCGTGAGATCAATGGGATAAGGATAAAGAGAGTGACCTTTTCGAGCATTTCATGTTCTTTTTAAATCAAAAATCGGTGGAGATTTCATCTCTATGGTCATTTCCAAGATGAGCGCTTCTCCACACTAAGGAAACGCCACACCACACCTTTTTCCGAAAAAATCAGCACTTCACCCAACTCAACCAAACACTTCAAATCCATTGAAACCCCACCAAAAATCAATTTCCTTCGTTTTACCCTTAATTGCATCACCCCCTCTAGTACTCCACCTCTTTTGAACTACGCACGACCTCCTCTTATCATTAGGGGGAACACCAGACCTCAGCAAATTGCAAAAACCAACCACTCCCTACTTCTCCTATCAAAATGTCTCAGTTGTTTGAATGGGCGTTTGGCAAAAAACTCACACCGCAGGAGCGGCTCCGAAAAAACCAAAGAGCTCTAGAGAAAACTCAACGTGAATTGGCTCGAGAGACTACGAAGCTTCAAGCACAAGAAAAGAAGTTAATGCTGGAGATTAAGAAGTCAGCAAAACTGGGCCAGATTGCTAGTGCCAAAATCCAGGCTAAGGACTTGGTCAGAACGAAAAATTACATTGTAAAGTTCAATCTGATGAAGGCTCAATTGCAGGCCATTCTGTTGAGGATACAGTCGGTCAGAAGCAACACACAAATGGCTACATCGATGCGGGATGCCGCACGGTTGTTGCTGGGAATGAATAGGCTGATGAATTTGCCCCAATTGTCGCGGATTGCTCAGGAATTCGCCAAGGAGAACGATATGATGGACCAGAAGCAGGAATTCATGGATGATGCCATCGATGACGCCATGGCAATGGACGAGGACGAGTTGGGAGAAGACGACCAAGTGGATGAGATCTTGACGAAGGTTTTGGACGAGATTGGAGTCGATTTGAACACCAGTTTGAAGGATACGCCCAACCAGATCAATGTTGAAGAGGTTAAGAATGCTCGTGTTGCAGAAGCAATTGGAGGCAACGAGGAGGATGATTTACAAGCTCGTTTGGACAGTTTGAAGAAGGCGTAGGGGTTTTAATTGGAGAAATCTCGAAAAGAACGACTATAAAGCAGAACATGGTTTTTTTCAAGCAAAACAACAAAAAAGCCGAGTCAAACCTACATCACAGTTGAAACCTGCTATCAAATAAATATTATTTACAAACTTCCCCCCAGGAGCCGGTTCTAAATATACTTCTTCTCCTCCAAATAGTCAATGATGACCTTGGCACTTTCCTCGACACTTTGGCCGTCGTAGTTTCTCAAGTGGATCTCAGGCTTCTCTGGAGCTTCGTATGGAGCAGAAATACCAGTGAATTCCTTGATGATTCCCTCTCTGGCCTTCTTGTACAAGCCCTTTGGGTCTCTTTGCTCAGCAACCTCAACTGGGACATCAACGTAGACCTCAACAAATGGCAAGTTGTCCTTCTCGTGCAATTCTCTGGCAATGGTTCTGTCTTTAATGTATGGACTGATAAACGAGGTCAAAGTAACACAACAAGAGTCAGTGAACAACTTAGCCACCTCGGAGATTCTTCTGATGTTCTCGTTTCTGTCGGCCTCGGAGAATCCCAAGTCCTTGTTCAAACCGAAACGAACGTTGTCTCCGTCCAATCTGTAAGCATTCAAGCCTTTTTGCAACAAAGCTTGCTCGATTGCACAGGCAATGGTGGATTTACCACTGGCAGATAAGCCGGTCAACCAAACGGTGACACCTTGTTGCTTTCTGAAAGAGCTACGCTCAGCGTGGGTCAAGTTGTCGTGCCAGGTGATGTTAGTAGCCATTTTTACAAAGAAAAGAGGTTGTAAATTGCAACAATTGGCGTTACTAAATCTGGCTGAAAAAAAATGGAACAATAGCACGTGACCTGACCTTCGTTATCGTGGGGTGGAGGTTCCTGTAGATTGTCATGCAATCTAATTATGGGACATTTATTGGGTAGATGTATGGGGAGTTGGAAAAATGAAAGGGGTGGTGGGTTTTGCTTGAAAACTTGAAGAGGTGATCAAAAGCGGGGAAGAGATTTCAAGGATCTTTTTTTTTGTGTTTTTTCTCTTTTTTTCCGGTTTTTCGCCTCGTGTTGCTGGACCCTGGAAGACGCAAATGTTTGGGTCGTTCCGCTATAGAAACAGATTTCTACGACAAACTGACGAGAAACGATGGGGTGATTTTCAGGTTTTTTTGGTAACTTCGGAATCTCGGGATTTTGAAAGGTCCTGATGAACTGAGTAGATTGAGCTTTAAATTTGGATTCCATTGCTTTTTCCCGTGTTTTTCTGCCTATTCTCGTTGACTCACAATGTGAGATTAACGTAACGGCTTTGGGTAGATTGAGGTCGACGAAAAACGTGACTTTTGGATGAAATCAGGAAGTTTAAAGTGACAAATCAAGACAATTGACCATTCTCGTCCCAATGAACCTCTTTTTGACTAGTTAAATGAAGCCTAGGGTGAATTTAGGAAAATTGATAAGTCATCTAATTAGTCTAATCTGCTTGTGATGTATGCAGGACACCGTTGATAAGACTGTGAGACGAATAAGTCATGGAATCCACGCCAAAGAATAAATTTTTTGCAAAACTAATTGTTAAAGTTCAAGCTTTCCCTATCAATTGCCAGATTCCTTCCTCAAAAATCTCCTTCCATTGATTATTCTCCCATTTCACTCCACCTTTACTCCTGGTGTACGGGTCTTCAGAGTCAAATGGCTCGGAGTCACTGTCTATTCATCCCACTGTTAACAATTGAATCCCCAACTACCACGTTCTTCCCCCAAATGTCGCTCCACACAACAAATCTCGACGGTATCTTGCCTCTCGTCGCCAGAGGAAAAGTCAGAGACATCTACGAAGTCGATGCCAAGACGCTTCTCTTCGTTGCTACCGATAGAATCTCTGCCTACGATGTTATCATGACCAACGGCATTCCAGCCAAGGGAAAGATTCTCACCAAGTTGTCTGAGTTCTGGTTTGACCTCTTGTCGTCTGAGGTTCCAAATCACTTGTTGTTGGCTCCAGGAAGTGACGAGATGTTCAAATACTTGCCTGCTGAGTTGTCTGAGCCAAAGTACAGAAACCAGTTGGAAGGAAGAGCTTTGCTTGTGAAAAAGATGAAGTTGATCCCATTGGAGGTCATTGTTAGAGGCTACATCACTGGATCCGCTTGGAAAGAGTACAAAACATCGAAAACTGTGCATGGTTTGAAGATTGATGTGGATGACTTGCAAGAGTCCCAAGAATTCCCAACTCCAATCTTTACTCCATCCACTAAGGCCGAGCAAGGTGAGCACGATGAAAATATCTCGCCAGAGCAAGCTGCTGAGATCGTTGGAAAGGAATTGTGCGATAAAGTTGCCGCTATTGCTGTCAAGTTGTACACCAAGGCTAAGGACTACGCTAAGACCAAGGGTATCATCATTGCAGACACCAAGTTTGAGTTTGGTTTGGATGAGAACGATAACATTGTGTTGGTTGACGAGGTTTTGACCCCAGACTCGTCCAGATTCTGGAATGCCTCTCTGTACGAGTTGGGCAAGTCCCAAGACTCCTACGACAAGCAATTCTTGAGAGATTGGTTGACTGCCAACAAGTTGAATGGTCAAGATGGCGTCAGCATGGACGAGCAGATTGCTATCCAAACTAAGGACAAGTATGTCGAGGCTTACGAGGCATTGACCGGTAACAAGTGGACCGAGTAATAGAGTTGAAATAAACGTTTTTGGGATATACAAGGGATTAATCATTATTCATGCCGATAGTTCTGACGCAAATACTGCTCTTCAAACTCGGGGATGTTCCTGGTTTGGAGGTTCAACCGGTCGAACTCGTCGGTGATGCGTTTTCGGTAGTTGTTGTTGCCTGTGGGCCTTACTGCCCCTTTCAGCATGGGCTCGGTAGCCATTTCGATGTTTCTGTTTTTGAGCGGAGCTCTGCGTTGGCCTGGATGTGCCAACTGGGCCTGTTGCTGATGAAGTAGGCTCTCCTCCACGAACTCACGGGGCCCTTTGGGCTTATTAGGCAGTTGTGTTCTGTACCTCTCCAACGAAGAGTTGGAGGAATCGGATTTCTTCCGCATCAACTCGTGGTCGCTGTCGTAGCCTTGCTTATGTAGGTAGTGAGTGATCCTTTGCTGAACTTCTTGCTCCACCACATGCTTGAATTCCCTCTGGTAGTTGAGTCTTGTCTCCTTTGCTTCCTGGTCCATTTGCCTTTTTCTCAACTCGAACTCTTCCACCAATTCGTTCTCCATGATCTGTTTCTGGTGTGAGAACTGTTTCTGCAAGTTGCTATAATCGTCCTGTAGTTCCTTCCGCTGGCCTTGAACTTTGATCTCGAGGGTCTTAAGAGCCTGCTCTCTTTTCTTGAGTTCTTCGTTTTTGATAAGGAGCTGTTTCTGGAACTCGTTCAATGTCGAACTCATTGACTTGAGTTCCATTTCTTTGCGGAACATTTTGATCGCTATCGTCTCAAGAAGCTCGTAGCAGGTCGGCCGCTCGTTGGGGTTGACGGTTATGCTGTCGTTGATTATCGTTCTGAGCTGCTGGGAGTAAATTGGTGACACTTCTGTGGTGACACCTCTTTTGATCTTCATTTGAAGTTGGAGATGCGTAGTGGCCTGAAATGGCGGTGCAAGGTTGCAGAGCTCAAAGAGTACACATCCGAGAGACCAGATGTCACATACGGGCGAGTATGGGTTTCCCATGAGCACTTCTGGCGACATGTAGTATGGAGTTCCGACGTATGTCTTTGCAAAGTCGTTTTGCGAGGTTATCATCTTGGCCAACCCGAAATCACCAAGTTTGATGGTCTTTCCGGAGTCAAGCAAGAAAATATTGTCTGGTTTGATGTCTCTGTGGATGATCACCGTCTCGGAATTGACCTTTGGCTCCACTTTGCTGCCAGAGCCTGAGAACAAGTCAACCTTCTTGGCGTTGATGCCATAGTGGCACCTGTGCAATGCTAAAAGCGTCTGAACAAGCACTTCCCAAATAAACTCTTCTGGGACAGACTCCTTGTTGCGTTTGAACGTCGAAATGACCCTTGCTAGGTCTCCTCCATCACAGTATTCTTGATAGATATGGATGGCTTTCTTGTCAGGAACATGGTCATGACGGAGGTACTTGACGATATGCGGATGGTTTAATTCACGAAGAATTCGTAGTTCAGAGATGATATGGTTTTTCTCTTGGCTATTCATCGAGGTGTACTCGATTTCTTTCCTGACGAGAATGGCTCCATCGTCCTTCTGTCTGACTTTCCTTACTGTGCCAAAAGAGCCCTTCCCGATCACCTCCAAGGGGATGTACTCGTCTTCTATGGACCCCATGTGGTTCAAGCTGATTTTTGCAGACAGCTAGGAGTTTTTACCGTGTGAAAGGCTGAGATTTGAAGGTTATATTGGTGTGTTTATGTTCTGTCCGAATCGGGTAATAGTATTGAATTGTTCTTTAAGGGCGAGATAACATTCTAGAAGCGGAGAGCAATGCTTCCTATAGGGCAAGAGGGTGAGAATGTAAGCAAGGCTGGCTTTATGGCTTTGTCTTTGATGGTTGATGCCGCGTTATCTGTATGTGTTTTTGTCTAGATCGAAGAGTCCATATTGTGGCTCAAAGAAATGCAATTTCGGAAGGAAACGATGTCGGATTGCGATGTGGGGATTGATTAGCGAGACTGAGTTATTTTTTTGCTCTTTGTTGCTCGTGTCGACTCCGTGGGACGGTGTACACGGCAACAATTCGTAAGTACGACCACGCGTGTGAATTTTGCCATACAAAGCGTGAAATTGATGTCCGGACCGGAGAAGATGGAATTTTCAAGAGACGAGATGTTTTGATACTTAAGTTAGAGCTTCAAAGGGAGTTAATGTTTTGATTTGGAGAGTTGTTTGTAGTAAGAGACTACGACATCAAGGCTTCTGGAAAGTAGAGGAACCAGAGGGCAATAGATTGAACTGATAAGTAAAGTCCTTTCTATTTGGTCTGAAAGCCGATCATGTTCAATGAGGCTTGTCTTTCCGAGGAAAATGGGTAATCGGGGCAACATACTCGCAGTGCCAATGTAAGCATGGTGCCTCATACATTCGACCTGAAATTCAACGGTTTTTCGTTGCTGGTATTCGTTTTGCATTAGTCGAGACTTTTGCATTTTCACGACGTATCATTTTTTGTAATTTTCGGTTTTTTTTTAGCGCTTTGGTATAGTAATTCGCAGTAAAGCTGGTGATTGTCAGTAAAATAACAAATTAGGTCAACAAATTAGGAAAAGAAACAGTTGAAACCATCAATAAATCCCCAAATTTTTACGAAGTCCATAAGCGAATGATTTTCAATAGTCTCAGAAAAAAATTACCTTGATATAGTGAATATTGCTCAGTACTCATATGTACTTAAACTAGATCAAGCTTACTTGAGAAACACACATCCATTTCTCACACTAATGGCCAAAGTATGTATTCTTATAGTTCTCGGATCCTTGAAATTCCACTTGAGTTCGTTGTAATTACTTTTCAGATCTCGTTAAGCTAGTCTACTCATGTCTATCTACCCCCATTTACTTAGTCATTCTACTCATACTCCAAGTCCCACAATCCCTAAACAAATTGGAAGTAACTTACAAATTTTAATGACAAATCCGATATCTTCGAGATCAAGTAACCAAATCACAATACCAAATAGTTATTTTTTCCGTTTATCATCATCCATTTGCCTCCACATTGAATTGATCAATGATCATCAAACCAGTACACCCAAATTCTTCATTATACATCATCAAAACAAACCCGGAATATCAAGGTCAGTCGTAATTGCGACCTCTTTCAATCTCAATTAGTTCATAACTTCGAAATACGAACTTACACAAGATAAATCCTCGTAAAATATGGGGAAATCGACTCGTATCAGCATTACCCAATCGGGAAGTGTTCCCGGCTGAGCCCATAAATACCTCCAAATCCCCACAAAACATGCCACTACCAGATAAATGGCCCATATCGACGTTGAAAGGGTCCTCTCAGACCTCACAATCCCCGAGAAAATCAGTCTCCTCTCGGGTGGTGACTTTTGGCACACTGCACTGATTCCTCGCCATGGAGTGCCTAGTCTTCGAGTTTCTGACGGCCCAAATGGAGTAAGAGGAACAAAATTTGTTGGAGGAAGCCCCTCCGCATGTGTTCCATGTGGAACAGGTTTGGGAGCCACTTTCAACCAGGAGTTGTTGCTCAAAGTGGGTAAACTTATGGCTGAGGAAGCTAAACATAAGAGTGCTCATGTTGTCTTAGGTCCGACTGCAAATATGCAAAGAGGACCATTAGGAGGACGCTCTTTTGAGTCTTTCAGTGAGGATCCATTTTTATCGGGAATGGCCTCGGCTGCCGTTGTCAATGGACTCCAAAGTGAGAACATCGCTGCTACCATTAAACACTATGTGGGAAACGATATGGAGGACGAAAGAACCGCCATCGATGCTATTATCCCTCAAAGAGCGCTTCGTGAAATTTATTTGGAGCCATTTCGCTTGGCTATGAAGTATTCGTACCCTAAAGCTTTCATGACTGCGTTGAACAGGGTGAATGGAGTAAATGTGTCACAGCTGGAGAATTTGTTAGAAGAGATTCTTCGGAAAGAGTGGGGATGGGACGGTATGACCATGTCAGATTGGTTTGGGGTTTATGACGTCAAAGCATCCATTGAAAATGGTCTTGATTTGATGATGCCTGGTCCACCATCATTAAGAGATATTAAGCTGATTACGCACATGGTAAAGACCCGTGAACTTCACATGAAGCACTTGGACGAAAGAGCAAGAAACGTGTTGAAGTTGGTCGACTGGTGTGCCTCTTCTGGAGTGAAGGAAAGAGGCCCTGAAGACGCCGCCAACAATACTCCAGAAACAAGAGCATTATTGAGACAAATTTCTTCGGAAGCGATTGTTTTACTCAAGAACGAAGACGGTGTGCTTCCTTTGAAGCCTTCTGAGTCAATTGCAGTCATTGGACCCAATGCAAAGTATTCAGCTTACTGCGGAGGTGGCTCTGCTTCGTTATTCTCGTATTATATGACCAGACCTTACGATTCCATTGCCAAAAAGTTGCCAGAGGCTCCGAAGTACTCTGCTGGATGTGTTGCATCTAAATCCTTACCTTCCTTGATTACTTGCCCCATAGCAAAGAACCCAGTCACTGGTCTTCCTGGAGTCAATTGCAAGTTCTTCCACGAGCCTAGAGACAGCGAAAATCGAACACTTTTAGATGAGCAGAATTACGAGAATGCCCCGCTTTTCTTATTTGACTATGTCAATGAAAAAATGAAAGACGGAATCGTTTATATCGATGCTTCTGTGGAAGTTACCCCAGAAGAAACTGGAATTCATGAGTTCTCACTCACAGTCTGTGGAACAGGGCTTTTGTACGTCAATGGAGAGTTGGTTGTGGACAACAAGACAAACCAGTCTCAAGGAGACTCGTTTATGGCAATGGGAAGTGGTGAAGTGAAGGGAAAGATGCACTTAAACGCTGGAGAGACGTACCAAGTTCTTGTTGAGTTTGGATCGCCTGCTACGAGTGAATTTTTCAGTAAACTCGGTGGAGTTTCAGCTGGAGGCCTTGAGTTTGGGTTCAGAAAGCTTCTTGATGACGAAGAGGAAATCAAAAAGGCTGCTGAGTTGGCCAAATCGGTCGACAAGGTCGTACTTTGTATTGGTTTGAGTGGAGAGTGGGAAGCTGAAGGTTTTGATAGACCAGACATGGAATTGCCATTCAAGACAAACGAGCTTGTTGAAGCAGTGCTAAGGGCAAATCCTAACACCACTGTGGTCAACCAATCGGGAGCTCCAGTGGCTTTCCCATGGGTTTCCAGATGTAAATCTTTAGTGCAAGCATGGTACGGAGGATCTGAGTCTGGTAATGCCATTGCCGATGTTCTTTTCGGAGACTTCAATCCAAGTGGAAAATTGTCACTTTCTTGGCCTATCAAAAACGAAGACAACCCTGCTTACCTCAATTTCAAGTCTGTAAGAGGCAGAGTCTTATATGGAGAGGATATCTACATTGGGTACAGATTCTATGAGAAGATGGAGAGAGAAGTTGCTTTCCCTTTTGGATATGGTCTTTCATATACGGAGTTTGAGTTTTCCGAGTTGAGAGTTGCTGTTGATGAGGAAAATGATGTACTCAATGCCTCAGTTGAAGTGAAGAATGTCGGTAAGGTCGCTGGACAAGAAGTTGTCCAATTATACGTTACTCATAAGAATTCACCAAGTGAATTTCCAGTCAAGGAACTCAAAGGTTTCCAAAAAACATTGTTGAAGGCTGGTGAGTCGAGAACGGTCCAATTTAAGCTTTCCTTGAAGGACAGTGCATCGTTCTGGGATGAATATATGAACCAATGGAACCTTGAGAAGGGTGAATATGAGGTTTCAGTGGGAAATAGCTCAGATAATGTTGTTTTGAAAGAGTCTTTTGTTGTAAAGAAGGACAAGCTTTGGTTGGGTTTATAGGTTGCAAGAGGGTAGATAGGTAATTTGAATTTGTCTGTTTTAACGATTTAGTATTAGGTAAGAGCTCTAGTCATTTTAAGATGTCGTTTCATGGGTATGAACTCTCCGAATGTTCCCGCTGCTATTCTCTTAAAGGGCTCCAAGGGACTTGCCTTGAGGATTTGATGATTTGAGATTTGAATAGGATAATTCTTTCCTTGTATTATTATATTTAAAAGCCATCTTCATTCTATATCAATTACAGGTCCTTTCATTGTCACTAGTAGAGATCAAGGTTTTTTGGATTACCTCACAAGATCCACAAACAATAATTTGTGATCATTCATTAACTTCACAACCTTAATTGTATGCTATCCCCGAGAAATCTGTAATCTTCAGAGTTGGTGGTTGTATGGGGAAGATTGGATATGTGGGGAAATCCTGAGGAAGTGTAGGAGAGCGTTGAAAGTAACGACTAAATTTGTAAATTTATCCGCATCATGTAAATTCAATTATTTCATACCTATTTAATTACCTGTGGACATATACCTGATATGTCTTCACCACAAACTTCTATCGGTGTTCACCTCTTTTTTTCCTCGGAAGCTTAATTCATTGTAATCGTCTTAGTATACTGAAACTCGTTCACACCCCATGATGAATTGAATCTTCCGTACCCACTCAGCTTCACTCCGCCATGTGGTAAGTTTGGCTCGTCATGAACTGTCATTCCGTTGATGTGAACAGCTCCAGTCTCCAATCTTCTTGCAATATTGATCGCTTCAAGGTCATTATTGGCCCAAAGTCCACAAGCCAAACCATAATCACTGTTGTTGACACATTCAATAGCGTCTTCAAGATCCTCGACCTGGTTTATGTAGAGAGCAGGGCCGAAAGTTTCGGTATCGTGGATCTCATGATCATGAGTGACTTCAGTGAAAATGACAGGCTCTAAGAAAGCGTTATTCCTCTCAATTGAGCCGTAAACCAAACGTGCACCTTTAGAATTAGCATCTTTCAACAAGTCTTCAATTCTCTTGGCAAAAGCTTCTGTTCTTTGTGGTAGTTGCTTACCCTTCGCCAACCTAGCCTCAAAAGCAACCTTTTCTAAGAACGTTTCGTATACTTCCTTGACCACAAACACTCTTTCTGTACTCATACAAATTTGTCCATTATGAGCAAATCCTCCAGCAACAATCATCCGTGCTGCAGCGTCCAAATCTGCTTTCTCCGTAACAATAGATGCACATTTTCCACCGAGCTCTAACAACACCGGCTTCAATACACTAGCAGCCGAAGAAGCGATGATTTTTCCGACCATGGTCGATCCAGTGAATGTGATTTTACGGATTCTCTTGTTCTCGATGAGTGTTTTTGTGACAAATGCCGCTTCTTGTGGCAGGTGATGGATAACGTTAACCAAACCTTTAGGAAAGCCGGCATCATTAAATAATTTGGCAATTTGAAGAGATGTTACCGGTGACAACTCAGAACTCTTGAAAATAACACTGCAACCAGCCAAAACAGGCGATGCTACTGCTCTCATACCCAAAATACCTGGAGCATTCCATGGCACAATGCTCAAAATTGGACCTACTGGCTCATTGACAACCAAGGCCAACTTCGATCCTCCTGGTGGTGGAATAGTTCCAGCTGGAAGAGCAGCCAAAGAAGCATGCTCTTCCAAAATTGTGCAACAAGAATCCCAATTGAGAGTTGCAAACCAATCGGGAAGCCCGATTTCCAATAATGCACCAACAAATTCATCTCTTCTGTCTCGAAGAAGTTCTGCTGCCCTTAAAAAACAGCGTCTCTTCTCGAGAAAAGACGATTCTTTCCAAATTTGGAATGCTGAGTACGATGACTCTGTTGCCATCTCGACTTCAGCTGCTGTAGCGCCTTGAACATTGTATAGGTTTTTACCCTTTTCAAATGGGTTCGGACAACCAAATATCTGGCTAGCGTCACCAAGAACGTTTTTACCATTGATATACAATGGTACAGGAGTTTCGTGGACCATGTTGGAATTTCTATTGGATTTAAATCGATGGATTTTTTTATGTGTTGTGGTTTCCAAGGCCTTAGGTTACGAAAGTCATGGTAATCAGACCCCTTTTAAGCCCCAGCCATCTTTTGATGAGTTCGGAAAAGTGGAGTTCGCCTTGAAATTCGACGGAACTGGTGAGGGTTGTAAATCCGGAAAACCCAAACCTGGGGTATCGGAAATTCATCTACCCCACATGTTCCGAAGTCTATTTGCTGGAGTACTCCGCACTTGCAAGAAGTTGATCCGGAACGTCGAAACTACGCATGATGATAACAAATTCCGTATTTTTATTTTAGTTTCACTTTATCTTGTTCCAATATTTTTTGTAAGTGTTCTAGACTTCATTGAATCTGTCGAATTTTAGATATTATGGCTTTCAGTTCATCGCACGGCTGAGGTGGGGAAGTGGGGGTAGTAGCGGAAACAGAGATGAGGGGCGAGATTTTGGAAGTAGAACTCTTCGGATAAAGGATTTCTACTTTTATTGGAACTACAGATCCTCTCTATCTCGGAATTATCATACGCTGACGTGGTTGCACACCATATATGAAGCCGGGTTTCTTTGGAATGTCTATGGTAGAATGACACCAGCTTTACATATGGTCAAATGGGTTTAGTGGGATACATTATCGCTCCTCACTCCTCTTTATTAAACCTTTGTTAAATTACAAATACTTCTGAACTTTTAAAGCTGCGGAACAGCGGCTCCGTCACCTCTTTGATCGGATCCTCCGGCCCACATGACCTTACCGTTTTGTGAAATGTTCTTGATGCATTGAGCTCTTCCAAAAACACCACGCTCATGTCCGGAAACAGCTTCAACAACATGGCCCATATCTTTCAAAGCTTTGAGCGTCTCTTCTGGGATCCCCTCCTCTAATTTCACGATGGTGGCTGGTGTGGAGACTGGTCCAAATGAGCCTTTGCCCACATCGAGATGTCTGTGCTCTTCATTTGGCTCCAAACAGAATCTTGGAGCATCTACAGCCTCCTGAGGCGTAAATCCAAACAACGTCATACCCAAGAAAATTTGAACATGCGCTTGTGGCTGTTCCCATCCTCCCATACACGCAACTGACGCATACAACTTGTCCTTTGAACCCTCACCCACTTCAGTAATGAGAGATGGGATGATTGTGTGGTAAGGTCTCTTGCCTCCTTCAAGCGAATTGATGGCCTTCTCGCTGAGATTAAAGTTGGCACCTCTGCTCTGCAAAGAGAACCCATAGTCATCAGGAATGATTCCGGTACCGAAGCCTGAAAACACGGAATTAATAAATGAGCATGCATTGCCGTCCTTATCGGTGACTGTGAAGTAAACAGTGTCACACTTGTACATCGGGTCTGGCAGAGCATCGATGTGTTCACGAGCCAAAATCCGGCTTGGGTCAATAAGCTTGGATCTTTCGGCCAAGTTTTCCTCACTAAGAACCTTAGCAATATCGATCTCTGGGTGGAAATCAAGATCAGTGACACAATGTTCCGAATCGTAGAATCCAAGCTTTACTGCCTCAATCACCAAGTTCAAGTACTCTGGAGAGTTATGCTCCAATTTACTCAAGTCAATCTTATTTTGCTTGGCAAGCTCTCTGATGTAACCCAAGGCAAACAAAGCAACAATTCCCTGACCATTAGGAGGAATCTCCCAAAGACGTTTACCATCAAATTCGAGCGAGATTGGCTCCACGCGCTTGGAAGTGTGTTCAGCCAAGTCATCCAATTCAAGCACACCACCGAGCTCTTGGACTTTCTCGACAATTTTCTTTGCAACGTCACCTTTGTAGAATCCGTCTTTACCTTCGGCAACAACTTTTCTAAACACCTTGGCCAAGGGTTTGTTCGTGAACAATTGTCCTGCTTGCACAAACGATCCATCTTCATTCAAAAACACCTTGGCGTTATCTCCACTTTGTTTGATCAATTTTGGCAGACATTCACTCCACATATGGGCACTAATTTCAGACACTGGGAAACCTTCCTCTGCCAATTCGATAGCAGGACCAAAGATATCTTCCAAAGTGACATTGCCCGAGCCCCAAAGCTCAATGGAGTCCAACCAGCCAGCAATTGCTCCAGGCACAGTAACAGCATGAACACTATCAAGAGACAACCTAGGCCCTGTGATCGAAGGATCCTGCCTTTTGACCACATCGATGGATGTCCGTTTTGGTGACTTTCCACATCCATTGAGCCCGTGAACCTTCTCCTTCTCGGAGTCATAGAACAAAACAAAGCAGTCACCACCCACACCTGTCGAAGGTGGTTCGGTGACACATAAAGCAGCGGAAACAGCCACAGCTGCCTCCACACAATTACCGCCTTTTTCAAGCACTTTAAGGCCGGCGGCGTTGGCCAAAGGCTGCGAGGACGCCACCATTCCCTTTGTCGAGTACACGACGGATCTCCTTGAATTGAAACGATTGAACATGCTCAGAAAGAAGAATAAGTATGGAATATGCGAGGATATGTGGGGATCAGCGAATGTTATAAGTCGTTGTCGATCCTATGGTCCGGTCCGCGCTAAGAGGTCGGGCCGAAATACGATAGCGATAGCCTAATTGGGTAATGCGATAAGAGGTCTAAGTAGCGGTCTAAGTTTGGTGCTCAACCAGGCGGCCATTTCTTCAGATTAGAGACGAAAATGGCTTGAGATAATCTGGCTAATCATAAAGTTTGCCAAGAGTTGAATTTTGTTACCTTATCGCAAAAGTCTTCCCCTGAACCATAGACTACGAATAGTGATAGGAGATTGCAAAGAACAGAGGCAAAATCAATATTCTTAGATTATTTATTCAAGTCAGTTTATTACAATGTATGTTTTCGTTCTACTTCTCGAAAGATTTCTCATCCTCATCAAAAGTTATCATCTCCATTAGATTTTAAGGCTGTTCGGACTTGTCGCCCAATTAGGCAAAAAATCCGAGATCCGATTTTTTATCATGATTACAAGTCTGTACTCATTCCCACTGACTATCAGTCTATGCTAATTACTCAAATGTCTTATCTTTTCACCTTGGCCTAATTAAGTATCGCATAAACAACCCACAACCTCGTAAAATTCCGGTCTCTATTGTTAGCCGCACATAAGCCTTATCAATGAAAATGTCAATTCTTTTGAGCTCAACATGTTCGGAATACCACCAGTTTTGCCGTAAATCCAATCTTAATCGTACCAAAAAGGTAATCCGATCAGATAAGCCACATTTGCTTCTGTTTGATCCGATGACACTGCGTTTATGCAAAGCTTGAGCTTATCTACCTTATCTGCATACGTATAAAGAGGCAACATACGGTCCAACATGGATCGTTTTTGCCATCACCATGTCTGAAAAGAATAACATTGTAACTTCTGTGAATTTGGTGGGTATCACTACCATTAAATCGCCAACCACGTCAAAACCAGTGGATTTGACTGGAGATGTGGATGATGCTATGGAATATGCCGTCCATATGGACGAAGAACCAATTTTTTGGGACGAAAATGACGAGAAAAAGTTGGTTTGGAAAATTGATTTGTATCTCATGCCGTTGATTTGCATTTTATATGCATTTCAATTCATGGACAAGTTGACAAATGGGTTTGCTGCTGTGCTTGGCCTCAAGGAAGACTTGAAAATGGAGGGACAAATGTTCTCATGGACTGGGTCTGCTTTTTACCTCGGGTACTTAGTCTGGGAGATGGGTGCCGCCATGTCTATTCAGAGATTTCCAGTTGCTACAACAGTATCGATCTACATTGTCTCTTGGGGTACCGTTTTGGCACTTCATGCCGCTTGCAGTAATTATGCTGCCTTTGTATCGTTGAGAACGCTCTTGGGAGCACTAGAATCATCGGTTACTCCCGCATTCGTTGTGATCACTGCTCAATGGTACAAGAAAGATGAGGTCTTCTTGCGCACTGCTATATGGTATGCTTTCAATGGGTTCGGAAATATCATTGGACCTGGAGTTATTGCCTATTTCATCTACAAGGACCAAGATTCGTACAGTTTGGCCCCATGGAAACTCGTTTTCATTGTTACCGGCGTATTAACCATATTTTTAGGCATTTGCATCTTTGTGCATATCCCAAATAACCCTACAAAGGCATGGTTCTTGAGTGAAAAAGAAAAGAAAATGGTGGTTGAGAGAATCAGAGCAAACCAGCAAGGTTTTGGAAACAAACACTTCAAATTGTCACAGTTTAAGGAGTCTATGACTGACCCTATAACTGGGCTTTTCTTTTTAATTGCAGTCTCGTCTTCGATTCCCAATGGAGGCTTTACAAACTTTGGTCTGATCTTGCTCAAGACCCAAATGGGCTATTCTACCGGAGAAACGCTCAAAATGGATATGCTTCCAGGCGTGGTCCAATGGGTGGGGTGTATTGGCCTTTGTTATCTCTACAGGTTCTATTCTGTCCGTATGGTATGGGCTGTTTTGGGTTATGGCCTTGCTTTCATTGGCACATGCATGCTTGCCTACGGAGGAAACAAGGAAGTCCAAATTGCAGGGTATTCGCTCATGGCTTTGTTAGCTATGGCCTTTACATGTGTTTTGGCATGTGTGGCTTCGAATATTTTGGGGCATACTAAGAAAATCACCTCAAATGCAGTGTACTTAATCGGATATTGTGTGGGAAACATGATTGGGCCACAAACGTTTCTTGACAGAGAAGCACCTCACTATGGAAGTGCAAAAATCGGTATGGTGGTAAGCAGTGCCGTTTGCTTAATTTCGATGAATGTTCTCTGGTGGTATTTATGGAAAGAAAACCGCAAAAGAGACAGAATTCCTTTGGAAGACTTGAGGGAATTCGAAATGATTGAAAACCATGAGTTTGCTGATTTGACTGATAGGCAGAACCCATTATTTAGGTATATTCTTTAGGAATTGGAATTGTCTTCCGGTAAGACACATACTTACTAAACAGTTTGATTTAATTTGCCAATCCAGTTTTCAAATTAACTTTCGGTGTGTACTTGTGTTCATGTGTGTTGGTGATACCACATATCAGTGTAATACACTTAACTTAGGGCATGAATAAATTTAGATAGGGCTCTTTTTTGGTGGAAAAGCTCAATTAACGAATACAAGAAAATGTAAGAGTAGTTCGGGCACAAAAATAGGATTAATAAGAATCCTCGCCTGGAAATGTGAAACATCAACTCCACAGTTTCTGCTTGCAACCTTGCGACTGGAGTATGAGCTCTGGAATACAACCCCAGGTTGGCTGCGCTGAGGTGTTCCAAATTAAGGAATAGAGCCGTACAGGTTGGGAGCGTTACCAAAGAAGGAAACGCTATCGCGGTTGGTGAAAATCAGAGATTGAACTCGAGGTCTCTCTTGAGGTATGGAAGGGAAGAGGTATTGACATATGTCAAACTTTGAACCGGATTAACCATCGGAGTGGTTGAAAGAACGCCGAAATTGTACGTATTTTGTGGGGAAATCGACTTCGACGCGTGCGGAAACATCGTTCGATTCGGAGCTTTCTATTTTAGGTTAGACTCAGCATATTTCCCCCACTATATTTGACATTCCTGAACCCACGCTTGCTTCGGTGGGGGTGGGGCTTTCTCCTCATTAGATTATCCCACACGCATGGGCCTTTCGAAGAGATAAAGAGAGACGGGATCAATTATCCATGGTTTTACAGCTCTTTCATCACTATGAACAATTTGACAGGTAAATGTGTCAAAAATTTGATTGACTGATAAGAACTTGTCCCTGAGCAGTTGGCACGGGTGTTCCTGCAAGGTCGTTCATGCTGCACCCCAGATATGCACGGTGTGTTGCATTCCTGTAGAGAAGGAAGTAGCTGGGGCACATTCAACTGGATTCTGGGCCATATATAATGACTGTAAATTTCGTGATAATGTATAACACATTTCAATTAGAGCAGAAATGGCATTCGAAGACAAGTTCGTGGCTCCAGCATTGAAATTGAGGAAATTCCTCGATAAGACCCCAAATATATACAATGTGTACCTGATTGCAAGTATCTCGTGTATTTCAGGTATGATGTTTGGATTTGATATCTCTTCCATGTCTGTCTTTATTGGAGAGAAGCCATACCTAGATTATTTTAACAGTCCAAATGCAACTATGCAAGGTTTCATTACTGCCTCGATGAGTTTAGGCTCATTTTTTGGGTCCATCTCTTCCAGTTTCATTTCTGAACCTTTTGGAAGACGTGCTTCATTGATGCTTTGTGCCTTCTTCTGGTGTGTTGGTGCTGCTATCCAGGCTGCTGCCCAAAACAGAGGTATGTTGATCGCTGGTCGTATCATTTCAGGTTGGGGTATTGGTTTTGGTTCATCAGTGAGTCCTGTTTATGGCTCTGAGCTAGCACCAAGGAAGAAAAGAGGTTTTATTGGTGGGATGTTCCAATTCAGTGTGACATTCGGAATTTTCATCATGTTTCTCTTTGGTTACGGTATGTCTCATGTCAAAGGAAAAGCGTCATTCAGAGTATCATGGGGTTTCCAAATTGTCCCAGGCTTAATTTTGATGATTGGGCTTTTCTTCATCCCAGAATCACCAAGATGGTTGGCTAAGCAAGGCTACTGGGAAGAAGCTGAGCACATTGTCTCGATGATTCAAGCTAAAGGTGATAAGAATGACCCAGAAGTTGTTATTGAAATGTCTGAAATCAGGGAGCAATTACTCCTCGACGAAAACGCCAAAAACTTTACTTACGGAGATCTCTTCACCAAGAAGTATAGAGCCAGAACCGTCACTGCTTTGTTTGCTCAGATCTGGCAACAAATGACCGGTATCAACGTCATGATGTACTACATCGTGTATATTTTCCAGATGGCCGGTTACGAAGGTGATACCAACTTGATTCCGTCTCTTATCCAGTATATTGTCTTTGTTGTTGTTACGGGAGTATGTGTTACCTTCATGGATAAAGTTGGAAGAAGAAAGATGCTTTTGACTGGTGCTGTCTTCATGATGTCGTTCCAATTCGCCGTAGCTGGACTATTGGCAACTTACTCGGAGCCTCATGTGTTTCAAGGAAACGAGACCGTTCGTATTACCATTCCAAAATCTAACAAAGCTGCTGCTCAAGGTGTTATTGCTTGTTGTTACTTGTTTGTTGCCTCTTTTGCTGCTTCCTGGGGTATTGGTATCTGGTTATACTGTTCTGAGGTTTGGGGAGATTCCCAGAGTAGACAAAGAGGAGCATCTTTGTCAACTGCCGCTAACTGGATCTTCAATTTTGCCATTGCAATGTTCACGCCTTCTTCTTTTAAGAACATCACCTGGAAGACTTATACAATCTATGCATCTTTCTGTGCATGCATGTTTGTTCACGTTTTCTTGTATTTCCCAGAAACAAAGGGTAAGCGTTTGGAAGAAATTGCCCAGATTTGGGAAGAAGGTATCCCTGCTTGGAAATCTGCCAGTTACCAGCCACATATCCCAATTACAAGCGATATGCAATGGGATGACAAGGCCACGGTTGAGCATAAAGAGCATGCCAAAGAGGGAAATGATAATTCATCTGGGTCGGATGGTTTGTATGAAAAGGCAGTTTAGTTTAGTTGGCAGGAGGAGAGAATTGAAGTTTCAATGTGATTTTTCGGTTGCAAAATTTGTATTAGGTAACTACGAGATGCTCTTGTGAAGAGATAGAAAGGAGAGGAACAAAAGGGTTTGTAAAGTCCAATCAAAGGGTGATTGTCTGGAATATAGGGGTACTTTAGGTGAAATTTATCTGGTGTCTTATCCAAAAAATTAAACTTCTGTTCTAGCCACTTCACAATTTGTCCTGTTCCTCAGTACGATATCTATACCGCTCGCTTCTTCACTCAAGTGACTTCTGTTGTCTCATAGCCCCACGAGCCACGGCTTTCAATGGCCAATTCTAGACAATTGAGGAAAATAGCAGATATTACGTCATAATTACAATGAGTGCCTTGGGTTTTTGTTTCGCTGAGGGCCCCGTTCGACTCCTTATCGGCTACTGTTTTACGCTCAATTTACTACGACAAACGTCAAATATCATTAAGCTAAAGCTAGAGAGGAAGAATTTTAGAAAAATTGGCTTATCACCATGTTCAATTCATGATGATAGAGGTAATTTTGAACATAAAAGCCCGAAATTATCATTTTCATGTCCAAGACGGACCTGAGCGAGCGAAATAAGTGAAGTGAATTAAATCACTGAAGGAAACTGAAATGAGCGTACATTACGCCTAGGCAAATGGCATGATCATCATAACCAAAGCAAGCAAAACACTGGCCTTGGAGGTGGCACCAGAATTGGCGGTAGAGACGGTGACTGTGGCAACATCTGACGTAGCAGCATTCTCAGTGGATTCTGCTGCAACGGTGGTGCTATCAGAGTCATCTGCAGCGCTAGTTTCATCAGCACTACCAGTCTCAGTACACACAGTCACAAAGTTTGTGATGGTAGTCACTTCGGTGACATCACCCTCAGTAACAGTGACAACGCTGGTCTCTTCATGTCCAGTGATAACAGAGCAGGTGTCCTCGACACAGGTGGTGATGGTGATGATCTCAACAGTCTCAGTCACATTTTCTGCCTCTGTCTCACTAGCTGCCTCTGTCTCGTCACCTGCCTCTGTATCGGTCTCTGTGGTGTCAATAATCTTGGTAACGGTGGTCACCTCTGTTTCAACCGAGGTTTGGGTCTCACATTTGTCTTCAGTGCAACTAGTCACGGTGACAGTCTTGTCGACGGTCTTGGTAACAATCTCGACGTCATCCCCAGGAAAAACAGTGACGATTTCGGTGCATACATTGTCCGAGCATGACTCAATGGTGACGGTTGTAGCGTGGGTGATGGTCTTAATGCTGGTCACCTCAGTTGGAACCTCAGATGTCTCAGTGCTGCACTTGTCATCGGAGCAAGAGGTGATGGTTACAGTGGTGTGAGTCAACAGGGTCTCAGTGATGATAACATTTCCACTTTCATCTGCAGAGGTCAGGACAGTGGAGTCACTGGTGAAAGTGTAGTTAGAACCAGAGGTTGGTGCTGGGCCAGAGCTGGAAAATTCGCCGGACGACTCACTGATGATGGAGTCCTCACTAGTTGATGCACCCGAGGACTCACTGCTGTAAGCAGAGGAGGTTTCACTTGGTGAAACGACAACGGAAGAGCTGATAGCTGGGGTGGATGTGGTGGTTGCCTCGGAAGTTGTGGTTGTTTCCACAGAAGATGATGTTTCTGAAGCAATGCTTGAAGAATCGGCAGATGTTGCAAAGAGCGAACTCCAAAGGTCACTTGGAAGATTCCAGTTTGTAGCAATCATAAGGCTGCTCAGACAGACTGAAGTTGCAACAGATGCAGCGATCCAAACGTCTGTACCAGTACACAGCTCAAGGAAGCAAGAAGCGATAGGCGTTGCGTACATCCGATTGGCACAGATACAAGCAATGTTTGTCAGAGAGCAAGCGACATTGACGGAGGTTGGCAATAAAGTAGCACAGCCCGAGGCACAGTCTGGTAATGCGGTGATCATGTTAGCAGCAAATAAGTTCATTTGAGTTGTCGTTGGAGATGTCCCGGTTGAGCTACTTGTGGTGACAGTTGGTGTTGGTGTTATAGATTCTGTGTCGCCAGATGTGATAGCAGCAGCAGAGGCCAATGCACTAGATTGTTCATCTCCAATAATCCAGTATGGAGACCAAACACCAACAGATGAACAGAGGGAAATGGCCAAAGATGTAGCAACCGAGACCTTTCTTCCCTTACAGTTTTTGGCAATACAGGAAGCAACAGCATTGGACCATGGAGTCATCACACAGAGACAACCAGTGTCCCAGTATGGGCATGGAGTGCTTGCAACAGAAACGGAGACACATGGCTGTGCACACTCTGGCAAATCATCGTAGATTCTGTCAGCAAAACCATTAATGGAAGCAGTTTTAATCACTGAAGGGTAAGTTTCCCATGGGTTAGTCGAGGTGGTGCTCTTTGATTTTGGGTCGCTGGTGATAGCAGGAGATGAAGACTGTGACTTTGTTCCGGAGGAAGACAGGGAAGTCTGTGAACTGGATTTGGTAGATGAAGAGCTAGCCTTGGATGAAGATGAGGCCTTACTTGAGGTGCTCAGAGCTTTGGAGGATGTAGTTACTGGAGCGGATGATGTCTCACTAGGTGAGACAACAACAGACGAGCTTGGCGATGGTGAAGACGTAGTAGTCACTTCAGACGATGTTGTTTCCGCTGAAACAGTGCTTGAAGAAACTGGTGAGTAAGCAAGAAGTGAACTTCTGAGAGCACTTGGAAGTGGCCACCATGGACTGACTTTCACTCCACTCATACAAACAGAAGTGGCCACAGATGCGGCAAGCCAAATGTCTGAGCCAGTGCACAGCTCGAGGAAGCACGAGGCAATAGGTGTACCGTATTTCGGATTAACACACACGCATCCAATGTTGTTTAACCCACAAACAGTTGTTGTGGCTGGTGCCAAAGTAGCACAATCGTGAGCACAGTCTGGCAAAGCAGTGATAATACCTCTAGCAAATGCGTTCAATGGAAGCGTGGTTGCTGACGTATCACTTGAACTACTAGCTGTGGAAGTTGGTGCATAAGATTCCGTATCATCGGAAGTGATAGCAGCAGCAGAGGCCAATTCACTGGATTGTGCATCCCCAATGATCCAGTATGGAGACCAAACACCAGCAGAAGAACAAATGGAAGTAGCCAATGATTCGGCAACACCGACTTTTCTTCCCTTACAGTTTTTGGCAATACAGGAAGCAACAGCATTGGACCATGGAGTCATCACACAGAGACAACCAGTGTCCCAGTATGGGCATGGAGTGCTCTTGACAGAGACAGAAACACATGGCTGTGCACATTCTGGCAATCTGTCGTAAATTTTATCGGCAAAACCATTAATAGACGCAGTTTTGACCACTGAAGGGTAAGTGGCCCATGGATTAGTATTACTAGTGGTAGCTCCCAATGCTGCCGGGAGACTAGCCAAAAACAAGAGGGTCCAAAATGTATTCTGCATCATTTTTTGGTTTACTAAGTCGACGAAGTGGACCATGGGTTTTTTAAATATGGATTGTTGCAACAGTTATGTGACCTGCAAGCACAAACATCGACATGCATGAACAATCGTATATCCGACTCGGCTTAATTGATCAATTTATCTTTAATTTATGGCTCGGAAGGTAAATTTTTCAATGTTCTTTCAATGCGTCAAGGTATGTACTAGCTGGCATCTTGACAGCTGCTTATTGTCAGTACATTGCCACATTGTGAGGGCTGTTTTCTCGAACCGGACTTTTCGCTTGAGGAGTTATCGGTGATTTGTGCAAACGTTACTAACTATATGCGAAGTCTTCGGAACAGGACCCCATAAACTGATTGATTTTTGATGGAAAGAGCGTGAATCAAAAGGTCCGGTGCGCGGATCTTAAGTGCATTTGCAGGAAGGCTTGGCGCTGCAGCCAGTAAGCCCTAAAAATTTACATACTTACGACTCTAGACCTTCCTAAAGCTAAGCTTTGAAAAAAGTTATGGTTAAATATGTATGGATTGAAAATCTTGTTTGTCAAAGCATTAACCTCAAGAGGAAATCACATCGTGCGTGGTATTACGGTATTGGCTGATCGTTTAGATAATTCTCATGATATGCACGATGAATGCGCCGGATTGGGTACGTACTTTATTTTTATTCAGGACCAAGCGAGTCCCGGCACTGTCTTATATGCGGCTTAGCTCAAAATATTCTACTAGCCGAAACTTTAACACGTCTGAATATGCACCGGGAGAATACCGGATGAAAAAGCCTCATGATGAACTATTGTCTTCCCACAACCCCCACGGCACACCTCTTGTACAATGGGTTTGACATTAGTGCCTCAACATGAGCTATTTTTAATTGCCGTTTATCAATTCCATCACAGACATAAATTGTAGATGACTTCCAGTCTATTGTTCTTTGCCAAAAAAAATGGAAAAAAAAAGGTAGAAGCATATGCTTCGTCGTAGATTCTCCACAGCAGTTTGAAGTAAATGAAGGGTAATAAATTCCAGTTAAGGCACGGCTCGTTTAGATCCGGAACAGTAGCACATCCAGCATTCGTGAAGCTTGTTGATAAAATTTGGTGAAAAGAAATTGAAGTGCTGTCAGAGATTCAGTAAACTCTTGACTATTGAGCTAGTCCGAAGCGGACTTACAGATGACGCCGTTCACGAATTCTACATGCATTGAGGAGCTACAAACAATACCCTTTTTCTGCTATTGTAAAAAAATACATGCACACTTTTCAGGTTGGTTTGACACCACCTTCCCTTTTCGGAGACATGACCGCCAGGGTGTCCCCAAGTGCATGAAGTGAATGTTGAAAAAGAGTGTTAAAGACCAACTCATTTGGTAGTGCTGTTGATCTTCCGACAGATGATTTTTCTAGGTTTCCACGATAAAGCTTTAACCACAAGTTTAGAACAGGTAGAATAATTCGGAGCATGTCAAGCCAGGTTCATATATGTGTTACATCATTGTCTGCAGTAAACAATCGTATTGTTCGCCGAATAAGGAATGAATCGTACTTGATATCATCATTGGTAATGAAGTAAGAACGCACAGGCGAATCATTACTTCCTCTAAAAACAAAATCATGAGATATCATGAAGTGCAAAAAAACAATTTCTTCTATTTGAACACTTCAACAGATATTAATATGGAAGGTGACAACATTTGCGTCCACATTTTTGGTGTGATACCTTCTCGCATCTTCAGTAATTTGAAAAAAAAAACTTTAATCATAGCCAGTATGATATTTAATTCTATGCGATTTCTGTGGATCGAACACAGGACCTCCAGATCTTCAGTCTGACGCTCTCCCAACTGAGCTAAAACCGCTGAACAACCCATGCCGGGACTCGAACCCGGAATCTTTTGATTAGAAGTCAAATGCGCTAACCATTACGCCACACAGGCGGTTGTTGATGCTAATCTAAAGCATATACTGCAGATTCGCTCAAAAGATTAATCACGGTAAATATTTCTTCTACTGCAGTTCATTGGAACATGTTTATGAAGCATCCTTCCCAAGCTATGTACAGATAGATTCGAATTTCGATGTACATAATCGTATGATTGAGATTACTAGCGAACAATTTTGAAAATAAGTTATAGATTCAACAATAAATTGACTATAGCCTAAAAAATCAAAGTTCATTGCCTGTTTAAGCAGCAGTGGTGATAGCTGCGGCAGAAGATAATGAACTGGATTGATCATCTCCAATAATCCAGTATGGAGGCCAAACACCGGCAGAAGAGCAAATAGAAATAGCCAAGGAAGTGGCAACGGAAACGTCCTTTCCCAAGCAAAAACCAGCAATACAGTCAGCAACAGAATTGGAGAAAGTAGTGATCACACAGAGACAGCCAGTGTCCCAGTATGGGCATGGTGTAGCACTAGTGTCCTGAGCAACACAAGGCTTGGCACAGTCTGGTAAATCGTCGTAAATTCCGTCAGCAAAACCATTGATGGAAGCAGTTTTTGGAACATGTGGGTAAGTAGACCAGTCATAGGTGGACCAGTTCTCACTGGAAGTGGTAGGAGCAGCGGCAACAGCAGCGGCAGCGAGAATAACAGAAGAGAGCTTCATAATTTGTCTTTAAGAATTGTTTGATGGTAGAGAAAAATGGAACTTATGGGTAATTGAAGCCGTTTATATACCCTAAAAGCCATATGGCCTTCTACTGCGTAGCTCGTATTGGGTGCAAATCAAACATAGTTGCCTGGTAGCCCCTATGCAGAGGTTGTGGGCCATTATCAGTATAGAAATCCTATTCGGAAGGTTTATTGAAAGCAACATGTTCATGAATGTAGTAGATTTCGGTCATTGGCTGCCTTCTCATGCATGTTTGATGTAACTTCTCAAAAGAGCTAAGATTTCTCGGAGCTATCAATCCTGTTATTGTTTCAAATCAGGCGGCGCTTATCGTTCGATATTTGTGTCAAAATGTTCACCTTACTGGCTAAATTTGGATCTTTATCCGTAACTGAACATAATCAATCCACTTCATCAGTCATGCTTTCCCCAATTTCAGGCTATTGCAAGGAATTTTCTCTCCTATCAGGTAGTATCGTGGCCTGATCCGCTATTTGTTTTCTATTTTTTTTTTTTTTCTTTCAAATACATTTGTTAATCACCACCTGTGCAGCACTGGAGCAAATTGAGTAATAAGAGTCTTGAAAAATTAAGCGAAGTGCTTCAATACGAATATCAATTATGGCAACTACAAAAGGTTCATAATAAAACCAAAACTTCTTTCAGATTTAGACTGCGCTATGTGGGGCTTTAACAATGGTCCTACATGTCATCTTCTCAAGCCTTAACACAGATGGCTATCTAGACTTGGTTTCATCAAATTTAAGAAACTTCCGGTAACTCCGAATATGCAACGTAACAGCTGCTCGTAAAAGCATCCATCTCATTTTAGAAATGTACGATATCGTTATGAAAAGCATCCATGCTGTTGAGAGTAACGATTCACAAATCTCCCAATAGATGCAGCAAACCTAAAATCACTCAACAAGAAATCCAAATTGTTGGTTATGCAAGTTCCCCTCTCGCCTTATTATTCTACATAATGTCTGTGTCTGATAACAAGGTCACACCAGCGTATAAGTGGCTTAAGGTATGGCGTGATCAGGGTATCTAACCATACCCGTGATCTCGGTTTTAACGCCGTTGCCCAATATTTCCAATTATACTTCCTATTTCGCAGATAACTGCTTCATAAAGTGGTTACTAAGTAGTTATGATACAGCCAGACATACATACTGGCCGATGCTAGCAAAAGTGGCCGTGACAAGAGGTTGTTTCCAATATTTATACATAAGTGAAACTTGTTAGTACTCTTTTGGTGCCGGTAAACCTTCATGTCTAGCGAAGGAAGATAACACGATTTTTTCGATCTAAATGAAAACGTTCGGCACTTTTCACGATTCAAAATTTAGGTTGGTCACCTCTTTAATCTTTACGTAATATGAATTCCTGAAAGCTCTGTCGCATGGAGCTTCAGAAGTATGCAATAAAATCAGTAAAACCCGATGAAAGTATCCCTTTCAAGAAATGAAGAAATTATATATGAGTATATTGAAACTTTCTTAAGTGAGATGGGTACTTTCACCCACTGATCATTTGTAAAAATCATCAGAATTTCGCGAAACACACATAAACACAATTAATTTAAACAGCTCTCAAAATTCAAAACGTTCAAAAAATTTAATACCTTTGCATTGTTAGGATGAGAGGTTTTGAAAATTATCCATGGGCTATTTTTCTTCGAAAATTCAAACTAGTTCAGTCCGCTCAGTTGACTTCATTGGAGAGTCGCACAATTGCACACATAGTGAACAACTCGAATATATCTGCGCAATGATAGTTGCATTCAGACTCTACATTCCTACAAAAAAAAAAAAATGAAACGGAATCCTCAAAAAGAAAGAAAATTTGAAAAGTAAGAGAATATCATTGTTGATGGCGTGTTGCCTAGAACAGGTCCATTGAGTCAATTTTGCCTTGCCACAATTACAAATAAGACAACAAATATATATAATCGTATAAAATGATAAAAGTATTCAATCATATGTTCGATTTGTCTGACGACTTTTCGTTTATAGAAGAGACTACTGACAGGCAACTATATGAAAGAAGCGATGTTCGCTACTCATGAGCACCCTTTTTTACGCTATTGCGACAAGATATTGAATATTCAGCTTGAGTCATTTGATTAGGATAGAGATACTTGTTAGTTGAAGGGCTTTGTTTGCACCGAGTCTTAACAGCTATATTCCTCATCACAGCAGCTTACCCAGAATCAAGCCGAAATCCTGTCATTTTTACACCATTTTACTAATCAATTGAGGGTGATGAAATAGGAATCAATCAATGCAATTCATTCGTTTATGCAAATCCAAAGGAAAAAACCAGAAAGAAGAGAAATAAATACTCCACACATTTCAATCAGTTTTTTGAGGAAAGTATGTTCAAAAAAAGAAAAAACTCCGATACGGGGAATCGAACCCCGATCTGCCCGGTGAGAGCGGACTGTGATAGCCATTACACTATATCGGATTTGTTGTGTGTTCTTCGCGGCTGTTCATACACAACCGTAGTGATTAACTTAACAACAGGAAATTGATACTTTTTGCGAAGCTCCTTTGAAACCTCTCGTGATTGTTGATAGTTATGAGAGCCCTCATATCTTTGATACTGTCACGCGTATTTAGGCTTCGTTAAAAGAGGAGTTCAAGCATAAAATCCAAATTTTGAGGTTGGCCATTCAGCTATTTCTTCGATTTTACGGAATGCTTTGGATAGATTGGAGCACCGAGGAGACAAAAATCATCAATTTCTGGTTATCGAAGTAACTCTTTAATTTTTGCCCCTAGCTTAATCACTAAAGCGATAGTATTTATTGACGGCATCAAACTTTCTAAAGCTTAAAAATAGAAACTTCCAGATGACACATTCGTGACTAAAATAGCACATCATAAATCACAACATGCTAGCTGATTTGCCCACAAAAAGAGAAGTTAATTTGGAAAATGCACTGTATAAGGTGTATACATTCAACGGGCTCAATTGAGAGGCTAATGCCATACATACATACTTCTACTTTGGCATGATCGCCATTTACAAGATTGCTCTTCAAAATTGTGTAAACTACCCTCCATGTGATGCTTTCTAGGAATTCGTATTTCAAGCATTACCTGCGATTAAGAAACTATATTCGATGAGTATTCCCCATTTTTCACGCTATGGTTACGAGCAAAGGCACGGGGGATGTTCATCGGCCAATGTATCGTATTTGACGTGGCGTGAATTGACAACAAAACTCAGAAAAGATTTCTTTGAATTTAAGGCGTGTAAGCGAATATTGATAATATTTTGAGTGATCTATACAAAACAAGTTTCGACATTCCTGGGCACAATGAGCCAGTATTTGCCTTAGAGTAATAGATTGTCATCTCAACTGAGGCTATACTAAAACAATGCGTGAAATTTCGGAGAATAAGGTTTGAACTTGCCTTGCTTTAATGATTTTCAGTCTTGATCAATTTATCACTTGCAGAATTCGGGGCGGCTCAGAATTGTACCCTAAAAAACTCCCGTTTGGAGTATGATAACTTATGTTTAAGCTTCTCAGTTAATTTATTTAAACCACTACTGTGGAACAGTCATCAAGCATCACTAAATTCTGGCAAGCATTAAGCTTTCCCGAATACCAAATATGGTATGAACTTGCCACATTCATCTGCCGTTATGCTCACCTCCCATAAACGGTGAAAATCTTCGATCATCATGATGAAATGGAGCATACTCTTCGCAGCAATTTTTGTGACGTTACGCAGTTGCTTAGAACATCAATTCCGACATATTATCTCAGACGGATCTTACAATTGGTGATCTTACTATCCATCCCGGAGCTTACTTGACCGTCGTGAACGTTTACAAACTACTGTCACTGGACTCTTGACCGTCTTCAGTGGTAGTGGGATGTATGTTACTTCCATGGATCTACAAGCCTCCTATGTTGAAGTAAACGCGAGTTCAATGTCCAATTATGGAACTTTGCAATTCGTGTAACACTAGCCCTTGGCTGTTGGTGTTGCTGTTCCAGGACAAGCGATTGCCAGTCCTAAGAACCATTTATCATCATTGTTTATACATTGCTGGGGTCCCTATGCTCGAAATGTTTGAAATCATAATTAAGTTAGGTTTTACCGCGTTTGTCATGTTGTGATTGTCCACTATCATATGATGAACGTCATCCATGTGAGCCTATCTTCCGATCTTATTTTTTCAATTTGGGTTGCATGGACTTAATTTTTATAACGCAGATCAGCTATATTGAATTTCAACGACGGGCAATCCCTGATGAGGTGGACTGAATCTCCTGGCTCAATATAAATTTAATGGTCATATCTAACTGAATTTCGCATCTAATGTAGATACTTTTCCTTCTCTTGATTTCCTATGAAAATACTCGTAAATATATACCGCGGTACTTTGAGGTGCGGAGAAAGTCGTAAATGTGCATCGACAGCTTCACAAGCAGCCACCTCATCGATTTTATTTTTTGGGCTATGGCAGATCGAGAATCATGTAGGACTGATCAAAATGATACAAAATTAATTACAGTAATTTATCAAACTCCATAGCACAGGATCCTGCAAAGTACCCTTACGAATAAGCGAGTGTTATTAGCACAAACTGAGACCTTTCGGGCAAGCCCCTTTCCTGATTCAATCGATCTCAATCGCACCCCGTTTGTCTTTATCTCTCACGAAATGCAAGCTATCGTGTTCTCATGCAATGGTTATGAACATGGGTCCATGCATATTGTTCATCGGCAGGCGTGTTCTTGTTTGATGTAGATGTAGCAAATATCGACTCGTAAATGGATATCTTTCTTCAAAATGTGAAGATTAGATAGCCATAAGCCATTATTCATTTGGGTTTCTTTCAGATAAGCCCCAGACCTGGCCAAACCGAGCCGGAAATTGCGATAGGATCCCTGGGTTTAAATGCCTTCCCAAATCTTAGGCGTACTCTTTAACAATACATGAAATTGCGGAGGCGGCTTTTTAGCTTTGCCGTGCACAATATAACAGCTTTTTTTTGTTTAAGCACATCACTTGTTAGATCCTGAAAACGTCGAACTTCCGATCACCAGAAAGTTTGATCAATCGTATCCAAGTCTCCCTTTGAACTTTCTTGTCGACGGTCCAAATTGGTATTAGTCCCAATAGGAACCACGTACAAGCTCTAGCAAAATGCTTGCCCGGAAACTGACACTCGTGTGAACTTGCCCTTATCTGACATTTGCAACCTGCCTTATATAATTGCCGATATAATCCACTCGCATTAAGGATGATATTCTTTTATCGAAATGAGATTGAGCGTAATCCTTACAGCAGTATTTGTTTATCATTACGCAGTTGCTTTGGATATCAACTCTGAGATTTTAGTGGCTTACAATAATGAATTTGTAACAAATGGACTTGTGATACATCCGGATGTTTATTTGACCGTTGTGGATGTTTTGCAGACTATCATTAATGGCGACGTGACAATCTTCAGTGGTGGTGGCTTTTATGTCACATCTACTCATATGTCTGTTTGCAAAGTCAAAGTGACCGGTAGTAAAATTAGAAACTATTCAGTTTTGCAATTTCTTTCCCAGTACACAGAAGATGCGAGCAGCTTTGAGATCACGTCGAGCGGCGAATTTAGCAATAATGGTCAAATGAGGTTTGGGACAACGGATTATTCATCAAATAATCCAATTAGTTTACATGCGGGAGGCGAAATGACTAACTATGGGGCCATTTATTTGAACCAGGAATACACGCCCATTTCTGATATCACCATCAAAAGTGATTTTAGGATTGCAAATTTTGGCAGCATTTGCATTAACAACGTGAGGTGGAAACAGGAAAGTAATATACAAGGTGAAGGATGCATTCTTCTTCTGGGATATGCCGAGTTGCAGCTTAATCTTGCATCTTATGAATTCCATTATCAACTTATAATTGCGTTGTCGTCAGAAACTTCCTTCATTACCATTCTCAGTTTAGAAGGTCTAACTGGTACCAGAAGAATCACTGTTTCAGGTATGAGTCAGGGAAAATATATCATCCTGGAAAGCAAAATTGAAAGCTTGTCTTACTTAGATGGAGTTTTGTCACTCATTTATTCCTCCTCCGTTCTCCAGGTCAAAATTGGTGCAGGTTTCGGCGTTACCTGGTTTACACTCACTGATCTAGCAACCGGTGGCTCAAAAATTCAGAGTCATTGGCCATGGACGTATATAATCGATGAATCGTGTGGATGTCCCGAGTTTAACTCGCCACCAACGGAAGGGAATCCTCTTCCTACTTCATCTTCCAGTTCAATTTTGGCACATGATTTCAGCTCAATCATGAGTCTGAGTGTATCAGAATCATTATCCTCGAGCATCGAATTGACAACTTCGAGTGAAGGTTCTGAGATATCAATGGCGACTCCATCTGGTGAAACCTCTAATTCTGGTGTGAAATCCTCGAACGAAGTCATTTCTACACATGAATCATCCTCCAGTGAGACACAATCCTCGAGTGAGATAACATCTTCCAATGAGCTGACATTTTCTGATGAGATTACATCCTCGAGTGAATTAACAAGTTCAAGTGAAATACTTAGCTCGGACGAAGTCACAGCTTTCAGTGACATATCCTCTAGTGAGGAAACGTTTTTCACTGGAACACGAAGCTCAAGTCAAGTAACAACGTCTGGGGAATCATTTTCCAATGAGGTGACAATTTCCAGTGACATTGTGTCTTCAAGTAAGGTGACATCTTCTGATGAGATAACGAGTTTTAGTGAGAGTACATCTTCAGCTGAGATAAGTTCTACGGGTAAGACAACGTCTTCTAGTGAAAGGGCTTTAACGAATGATAACGATTCTTCCAGTGATGGAAAAGCTCACAGCAAGATAGAGACTTCAAGTAAGGACCCGCTTTTGAATGACAATTCTTCTGCCAGTGGAACAGCCTCTTCAAGTGAGCTATCGAGCGGAATGGACAGAAAGATGTCTTTTGACGAGTCAACCTCTCTTGAGCTGTGGTCTTCCAGTGAGGTAGCAAGCTTCACTAGGGTAACAAGCTCCAGTGAATTTACATACTCTACTGAGGCAAGTGAGTTATCAAGTTTCAGTGAAACATTATCATCAAGCGGAGATAAGTTTTCCAGTGAAACAATTTACTCAAGCGAATCCACTTCCTCATATGAAGTCTTATCTTCGAGCAAACTCTTATCTTCAATCGAGTTTGTACGTTCCAAGGAGGTCACCAGTCCTGAGATGACTAGTTCTAACGAGATAACTAATTCCAATGAGGTATCGCCATTTAGTGAGGAAACTTTTAGCATTGAACTCACTTCCAAACTCTGGAGCACATCTTCCAGTCTTATTATATCCAGTGAAATAAGGTCTTTCGGTGTTATTACATCCTCGAGTGAAGTGACATCTTCGGTCGATACAACTTCTCTGGAGGCACTAACATACTCGAGTGAGGTGGCGGGAGCTAACTCTTCGCTCGATGATATCTACAAAAACTCAGACGATAGCCAGTCTACATTTTCAACCGATATTTCATCCTCAAGTACATTCGAGTCATCTCAGAGTTTTCTGGAAGTTGTCATTTGTCGTCGGGATGATGCTGATTGTAATGTCTCAAAGGAGAATACCATTACTTTGAGCAATACCTTGACCAACACTGACTCTAATGGTTCCAACGAGACAGATATCGATGCTGGTATTATAACCGCTTCTTCTTGGAGAAGTGTTTACACCACAGTCTCAAAGATATCCGATTTAAAGTCCTCCGATATCACCATTGATACAGTGACCAATGCAGATGGAAACATCTTCAGTGCATCTGGCTCTTCATCTGCCATTGAGACCAATTTCGTTATCAACACCACCTACGCAGAGGGCGATGTTGTGACCACTGTCGCCTCTCTGGTGATATCCGAATATGTCACCATATGCCCAACTACGGATTCTGATGGCTCTATTTACACCGACTATAGTGTTATTCGTGTTATCCTAGGTGAAAACAAAGAATTGGTTACCACTACCGTCAAATGCACTGAAGCTATAATTACATGGACTACCACTGAAAATGAAGCTACAATGGTCTGTTCTGCTGTCATTAAGATGGGCACGGATCAAAATGGCTTCGCTGTAACGGAGACCATCTCTGCCGGAACAAGCACGTTTACCGAAATACCAGTTGAAGTCACTGAAGATGCTATGGTTAAGACTGGAAGCTCCTTGAAGCTGTACACCACTATCTCGACAACCAATGGGGTCGTAGGTGATACAACTATTACGACTAGCACAGTTGTGGTGTCGCAGAGCGATAAATTGGAATCCAGTTCTCAAGCAACCGAGACAGTTGCAGCTGAGTCAGTGTTCCTTGCTATTCCTGAGGAGCTCGCTACTGAAGCTGATTCTGCTGTAATCAAAGAATCTTCCACTGGAGCTCCATCTGTTGTTGTTGAAGATTCCATTGAGTCTGTTGCAGATGCAATCACTTCAACTCAAGATACTTCCAACACCTACAAAGATAAGTCTGCTGTTACTAATGGGTCTTCTGTTTCTTTTGACACAAGTCTCTCCTCTTTGAGCAATGGTGCCAGTCATAGTCCAAGTCTCCCAACTTCTATCATCAGCGAATCATCCATTGTGGGTGCTGCTCCGATCAAGTCGTACCACATTGCAAACCTCATGGGTGTTCTCGCATTTGCCTTGATGTGATCAACCCTTCGTATTCGTTCAAAACATCTTTCGCTTTTTCATCTCTCCTTTAGTTTGGATTTTATTTCATTTCGATTCGAAGCAGGTCTTCAGAGACAAAATATTAATGTTACATATTATTTCTAGGATCTGATGATGTAGACCATACAATAAGGGTGTTCTCTGGTAAATTTGTTAACAAAGTGCGAACTCAATATCACCTCTATTAGTGATAAATAAGCAAAAGAAAGTCTACAAAATGAAGATCTTTTTTAATTCCATATGGGCTTACTTACTTTCAGCCATTGCCAAGTCTATGTCATGAAAACCAATGTATTATCATAAAATGAATTGCCTACAACTCACCCACTTCTAGCGAAGTTTCAGCCTTCTTGACGTGGAAATATTTGAGCTTCAACAATTAGTATATTTCCTAATAGAAGCTTGAACATAATTTACTAATTTTCAAGCTGCAATAATTTATAGAAAGCTGGCTCGTATCAATTGACCGCACCGATTTTTGGTATGGAATCACGCAAGACCGGGGCAAACAATCTTCAATGGCTATTTCAATTACTATTGAATCTCCATTCGTCAAAGAGAGTGAAAGAAGCAAGTAATTGTCTGGTGGATGTCACTTATGTTTGTCTGATGATCATATGACATCGAAGAACCTATAAACTACACTTCTTCAATTTATAAACGGATTCAAATATACGACAACTTTTTCCCCATCAACAATTTATGAATCCTCGTTTCAATTTCAACTAGGTCGTCCTTCGGGAACTTTGGTGTTGAATCTTTCTTGGAGCACCTTAGGAGTACAGTTACATATGAGGGTACTACAGGTATACATACATCACATAGGATACACATGGCAACAACATATACCGTATACCATGTACCATATACACTTACCTCCAACCACGATATACAGCCAGCACCCCCACCATCCATCATTTATCCACCATACATACCACAGCACCACCTCGGGCATCACCAACGACGCCTCCCATATACTTCCTTCTGCCGCGTAGCGCCACCATATATCTCCCCCTATTACCCCCTGCTCCCAACCCCCATGGGCCATCCCCCATCACATCCCACACCGCAAACTTTCTTTGTAGATATTAACCGCAGCCCCCTGGGTTTGAATATATGGCGCTCGCATATTGTATATTTCGGTTGCGGCCATACCAAGTGGAAAATACTGTTTCCCGTCCGATCAACGTTAGTCAAGCCACTTAGGGCCACAGTGAGTA